>CM026073.1:190000-502500 GCA_014839685.1 Anableps anableps
TGATGGTTCCTCCAGCACCTCATCCTCTGGTCCCCATTGTTTGAGACATTCGCTGAGCACATCGTCGGTTGAGGCTTTGACCTTGATGTATTGATGGATCTTGGATGTTTCATCCTGGACAGTGGCTCTCACACTCGCTAGTCCTCTGCCTCCGTCCTTACGGCTCGCGTATAGTCTCAGGATGCTGGATTTAGGGTGGAACCCTCCATGCATGGTTAGTAGTTTCCGAGTTTTTAACATCCATGGTCTTTATCTCTTCCTTTGGCCAGCTTATTATTCCTGCAGGGTATCTGATTACTGGCAAGGCATAGCTGTTTATCGCACGGATCTTGTTCTTGCCATTGAGCTGGCTTCTCAGGACTTGCCTTACTCGTTGGAGGTATTTGGCTGTGGCTCCTTTCCTTGTGACCTCATCGAGGCTGCCATTTGCTTGTGGTATTCCCAGGTACTTGTAACTGTCCTCAATGTCTGCTATTGTTCCCTCTGGGAGTGAGACCCCTTCTGTGTGGATGACCTTCCCTCTCTGTGTAACCATCCGACCACACTTCTCTAGTCCGAATGACATCCCAATGTCAGTGCTGTAGATCCTGGTGGTGTGGATCAGTGAGTCGATGTCTCGTTTGCTCTTAGCGTACAGCTTGATGTCATCCATGTAGAGGAGGTGACTGATGGTGGCTCCGTTCTTGAGTCGGTATCCGTAGCCAGTCTTGTTGATGACTTGGCTGAGGGGGTTCAGACCTATGCAGAACAGCAGTGGGGACAGAGCGTCTCCTTGGTATATGCCACATTTGATGGACACTTGTGCAATTGGCTTGCAGTTGGCTTCAAGGGTGGTTTTCCACACCCCTATCGAGGCTGCAATGAAGGCTCTTAGAGTCCTGTTGATGTTGTACATCTCTAAGCATTCAATGATCCAAGTGTGTGGCATTGAGTCATAGGCTTTCTTGTAATCAATCCAAGCCGTGCACAGATTGGTGTGTCGGGTTTTGCAGTCTCGGGCGACTGTTTGGTCTACCAGGAGTTGGTGTTTGGCTCCTCTGGTATTTATGCCGATGCCCTTCTGTGCTGTACTCATGTATTTATCCATGTGCCCACCTATCTTAGCTGCTATGATGCCTGACATGAGCTTCCATGTTGTAGAGAGACAGGTTATTGGCCGATAGTTGGATGGGACCGAACCCTTTGAGGGATCCTTCTGGATCAGGATTGTGCGCCCTTCAGTTAACCATTCAGGGTGAGTCCCACTTTGGAGCAGCTGGTTCATTTGAGCTGCCAGTCGCTCATGGAGGGCAGTGAGTTTCTTTAGCCAGTAGGCATGGATCATGTCAGGACCTGGTGCTGTCCAGTTTTTCATACCTGAGACTCTTTCTTGGACATCTGCCACTGTGATAGTTACTGGGGCTTGCTCAGGGAGGTTGCTGTGGTCATCTCGTAGAGAGATTAGCCACTGTGCATTGCTGTTGTGGGTCGCCTCCCTTTCCCATATGCCTTTCCAGTACTTTTGGGTCTCCAGCCTTGGTGGGTCTGCTCTGTTGTTATTACCCTGCCATTAAGAGTACACTTTAGCTGGTTGGGTGGAGAAGAGCCGATTAATCCTCCTGGCTTCATTTTCTCTCGTGTACCTCTTTAGGTGACTGGCCAAGGCTTGGGCTTGGAGCCTTTGTTTGGCAGTTTCGAGCGCTATATATATATATATATATATATATATATATATATATATATATATATATAAAAAAAAAAATATTTTAATTATTTTTAAATATATATATATATATATATATATATATATATATATATATATATATATATATATATATATATAATTTTTTTTCACAATATCTCATCTGCACCAGCCCATTTAAGGCATTAGTATACTCGCTGTCATCCATTTCTGTGTTTTGAACCAGAGCAAATCACTTCCTGCACTCCATCTAAGTTTCGCGCGTTATCAGGGCCACGTGACTGCAACCCAGCGATTGTTTTAGCCAGTTTTCTTGTGGTCTGTTCTGTCTGAGTCGATCATTTTATCTATCTACAATACATGAAGAAATCAACCCAAAGTCTGTGTGAGACTGTTATTGCTCCCATGTTTAAAGATCGATATCCACATGTGTATTTCTCCATATATCAGTTTTAGCCATTCTGTTACAGATTGATGGTGATCTGTTCCTGAATGGCCTCCTGTTCTGGGTGGCCTCCGGTCCTCAGTGGCCTCTGGTTCACATTCTCCTCCACCACAGTATTAAAATCTCCTCCCCATGTACCTTTTAGCTGCAGAAAATGTAACTCATTTTGAATTGGTCCTTGTTTCTATTGTTGAAAATAAATTGGTATTTTGTTTTTAGTTCTTGAAGCCATAAATGTTTATTAGTATAGATGGAGTCTAATCAATATCAACCAGTGGAATAACCCATCTGCAATTGGCTTCTGTAAATTGCAGCATAGTGCTTTATCTGAATTGTCCCTGTAGAACAGACTACGGATGGGAATTGATAAGAATTTGTCTATCAATTCCATTATGATCTCACTTAGTGATTGAATTCCTTATCGATTCTCATTGTGTTAGGAAATAAACTCTTTAATTCAAACTATGCACCGTGTTGTATTTGATTCAAACAAAATTAAAGCTGGGTTAAAAAAAAAATAAGAATCCCTCTGTCAAATGAACATTTTAACATGAAAAGCAACTTTTTGCACATCAACAGTTTTTGTACAGACAAATCTGCATGTTTGCTTTTTCAGGAAGGATCTTTCAAAACTTCAAGGTTGTTTTCAAAAGGTGCTTTTAATCTGACAGACAAGCCTCATCGAAACCCAAATTCTAATTTATTGAACATGACTGTAAATTCCACCACCACCCCCACTCCCCCATCGCTGTGTTCAGGGAAGGTCTCCATTCTTCTCCTCCTTTAGAGGGGTATGCATTTGAGTGAATTTCTTCAACACTGTTTTGTCTTTACCCACATGAATTTTCCCCTCTGCTTGGGAGTCTTCCCTCCTATGTGTGTTGAAGGCATTGTTGGCGAAGGATGTGATGGAAGGAAGAGCAGTGTGCTAGTTTCTCCTCCTTTTTATAGTCTTTTTCTCTAAAAGCTTCAGACTTCTCTGAAATCTTCTGGGTGTTTCAGTTGCTCACTCAGTTGTCATTAAATCTTCAGTGGTAATTGAAGATTGAATGTTTTTAAATGTAGCTTTGCAACAAAATGTACTGACGCATTAAAGCTGGACTGCTCTTGCCGCCATCTTGGAAGACCCTCCAGGGTGGAACATTAAGCGCTCAGGTTTAGGGCTGATAACTTTAACACAAATGGTCAGGTTGGTTTGCATCGCTCCTTTCTCTTTAATAAATACGATCTTCATTGGAAAACTGCTTCTTGTATTTACGCTGGTTATTTTTGATTGATATTAATAGTTTGATCTGAAATATTAAACTGTGACAAAAAGCAAAAACAGGAGAAATCTAGTGTGTGTGTGTGTGTGTGTGTGTGTCATTGTATTTAAAAATGTTTGTTTAGATTTATAAGATTGTTTGTATTATCAGAAGTTAGTAAACAAAACCATGCATAATGCTGCCATGGGTAAAAGCCTCTGTTTCTCACATAGCGACTGGCTTTCTGTTCCCTTTGTGGTACCGATGGATGACAACAGCGGAATCCTGGTTCAGGTCTTTCTGGTTCTGTGCATCTCGTTCCAGGTCCAGGATGGGGCGGTCCTCCAAAGACAAGCGGGACATCTACTACCGTATGGCCAAGGAAGAGGGTTGGAGGGCCAGGAGTGCCTTCAAGCTGCTGCAGCTGGACCACCAGTTCAACCTGTTTTCAGGTGAGACCCTCAGGACACCAGGTGCCTGTTTTAACAACATCCAATGTAGTGGCGGCTGGTGAACAAACTTCTTGGTGGGGCTGATGTGCCAATAGATTCCCCTTCCTCGTCCAGTATAAGGATTCAAATAAATGGTAGAAAAAGCTACAATTCCACAATAATACAACATTCTTCATACAGCAAAACAACAGTTAAATTGGCTAAATGTAAAAGGTCTGGGAACAGTGTGTTCACGATAATGTGCAGTCTTGGTTTAACTGCCATTGTAGCATTTTGCACATAGTTACATGGAGATTCTGTCATCCAGGACATGATCCTTTTCAAGGGTTAAGTAGACATCTCTTGTCTTGGAAACATTTGCTTCTCATCCAAAATATCGTCACCAAACAAGAGAAGTCATCCAGTTGCCTCTTCAAGCACTTTGGATTCAACCACATGGGTTGTAGCAAAATGAAAACAGGATTCTGGCTTTCTTTCTGCCTCTCTTCCATTAGGACTAGATGTTCAGAATCCACCACTAATAGTTGTCCAATGGAAATATTGTCCCACCTGAGCTGTGGATCTCTGCAACTCCTCCAGTCACCATGGTCCTCCTGGCTGCTGCTCTGATCAGTGCTCTCCTGTCAGTCCAGGTGGACATCCATGTCCTGGTAGGTCTGCAGCTGGTCCATCCTGTCTCCATGTCCAGATGATGGACTTATCAGAGCTCTGGTATGTTATAGAACCAAACTCTGCTTGAAACTGAACCAGAACCTCCTCCCTGACCTGCTGCTGGGTTCCTTGGACTCCATGATGCTGCTTGTTCTCTGAAGAACTTCTGAAGCCAGAACATCTGGACTTATACTGAGGTTAAATTTTGATGTATGCTTTCGATGATTTTGATATATACTTGCTTGAAGTTTTTACGATATACAGAACTTTGAACTGCATTGCTGCTGAAACATGCTACACAAACACTTTATCAAGACTATGTTAGACTTCCTGATTTATCTCATCCAGAGCCTCCTGTAAACAGAAACCCTTTCATTTTTTTCCTTGCTTCTCTGGTTTTTTTTTTTTTTTTTTTTTTTTTTTTCCAGGACGCATAAGATTTAAGAAATGCCTTTATCTGTTTCTTAGGTTTGACTTCCCAGTGTTCCTTTCCTTTTTCTGTAAGCTTTCTAGTGCGAGTACCTGAAATCAGTTCTTGTGCTTTTCTGGAATTTTCTGCAGTGCACACATCTTCAGCAGAAAAACCTTTTTCACATGGCATTGACATCTTAACTCAAATACAGAGAATTCTGGATGACTTCTCTTGTTTGGTGAAGACATTTTGGATGAGAAGCAAAGCGTCTCCAAGACACACGAGATGTCTACTTAACCCCTGAGGAGGATCATGTCCTGGATGACAGAATCTCCACGTAACTATGTGCAAAATTCTACAATGGCAGTTAAACCAACACTGCACATTATCGTGAACACACTGTTCCCAGGTAAACATGGTGGTGGCAGCATCATTCTGTGTGGATGCTTTTCTTCTGCCAGGATAGAAGAAAAGTTTCATAGGTCGATGGATGGAGAATGAAGGACTGAGGGTGGAGGTTGACCTTCCAGCAGGACAGTGTCCCCAACATGTCCCCTGGTTCAGGTCAAAGTATATTCATGCACGATAGTGACCTAGTCAAAGTCCTGACCTAAATCCTGTTGAGGATCTGTGCCTGACTAAGCGGAAAGAATGTTCAGAACTGCCAGTGTTTCTGTTCAGAGCTGCTTGAGCCAGAGCCCAAAGAGCTGCACTCACAGGTTCTCTGCATGTTGTAAAGAACTGCCTGGACTCTGAGATATTAGCCAGTTACTAAAGGAGAGCTGTCAGGCTCTCCATGCTTGGGATGGATTTGGTGCCACTGCTAAAACAGCAGACTTTTTAATCAAATTTCTTCTTGAGATGGAAATAGTAAATGAGTTTTGTTTTTTTTCCCAGATAGACTTAAGTCTGTTTGCTGTGAACTCAATACACAAATATATTGAGACTGTTGTTTTTGTTTCTTTATCAAATCATTTATATCATTTTCACCACATCCACTAACTTGATCACGTGTCAGGTTGTCCTAACATCAGCTGTGTCCATGTTGTATACGAGCCTGGTTTCTATGGAAACACATAGCAATTCGTCTCCTTCGCTGTGTGTCAGGTGTGAACCGAGCCGTGGATCTGTGTGCAGCACCGGGCAGCTGGAGTCAGGCTCTCAGTCGCAAACTCAGGTCTGCTTCCTCAGTCCTCTACAGCTTCATAAAACCAGCAGTAAAGGAATGAAGTCCGTGTTCATTCTGCCTTGATTCTTATGTGCTGTCCAATGCAGAGGCAGGGAGGAGAAGGAGAAAGGTGAGGTGGTGAAGATTGTTGCAGTAGACCTGCAGGCCATGGCTCCTCTGCCAGGAGTCACTCAGATTCAGGGTGACATAACTAAGGTGCTCCACAAATTCAGAGAATCAACCGATTCTTTGTTTTCGTCTTTAGTTTTCTGTTCCACTGACTGCAGCAGAGCTGTCAGGGTGGGCGCCATTTTGGATCTGAGATTTATTTATGTTCCCACCCCCAGGTGTCTACAGCTCAGGAGATAATCCGTCACTTCGAGGGGCAGCCGGCTGACCTGGTGGTGTGTGACGGAGCTCCAGACGGTGAGGTCACTATTGTCCTGCCCGTCCTTGCTTTATTTGTAATATCCTGGCTGTCTTTTTCTTAATTTCCTTTCTGTTTTGTTTCCATAGTAACTGGACTTCATGATGTGGATGAATACATCCAAGCTCAGCTCCTATTAGCCGTGAGTACAGAGGTGTTGGCCTTCATGGTGTTTGGTGGTGTCCCGCTGATAGCTGTGTGTCTTCCAGGCTCTGAACATCACCACTCACGTCCTGAAACCTGGAGGAACATTTGTAGCCAAGGTCAGATCACTTAGTCTTCCTCTGAGACTTCCTAAACTCATGCTGCATCTAGCGCCCTGATTTCCAGAAACGTTAGTTGTTTTTTTTTTTTTGTTTTTTTTCAAAAGAGAACAGCTGCTTGTCTAGTTAGTTTGAACTTTTAAAGTTCAGAAACAAATAAATCTCTTAAACGACTTCAGTCCTGATCAAAACTGCCCAGCATCAGACAATTCTTCGGCCAGTTTGATTATCTGATGTCACTCCTGTTATTTATCTAAAAGTTCTTTTCCTTCTTCCACATTTTGGGTGACGGGGGATTTTTCTGATCAGACTTGAATATGATGAGGATCAGTCAAAATATTGACTTTGATACCTTCTTAGTTTGTGTGTAGCATCAAGTGTCATTTTCCAACCTCGTTGAGGAAAAAGATGTGGACCTCCACTGACTGCTATATGATCTTTATTGTCCTTATTAGGGAAGATCTTTTGATCAGCCTCAGTCCTGATCAAACCGGATGTATGAATGAAAGAAAGAAAGAAAATATCCACACACACATATTTACACACCACTTGCATAAATGTTCCGTCTTAGATTAGCTTCACTGCTTGAGCAACTTCAGTGGGCTATTAAAAAAAAAAAAAACACCTCATGATGCCTCTACGTGTGACAGCACTAACAATATGAAAAATTGACTAAAAGTTCAACCAGAAAGGACAAGGACAGAGAAATGATCTGTGGTCACCACCTGCAGAATCATTGTTTTATAGGGGTTGTCTTGCTAATTGCCTCTCATTTCTACCTGTTGGATGTTCCATTTGCACAGCAGCAGGTGAAACTGATTCACAATAAGTGTTACTACCTAACTGGTGACACTGATTCCATAAAGGTGTGACTGATTTGGAGCTACATTGTTTTGTTTAGGTGTTCCCTTTATTTATTTATTTTTTTATTTTTTTTTTTATTTTTTTTTAGCTGTGTGTGTGTGTGTGTATAGATAGATAGAGTGTGTGTACGTACAGTGATGTCTCCGTCTTGTTTCAGATCTTCAGAGGTAAAGATGTCACTCTACTGTACTCTCAGCTAAAGATCTTCTTTAGCAGTGTGACCTGCGCCAAGCCTCGCAGCAGCAGGAACTCAAGCATCGGTGAGCTATCAACAGTTTGGACCAATCACAGAGCCCCAGCAGCAGGAAACCTTTCCCTCTTTCTTTATCATTTGTAGAGTGAATTTTAAGACTGCACGCTGCTGAAATAAATGTGATCTGTTGTGTTTTATTCCTAATTTGTTCTTCTCTTCCTCACTGATGCAAAACGTGTTGTTGTATGTTGTTTGTGCAGAGGCCTTTGTCATTTGTCAGAATTATTCTCCTCCTGAGGGTTATGTCCCCAACATGTCCAACCCTCTACTGGACCATTCCTATGGTAACTATGAAGCCTTTGACACTACTCTGGTACCGTGAGCCGTCTGCTATCCGTCACACATCCTTGTCTGTGCAGGAGAGTCAGTATGAAAAATAAAACATGATACTTTGACTAAAACTAATTCAGAATTATCTGTTGCATCTGATTTTTGTCAATCAGTCAGTGATCAGTGCAAGTTCTGTATCTAGTACCTCAGATAGATTCTTACTCAGAAGTTCTGAAATATATTGCTTATGTTTGTGTACCTTCAGCCTGGTGTCTGCTCTCTGTCCTTCAGATGTGGATTTCAACCAGCTAGAAGGACCAAACCGTGTTATTGTTCCCTTCTTAGCATGTGGAGACCTCAGCGCCTTTGATTCGGACAGAACCTACCCCCTACAGGTGAGGAGTGGCTGGATCAGACCTGGTGTATACATCTTTAACTGCAGCCACAAATGTCCTCCAGATAGGAGGAAAATATACAGAAGCTCCTGGTTATTCTTACATGTGTATTTAATGTAGACCTATTTTCTCAGTAGCAATGTGAATTTGAAAAACTACGGATGTTCTGGTCACTGATATGTCGTTAAAGAATAGACAGTCTAATACTTTCCCTGTGAACATCATTGTAAACAATGGAGGAGTCTTAGATCATAGAATTAAACAGATTAGCTGGTTTTAAAACTCATGTGTAATGACTCATAGACATGCACATGAAAATAGGCCAGGTTTGCTGAAAACAGGCTGGAGAAAATGTAGCCACACAGCTGCTCCTATTGCCCCAGCTATGTGGGGCAATAGGAGTCTAGTTTTGGCTATGAATAACTAAATAATTGCTTAGGACAATTATTATAGGGGCAGTATTATGTAAAATTGACTTTATTGAGTTTCACATCATATAATGTTATTCCATCATCAAAAACATACCTGGAGTGTTGCCTTGATTCTTTCTTGTATGTTTGAGAAATCCTTTAATCTCCCGTGGCAACCATTCAGCTGTGCAAAACGCCTGGATGGACCTACTGCCGCCTATGAGACCCAGCTCCTCCTCAGAGCTGCAGAATCTGAGCTCCCACCTCAGATTCTCTCACTTTCACTTCTCAGTGAAACGCTGATTAAAAACATTGTTAAAGGGTTAATAGAGGAGCGCTGGTATGATGACTTCATATGGCATTGTTTAATGTTCGTTCAATAACTAATAAATCGTTCTTGTTTAATGACTTCATAAAATCTCGAAATCTGGATTTTTTTTATTTATTTATTTATTTATTTATTTTTTAATTATTTCTAAGTGAGACCTTGCAGCAAGAATCTGTCAGGTCCTGCTTCTTTTGGACTCTTGTTTTTGTTATTTTTAGTGTTTAATTCTTATTTTCACTCATCCTAGTTCATTTCTTGTTTGTCCAGTTCTTATGTTGAGTATTTCAGTTATTTTAAATAATGTTTTCCTTTATTTTGATTAGATCAGGCTTGTTTTTGTTTTTACTTTGGTTCAATCTTAGTTATTCTAGTTATCTCTTTGTGTCTTGTTATCCTGTGTTTCTAATGCTTATTAGATCAGCCATGTTTCTGTTCAACTTCTGTACAGTCTCTAGTCCCCTGTTTCTGTTAGATGCATTTTCCTTGCCCCCTTGTTTCCTCTCCCTCATCCCCTGCTGCCATTCTCTCTCCCTCCTCAGTCTCCCTCTAGCTCATTCCCAACACCTGCAAACGTTTAATCAGCCCCAGCCATTGTTCCAGCATTCACTCCCTCAGTATTTAAGCTCCTCGCTTCCTCCCATTATTTCCCCGTTATGCTATCTGATTCCGTGCCTGATTTCTTCCCTGTGGTGCTCCTCATTTTACGCCGTGGATTCATGTTTTTTTCTCTGGCTTCCTGTTTCCTCCAGTGTTTTTGTAAGTTTTTTTTTTTTTTTTTTTTGTTATTAATCATTAAATCTTCAACAACTACTCGCTGCCTCTGTCTCTCTGCATTTGGGTCCAATACAACCAACTACAAATCATGACAGAAGGAACCAGCCACATGGACCCAGCAGACTCCACCCTGGAAGGAGTGAGAAACTTCTTAAAGAATATAAGAAATACATTGGACCATATAGCCACTCGTTGCCGCACAACTACAGAACATTTTAGAAGAAGAACCTCCACTCCTATCCTTTTTTTGATCAAAAAGGCTACTTTAAAGAAGTTGTGAGTGGAACCGGCAAGCTGCCCCTTAGCTCAGCTTTTCAACAGACCCCCTCCACCTCGACCACAACTCTGTCCCACTTCCCATTCACCAGTTCCAGTCCCTCCTGCCACTTCCTCATGGTCTTCACTTCTACCTTCTGCACCATCCATTTCTGCTTCCTTGGATTCCTCTTCCTCCCGCCGCAGACGCCGTCAGAGAGGTTCTCCGGGGGTCAGCTTGATGCTCCCACAGCTTCTCCGGTGGGTCGGCTAGACACCTCCACGGCTTCTCCAGCAGTGGGTCAGGCTGGGGTCTCCACTGCTCTTCATTGTCTTTGCCACCATCTCCGTGAGCCACAGCTAGCTCCACGCTTTAGAACTTTAAAACCTGTTCCTAGCCTCAGAACTCTCAAGCCGCCTCGTCGCACCAGTAGCCTCTCCTTCAGCACAAACTGTCTCTGTCGCTTGCCAAAAAAACCTTTAGCGCCTCAGTCAGCCATGGCAGAGCCAGTAGCCTTTCTACCTGCAGCACAACCGACTGCAGCTCCAGAACTAGCAGCCCTTTAACCTGCTGCAGAACAACAAGCAGCATTTCCTCAGTCTGCTGCATACTCAGCTCCACAACCAGCAGCATCTCCATCCCCAGAAGCTGCTGCGACATTGTCTTCAGCACCTATTGAACCAGCAGCCTCTCAGTCCACAACCACAGCAGAACCTGCAACCTCTCCAAAGGCAGCAGAATCAGCAGTCTCTGAGCATCCTCAAGGTTTCCAGATTGGAGAGCACCTTTGTGACCCTTCCCCAAAGCCAGAGCTCCATAGTGGGTCTCCCTCGACTCCAGGACCCCTCCATGGGCGTTCCTCGTCTCCTGGGTCCCCAGCGCCTCTTAGTGGGTCGTCTTCTCCAGTTCCTGAGCTTTATCGTGGGCCTTTTACGGTGACTTTGTGGCCTTCTGAGACTCAGTTCAGCTGCAGTCCTGCGGCCTCCAAGCTCCACTGTCACCACAAACCTGCAGCCTCCAAGCCCCGTAAGCCTGCTGCCTCTAGACTCTGCAGTCCTGCAGCCTACAGGTTCCACCTTGGCAGCACAGTCGGAACCTCCAAGCTTCAGACTCAAGGTTTCCAAGCCTCACCGTTGGGGGGCTTGGAAACCAGTGAAATTTCAGCAGGTGAAATTGATTCAGAAGTGTTACTACCTAACTGGTGACATTGATTCCACAAAGGTGTGACTGATTTGAAGTTGCATTGTTTTGTTTAGGTGTTCTCTTTATTTTTTTCTGAGCAATGTACACATACACACACATACATTTGTGTGTGAGTGTATATATAGATGGATGGATGGATGTATGTGTGTGTTTGGCTGACATTAGATCAGCACATCCCTAGTTGTTTTAGGCTTTGCTTTTTTTTCTTAAACATCCATCTTCATGTTTCTGAATGAAACATGTTCCAAATTTAATTTTTTTTTTTTTTTTTTTTTTTTTTTTTTTTTTTTTTTTTTTTTTTTTTTTTTTTTTTTTTTATCTCTTGCAAAGTTAATGTTTCTATAGTGTCTGTACTCTAAGAGCACATGGAACAGAATTGAAATACCTGGTCTGGGTGCACAGACTTGGCCAGTAAAACTAGTTCTGATCAACATAATAATGATGGATGTCTTTCCTCTTTTTGGCTCTTGTCTTTGTGCAGCTTGATACTAGTAAAGAGTACCGGTACGTTCCCCCCACCCAGCCGCCAATACAGCCCCCATATGAGCAGGCCTGCCACCTTCGCAAACACAACTTGCTGTCCAGAGAGGATGCTCCTTCCATCAATGCCAACCAGAGCCGAGAAGAACCGGAACCATCAGCAAAGTCCTCATGAGCCTTGACTGATACTTAGTAGGAAAAAGCCCTGGACATCTGCCAGATCATAAGATGTTAAATCTTCCTGATTCTACAAGCAGAAGGATCTGTTTTTAATGAGTTGACATCTGAAAAATAAAGGCTATTTATTATCAGAGACTGCTTTTTACCCAAGACGTTTTTCAGATGAAAATGAAGTAGATCTGAATGCTGCAGGTCAATGACTTGATGCAAGCTGCTGGGTTTCCTGAGAAACAAAACGTTTTAACAGATTTGAAAAATAAACTGAACTTTGAAAACTAGGATCAATTGGAATATATGCATGATTGGATAGAATGGACTTTTTTGCAAAGTGCCTTGTGATGACATGAATTGGTGCTATATAGCTAAATTGAACTGAGTAGATACTGCAGTAAAATCCACTGAGCTTAAAATATTAAAATCTTTATTTCAAGTGTTAGATTTTAGCTGCTTCACATTGAACTTCATCTGAAGGAAGGCACTTAACAAGGTTCACAGCCAAGCAACCCTCCATCATCTGGACCTGCTTATCCACACAGGGTTACGGGGGGTCCTGGTCCCTACCTCCAGCAGTCATTGAATGAGAGGCAGTTTAAACGCTCGACACACTTATACCTTTGGGCAAATTAGAGAGACCAGTTTTCAAACAACCCTCTCTCTAGGTGGCAAAGCGTTGACTCAATATATTTCATTATTTCTCCACATCTCTTAACCCTGGGATTATTTCAGCTATAGCGTTAGCTCTGTCAGCACAGCAGGTGTTTGAGGTGCATGCGCTGATATGGTTATCATCAACAAGGAGGATCTTTTGGAGAAATTTCCTCCACGTCATAATGGAAATTAAATTCAAAAGTACTTTATTTATCCCAAAGGGAAATTAAATGTTTATGTAACTCATTTAGTCAAGGAGTTATTATAGATGGTGATGGCTGTGGGCAGAAAAGATCTCCTGTAGCGGTCCGTTTTACAACCAGTCTGAAGAAGTCTCTGACTGAAGAGGCTCTGTTTTCCAATGACATTCTCATAAAGAGGATGGTCAGGGTTGTCCATAATTTTCTTAATTGTTATGCAAAATCCAGAGGTTCCACAGTCGTCCCCAGAACAGAACCAGCCTTCTTTATCAGGTTATTGAGCCTTTTTAGGTCCGTGGCTCTGATGCTGCTTACCCAACAGATGATGGCAGAGGAGATGACGCTCTCAACAACAGACTTATAGATGACATTAAACTTCTTGCTGCAAACCTTGAAGGATCTTAGCTTCCTCCAGAAGTACAGCCTGCTCTGTCCCTTCTTGTAGACGCTTCACTGTTGATTCTCCAGTCCAGTCTGTTGTCTAGATGAACACCGAGGTATTTATATTCCTCAACCACCTCCACTAAGCATTGCTCTGTCACACCTAGAACACTATGGAACACATTAGAGAATGCTGGTTCTGGACCTTAGATAAACTTTTAATACCTTCATACTCAGCAGACTGGGAAACAACAAACTGATGGGACTTCTTACTCTCTGCTGTGGAAACCAACACTGTGTATACTGAGCAGGGCCAGCCCTAGTAACTTTCTGCATGGATGAGTTCCTGTGAGGTGAAGGCAACAGGAGCAGTGCTTCATGCAGAAACTGGACCATTCAGATTCTGTGAGGTGGAGAGCCAAAAGGAGGGGGCACTTGGTGGTGTTGCAGAAGGCCCATTATCTCAATAATGCATCTGAAAAGAAAAAACAAGAGTAAGATTCCAGAAATTAAAGCAAAAACATAAATGTGTAAAGCAATACACTTCAGTAGTATATGTGAATGCTAAGTTGAAAATAACGTGTAGTGTTTTGCAATGAGCTAGCACAGTTGACTTGTTTTTGCTAGTTTACATTTTTTCTTGATTGCTTTCACCTGCTTGAAGAAACTGGGAGCCACTCAGTTTTCATCATCACTACCTTAGCAGAACAGAAGACACCTCTTCCAAATGTATGAACCATTTATTGTTGGTTTGACACATCTTCACCCTTTTGCAAAACAGTTAACCCAGATGTCATTCAAGCAGTCCAAACTCCATTGTTTTAACCATGGTAACTAAACAGAAATCATTTTATCTTTATTTTCTTTCTTATTCTGATAGACTTTTAGTTTATATTTACAGTATTTTCTGTAATATTTATAGTATTTCAGTTTTCAGCTACAGTTTAAAAAAATGTCATGGAATCAAAATTTGCATCAAAGCATTTTTTGATTCTGTATCCAATTTTTTGGAAGAAGGAAGGAAAATCTGACACAGCCTAGAAAGATAACAAAAATGACAAGCTAGGGTGCACTGAGTGCTATATTTTGTTGTCCATTATTTGTAAGTTGTGTTGTTTGAAAGCAGTATTTGCTTTCGTTTGATGTTTTAAATCTTTTTGGCACAGTCACAGCTTAATGTAAACAAAATGTGTCACTTTGACCATAAGTGCTGCTATTTAGGTCTGTGTGTCATGAAAATGTGTAGTTTGAGTTGACAGCTGAATGGAAGCAATCAAGAAAAACCGGCTAGGCTATAGCTCCATGTTTGGCTAACTAGCCTAGCTGCCACACTACACTGCTAAATAATTGAGGCAACAGGTAATTTCATCACATGAGTTTTACTGTACCCCTGTTTGTCATGTTTTTCCTCTTTTTTTCCTTTGTCACCAGACAACTTGGAATGTTTTGACTTGATGCTTTCTGAAATTACTTGTTACTACCGCAGTGAGGGGTAGAGGTGAGTGGATCGATGCAAAATATCGATAATATTGATACCAAGTCGGTATCAGTATCAGCTCGATACTACCATTGTAAGATCGATACTTTAGTTTCAGATCCCTTTTTGAAATTTTATTTTGTTTTTGTAATATAGTTTCTCAATACTACCATAAAAAGATTTTGCTTTGATCTCCTTTCAAATTATATATTTTTTTTGTTTATTTAGAAAACAATGCACACAAATTTATTTTTTCTGTTTATCATGTAAATACGTTATTAATCTGTTAAGTGTTTTGTAGACACCTATAAACTTTATCTAAATTTTGTCCTGGGTTGTAAGAAAATAATTCAAAAGAAAAACCACAAAAATGGCTAAAGGTCAGAAATCTAATGATATACTTAAATAACAAGTATCAGTATCAGCGATATTAGCCCTGTATTTACTTGGTAAATCAGATTGATCAGATTGATACTAAAACATGCAGTGTTGCACACCTCTAGTGAGGGGGGGGATGCATGGGGTGTTGCCTGGAACAAACCAACTAATAAAGAAGGAGGGGGGAGCTAAGAAAAGTATCATTATTTTTAGATGTAGTATTTAATATATTTTTGTTATGCAGCAAAATTAGTGCATTTTCTGTGCTTCTGTTATTTCTCTCTGGAGGGCCTTTTGTCAGCTTCTACAGGTGACAATACTTTTAAAGTAACACCTGTAAAAATAAATGTGTGCGTCTGTTGGACGCCGTCTATCATGGAGCTCTCAGATTGATCACGGGCAGCACTGCCTTCACTCAACATTGCACCTTGTATTCTTTTGTTAAATAGCCCTCTCTACACACTCACAGACTCCTACACAGTTATACATTCATTTACAAATCCGTCCTCCGTCTTGTTCCATCATACTTGTAATGTTATATTTCATGCAAATAACAGTACTACAGCTTTCTCTTTTGGGAATTGATTACATTCAGTGACCCATCAGTGCGTGCTGAGCTCAGCATAAAAGCATTCTCCATCTCTGGGCCCTCCATGGTTCAGTGAGACCTGAAGCTCTCTAGCCTGGTCACACTTTGGGAGTTAAAAAAAATTGTGGCTCTAGTGGCCTTTATTTGACAGCAGATTAATAGGAAAGTGGGTTGTGAGAGAGGGGGAGACATTTGGCAAAGGTCAGTGGGCCGGGATTCAAACCCGTGATGGCCGCGTAGAGTTACTGAGGCTCTACTACATGGGTACTCTACCCCTGCGCCACAACAAATCCTTTTTTTTTAAAACACTATTTATAAAAATTTTCAAATAAATTTATATCAAACGACACAAAGACATTAAGCAACTGAACAGTAACAGAAAAACAAAAACTGACAAAAGAATTCACAATGGTACAATGATAAAATAAATTGATAAAATAAGTGATAGTTATAAAAATAAATAAAAAGCTGGGGCAAAGTTCACAACTGTGTTATCTACTCAACTGCCCATCTTATCTAGAAGACACTTAAGTGATGTGGTTGAGTAAAGGGAGCATCATTGATCATTCACATGTTCCAACACTGGATTCCATATCCTAGAAAACTTCTGAATGTTACCAGCAAGTTTGTATCTCAGTGTTTCCACATGTAAAATACTTATGAGTTCAGTCAGCCAGGTTTCATTTTTGGGGGCTAGATCAGATTTCCACAGTTTCAGAATACACCTCTTCGCAATCATCATACAAAGGGTTAGAGCAGTACATATGTTACAGTCCAGGTTTTTCTGGGTGTTGGAATATCCTAACAGATATCTATGAACTACTTTGTACTTAACCAGTTGAACCCGAGCATTATTTGAACAAGACTTGATGTTTGTTAATATTTCACCCCATGTTTCCTCCTCAATCTCAACAGCCAGCTCACCCTCCCAAGCTTGTTTTATTTTAATCGTAGATGAATCTGAAGATGCAGGCCAGGGCTGAGATCAAATGTTTTGCTTCAGGGGGACCTTGGAGAGATTTTAACAATGCATTATTCTCTGTATAAATCCTTTTTATCAAAATTTTGAACTCTGGGTATTGGGTGGCACAGTTGGTAGTGTGTGTGCACCATGTGTAGGGGCTGTAGTCTTCAGTGTGTGTGCACACACATCTATCTATCTATTGCTCAAAAAAAATAAAGGGAACACCTAAACAAAACAATGAAACTCCAAATCAGTCACACCTTTGTGGAATCAATGTCACCAGTTAGGTAGTAGCACTTATTGTGAATCAGTTTCACCTGCTGCTGTGCAAATGGAACATCCAACAGGTGGAAATGAGAGGCAATTAGCAAGACAACCCCTATAAAAGAGTGATTCTGCAGGTGGTGACCACAGATCATTTCTCTGTCCTTGTCCTTTCTGGTTGAACTTTTAGTCACTTTTTCATTTTGTCAGTGCTGTCACGCATAAAGACATCATGAGGCAAGTTTTACAGCCCACTGAAGTTGCTCAAGTTGTGCAGCTAATCCAAGACGGAATATCAATGCGAACGGTGGCAATAAGATTTGCTGTGTCTCTCAGCACAGTGTCCAGAGCATGGAATAGGTACCAGGAGATTGGCCAGTACACCAGGAGACATGGAGGGGGCCGTAGGAGGGCTACAACCCAGCAGCAGGCCCGCTACCTCGTCCTTTGTGCAAGGAGGAACAGGAGGTCCACTGCCAGGGCCCTACAGAATGACCTCCAGCAGGCTACTAATGTGCATGTTTCTACTCAAACTGTCAGAAACAGACTTCATGAGGAGGGTGGTATGAGGGCCCGACATCCACATATAGGGCCTGTGCTTACAGACCAACACCATGCAGGACGACTGGTGTTTCCTAGGGAACACCAAAATTGGCAGAGTCGCCATTGGCACCCTGTGCTCTTCACAGATGAAAGCAGGTTCACACTGAGCACATGTAACAGTCTGGAGACACCGTGGAGAACGTTATGCTGCCTGCAACATCCTCCAGCATGATCGGTTTGGTGGTGGCTCAGTCATGGTGTGGGGAGGCATTTCTTTAGATGGCCACACAGCCCTCTGTGTGCTAGCCAGAGGTGGCCTGACTGTCATAAGGTACCGGGATGAGATCCTCAAACCCACTGTGAGACTGGTGCAGTGGGCCCTGGGTTCCTTCTTATGCATGACAATGCTGGGCCTCATGTGGCTGAAGTGTGTCAGCAGTTGCATGCTGCATGATGAAGGCATTGATGTTATGGACTGGCCTGCCTGTTCCCCAGACCTGAATCCCATTGAGCACATCTGGGACATCATGTTTCAGTCAATCCACCAACGCTATGTTGCACCACAGACTGTTCAGGAGCTAATCCAAGTCTGGAAGAGATCCCTCAGGAGAACATCCGCCGTCTCATCAGGAGCATGCCCAGGTGTTGTCGGGAGGTTATACAGGTAGGTAGAGGCCACACACATTACTGAGCCTCATTTAGACTTGTCTTGAGGAATATTCACTGACGCTTGAATCAGCCTGTCATGTTATTTTCTACTTTCGTATTGAGTATGAATCCAGATCAGATGTAATAATTTTGATACATTGATCATTTTTGTGTTATTTTCTTCTCAATCAATTTCACTGTTAAAATTTTTCAATGAGAATATTTAATTGAGATCTAGGATGTTTTAGTGTTCCATTTAATTTTGTGAGCACCCTGTATAATTTGACCTTTATTCCCTTTTTAATTTTATTGTATTTTTATTTTTTTTTACCTCTAGGCTACTGGTTTTTCACAGTGATATCTTGTTGAATATTAAGAGACAATGTATCGTTTTGATTTGAAATAAAGGTTAAAACACAATTAACCAAATAAATGTTTTCAGCTCTGGGTTTTCTTCTCGTGTTCCGTGAAAAGACTTCCTGCTATACGCGATGACGTAGGCGCGTGGATACGCACAGCCGCATTGTTGTGGGGGAAGAGGAGCCTTGGCTGCCGCTGAGCAGTGCTACTTCCTACTGATATTTCGTTGTCCAAACGGTCAGTAGTTATTCCCATATATACGTAGAACCACAGGAACATTCTCCGTCGCCCTGGATACCAGTCGGTCTCTTACTCTCGGTTCAGCCAGAGCCGTGGCCACCGTTGGATGGAACGGCCTGACTGTGGGTTTCACTACCGCTGTGATCTGCAGGCCGCGTCGCCATTGCTACCGTTTCTATAAACTCAACTCGTGAAAACACAGAGGTAGGTTTTCCTTCATTTCTTCACCGCGCTAATCTGTGAAACTCTAGGGAAAGTAAAAAAACAAAACAAAGGAGTTTAATCCTTTAGTAAATAAAACCAACTATTTCAGTGGAGACAGTCTCTTGTGTCGCCATATTTCCTCTCCCTGATGCTAGCATGGTAGCGTTAGCCTGATTCCTGGACGGAGTGTCCTCATGTTTTCAGCTGGCGTGCAGAGAGGCCACCGACTGTCTGGAAGGCATGATCAGGTCGTCCTGATTTGTAAATCGGGGCCAATTCTGTCATCGCAGAGATTACACGTTCTAGATGTTCTCAGCGCTTTATTTCTTCGAGGTTAGCTCCCGGGTCAACTGGGAGCTAAACTGACGTTATTCCGCAAGAATCAGCTCGGAGCGGGTATAGTCGGGGCTCCGCAGACTGCAGGAGGGTCGCTTCAGGCGGATCTTGGGAATGGCTGCTCCTAGTTGTTTGGCTTTCATTCATCCAGGGAACGTTTCGTTTCCGCCCACTGTTCTCTGCGGCAGTCAACTAAGGCTTGTTTATTCCTTCAATTAAAGGTGTAGGACCAGTCATGGGAGCGGCACATTTAAAGAGGAAGCTATGGGAGGGTTTTTAGAAGCTGTGTTGGCCAGGCGTGCTCCCGTGTTGTACTTGCACCCAGCGCAGAGAGCTGTGTAACACATGGATGATGACAACACAGGGTGCTACTGTTGTGAATGTAACTACCAGCCTCTTGTCATTGGAGGCACCAACTTGTTTTCTTTGTCTGTCATATTGAACTGCACTTTTAAATGTGTGCACAACCAGTTTGATCTGAAAGATCCACCTCTTGGAAATCCTGCGTGGATTTCATGGAACAACTCAAACCTAAACAAAATCTTCTCGTTTACATTTTCGCAGTCTAATGTGCCTTATATGACAATTACACACGAGTAAATTGGTTTGGATTCTCTTCATCAAACTTTTTGTCATTTTGTTGTACAATGATGGCATGAGGATGCTTTTTAAGGTCCCACGATGGAGTATTGTCAGTCAGATGTTATCAAATGCCAATGTACCAACTTTTGCTGCCGTACTTCGAAACTTTGTGTAGGTTAACACACAATGCAAATAGCATTATTTACACTGACCAACCTTGGACAAAGCTCGGTTAGGTTCTTTTCTAGTCTGTGTCACTGGTGCCTCAGTTTAAATGGCAATGGATGAACATTCTATTTTTATTCTGTTTTATTTGTTTGTTTTTTTTTTTTTTTTTTTTTTTTTTTTTTGTCTGTCTTTGTTTACTATGGACCATGTAAGTGTCTAAAAAGTTTTGGTTTTTGAAAGGGAGAATATGGGAGTTTTAGACAACAGTTCTAAAGGCAGAACTCGCCATCTTTCTCATCAAACATTCAGACTTGTAAAAACATTGTGGAACAAACAGCCTCCTTGAGATTAGCGCATAGCCACAGATCCAAATTTCAGGGTAACGTGTGCAGCAGCCTGCTCTGTGTTTCGGTTACTCTTGTCATGGGTTGTTGCCCTGACCAACTACTTATTGTATAGGAAAACCGTAAGGGAAATTTGTCTGGATGCAGCAGGCTGTCCTTTTACAATCAGCTTTTATCGTAGATTGTCTTTGTATTTGACGCAAACACATCTCAGAGGTGGGCAGCCTCAAATTAAATACATGAGCAGAGGATGAATGTGGAGACCTACCTGATCAGCTTGGTAGTTTATTCATGTAGAGCTTTTAAGTGTGTTCAAAGTTTAAATTGTTAAGGTGTGTTTTGCAGGTACCCTTGGGGGGGGGGGGGGGTTACATGACAATCCTTGAAGAAAACCCTGTTGGAGGCAGCAAAGGACTGGAGACTGGGGTGGAGGTTTGCCTTTCAGCAGGACACCCACATACAAATACTCCCAGGGCATGTTCATGTTAGAACGGCTTAGTCAAAGTCCCAAGCTAAATCCAGTTGAGTCTGTGGTAGGGTTGACACACACACACACACACACACACACACACACACACACACACACACACACACACACACAGAGAGAGAGAGAGCTTGGGCTGCAGTAAATATTGGAAATATTTACAAGTAGTATGCATTCAGACTGTTGATGGCAGCGATATAGTTCTAGATTTTTGTTTTTATTGGAACTAAATGTTTGGGAGCGTTGATGCTAGTTCTGGTAAAGTCATTAAGAAACTATTGCTAAAGTTGCCATGACAGCAGATGTAGCTTTTGTAGTGAAATCATGTTGCTGAAATGGAAATGATGAATTTCATTATTTTCCAGCAGCTGGATAAATAACTCGACATCTGTGTTCTGTGATCTATGTTTGCAATAAACCCAAAACAGCAGGACATTAGCACTGTTTCGTTAAATATGTGTATTTATAGAAAGTCATATGGTCATAGCATCATTCACCAACATTGTTGCATGGTTTTCTAGTATCGTCCTGCCCCGGTTTGTTGAGCGTTTTTCTAACGGATGTTCTTTTGCAAAGGTTTCAGTCGAAGCGGATGAAGACATCCCTGTCTGGACTGAAAGGACTATTTATTGACTCGGGGAGGCGCTGAATACTGCATGCATGCATGCCACATCCCGAATTATTTGGAAAAATTTCCGAAAATCGTGCATCACTTGAAGTGTACATGCTGCTTGGTGTTGGTTTATCACACAAACTCTCGGTGAAACACATTGAAGTTTCTGTGTTTGGCAACAAATGTGGAAAAACTTGGGTGGTGTTAATATTCTAGCATCAAACAAAGGTTTAGATGTTGGGTGGCTCAAATGTCATCTGAGGGCGCCAATAAAGTTGAATTCAACTCAAGGTTTAACGCAGTTGATCATTGCTTCATATTCTGTTAAACCAGCAGAATATGGTTGTGGAGCAACAAGTATTCTCCTACTTGTTGCTCCACAAGGCTCGCTAACAACTCACAGCCTGTTATTCAGCACTTTCTGCCCACCATGACATCAGTGAGTCACTGACAGTTATTTTTGATCTTTCCAGAATCCTGTCAACGTCGTCATGAAGAAAAAAAGCAAAAATCGCCGGCCCACCATGCTAAAGAGGGAGTCTTCTCCTATTAAGCCCTCCCCCAACAGGGAGACTCTCACATATGCACAGGCTCAGCGAATGGTGGAGCTGGAAGTGGACGGCCGAGTTCACCGACTCAGTATCTTTGACAAGCTGGACGTCATCGCTGACGACGACCCTACGGCTCAGGAGATCCTGGAGTGCAACAGCAACAAGGAAAACAACGAGAAGCCCCAGCAGGTTCTGGTTCGCTCGGTCCGCCTCAAAATGAACCAGCAGAAGAAGAGCGCTGCTCTCACCGCTTCACATGGCAGTAGCATGGGCGGCCTCCTGGAGCCAAAGGTTAGAATGGTGGAGTACAACCTGCCGGTGGTGCCAAAGAGGCCGGCCGTGTATTACAAATACTCTGAGAGGACAGCCGAGGAGCTGGATGAGGAGGTGGAGTATGACATGGACGAGGAGGACTATGCCTGGCTCGAGATCATCAACGAAAAGAGGAAGAGCGAGGGAATCGGCCAGGTGTCGCACAACCTCTTTGAGTTCCTCATGGACCGTTTTGAGAAAGAGTCGTTCTTGGCTACGCAGGGCCAGAGTGACCTGCAGTCGCTGGTGGACGAGGATGCCGTTTGCTGCATCTGTATGGACGGAGATGGAGCTGATAGCAACGTCATCCTCTTCTGCGACTCGTGTAACATCGCCGTGCACCAGGAGTGCTACGGCGTGCCCTACATCCCAGAGGGTCAGTGGTTGTGCCGCCATTGCCTGCAGCGTCCATCGCGGCCAGCCGAGTGCCTCTTCTGCCCCAATCGTGGAGGAGCTCTGAAAAAGACAGACGATGACCGCTGGGGCCACGTGGTGTGTGCCATGTGGGTCCCTGAGGTCGGCTTCTCTGACACGGTTTTCATCGAGCCCATCGATGGCGTCCGCAACATCCCGCCTGCTCGCTGGAAGCTCACCTGTTACCTGTGCAAGGCCAAGAGTGCCGGAGCCTGTATCCAGTGTGACAAGATCAACTGTTATGCCGCCTTCCACGTCAGCTGCGCCCAGAAGGCGGGCCTCTACATGAGGATGGAGCCCGTCAAAGAGCTGAGCGAGTCTGGCGCCACCACCTTCTCTGTGAAAAAGACCGCCTACTGCTGCAGCCACACCCCCGAAGGCTGTGACCGGCGGCCTCTCAACGTCTACGATGAGCTTCATCTCAAGAATGGAGTCTGTCACAAGCGGGCTGAAAAGAGGGAGAAGCCTCGCTCCAAAAGTTGGCAGAAGAAAAAGCTGAAAAAAGCTGAGTCAGAACCTGAACTGGAACCTGAAAGCCAAGCTAACCCTGGGCCCAGCATCACTGCATCGAGGTAATCAAGGCTCTCGTTTCTTTTAGAGAATATTTTCAAAGCAAAGAGTCCAAAAATTGAGTGAGAATTTGACAAATCTAATCTGGGAGTTTAGATGTGTCTAATCTGATTGATCCACAATCTTCAGGGCTTATTTTGGTAAATGTCTCTTCCTGTGTGGCCCAGTTTTGACACCATCTTGAACCAGGTAGCAGTTCAGAGGAAGCGGCAGTTTGTGGAGCGGCTGCTGAGCTACTGGGTGCTGAAGAGGCAGTCGAGGAACAACGTGCCTCTGATCCGCCGCCTGCAGGCCAACCCTCAGCCTTCTAAAGCTCAGCAGCAGAAGGTCAGGGCTGGCCAGCACACTCTCACTGTCAGCGCTTCAGTGTCCACTTGATACTGATCGCAACCCTTGTGTGATGCCTTCAGGAGCGTATGGAGACAAACCAGGCGCTGAAGGAGCAGCTGAAGGTGTGGCACCGTCTGCGCCATGACCTGGAGCGGACTCGGCTGCTGCTGGAGCTCATCAGAAAGAGGGAGAAGCTGAAGAGGGAGGAGGTAGAGTCGTTCAGCTTTCTCGGTCTCAGCGCTCTGTCATCAATCTATGAATGATGCTGTGTTGCCTTTTTGCTTACCAAGTATCTGATGAAATGTCTGCTCAAATACTCCATTGGTCTCACAAATATAAATCTAGAAAGTGTTTTTTTTTTTTTTTTTTTTTTTTTTTTTTTTTTTTTTTTTTTTTTTTTTTTTTTATCTGAGCCCCTTTGCTATGAAACCCCCTGAATAAAATCCCATGCAGCCAATTATAGGCCTGGTCATCTTTACCAGGTGATTATAACTCCATTAATAGTGTAATATGCCCTCTCTCCACACACACACACCCCAGACAAGCCCTTCTACTTAATTCATAGATAAACATTAAACACCTCAGACAAAAACAATGAATAGATGACAGATTAGGACAGGTTGGAACCTCTGCACATTCCCTACCAACATCTGATTCTTTGATGTCAGTCGTCCACATCTGGCCTTGATAGGAGGAGGAAGAAACCCAGGAGCAGCCCTGTCTCCAGCTTGTCCCCAGCCATGCTGGGCCTTCATCAGAGGAAAACTAACACTGCAGCTCATCCTGAACAGAAGCATAATTTCCAGTATGAAGCATGATGGTGGCAGCATCATGTGAGGATGAGGATGTTCTCAAATATCAATAGTCATGTGTAATATTATGATCTTTTAGATTTGTATCCATTTTAAAAATGATGTTTCATTTTCTGTCCACTTGACCTGTCAACATGACTTCGTGTCGATCCATCACATAATGTGAGAAAATGCAAAAAGCTTCTGTGGGTACGAATAATATTTGTCGGCTCCAATTTCTCTGTACAACTACTAAATTCCTGCAGCAGAGTGATTGCTGTGAACAGCTGCTCCTCTTCTTCTCCCTGCAGATGAAGCTGCAGCAGTCGGTGCTGGATGTGCAGCTTACTCCCTTCAACATCCTGCTGAGGGCTGTGCTCAGTCAGCTGCAGGAGAAGGACCAGTACAACATCTTTGCACAGCCAGTCTGCATTAAGGAGGTTTCTAACACTTAGACATTCTTCTGAAAGACTGTATGAACTAATGATCCAAAAGCTAAAGCTTTCCTGTCAGCAGGTTTCATTTCTAGTGTCTCCTTTGCCCCCTTCAGGTCCCAGACTACCTGGACCACATCACAAACCCCATGGACTTCTCAACAATGAGGAAACGAATTGACTCTCACAGTTACCGGAGCTTGGGTGACTTTGAGGATGACTTTAACCTCATAATCAGTAACTGCATGACGTACAATGCCAAGGAAACGTTCTTCTACAAGGCGGCTCAGAGGATGTTGGACCATGGGGGGGTCATCCTACGGAGAGCTCGCAGAGAGGTGGATCGGATTGGCTTCGACTTCCCCAGCTGCTTGCACTTACCCGAAGCCCCGAAGCTGGAGCCCCTGCCTCCTTTGTCCTGGGAGGACGGTGAGTGAATGCATCCAGTTAGTCCATTGGAATCAAGGAAAGGAGTGACCTAAACAGCAAGGCATTTCATGTTTTTGAAATGCTTCAAAAAATGCTTGTTTTTTTGAAGCATTTCACAGTTTCATTACAGTTCAGAGGGTTATGCCTGGCTCACACGGCAAGATTTTCAAAACCAAGAGACCCCACACATGACGATGAAAACTCTTAGGTACAGCAGGTTTGGTCCTACAGTGTTTGGTGTCAAGCCACTCAGCAGGAGCAACACTCCACACACCAACCGATTTCACTCACCAACATTCAGATGTCAGATGGGAAATATCGCAAAACCTCTCGAGACCAAACGTGAGTTCAGAGTGAACAAACATGGCTGACTGGAGAGAAGCAATAGCGATGGTTGTGGACTAGATATAACAAAAAGAAAACGATACAAAAACATTTCCTCACTTTCTGATTGATTGGCTGAACATCACATTCAACAGGCTGCGTTCTCCTTTGTCCTCTAGGAACACCACACACACTGCGATATCAGGCCAAGACCATTCATGTTCCTGCATGTTGAATATGCCCGATTTTAAATCAGAACAATGAATAATGATCTGGACATCCTTCCGAGCGGACCAGGTCACTCTGAACACACGGCAGGAAGATCTCTGAAGACTATTTTTAGAGCCATCCCCGTAATCTGGGTGTCCTTAAGACTGTCTGAATGAGGACAGAAATTGGCATAAAACTCTTGCCATGTGAACCAGGCATTACTAAACATTCCCAAGACAGGGTTTCCCCCAGTGTATTATAATTATTATAATCATGGTCGGCGTCAAGTACAAAAACCTCACCGCTTGATCGGCTCGCTCGTGCGCACTCAACACAAGCCTCTAAAAGGCTGAGGTAAAGTGGTGCTTTTACAGGGTCATGTTGAGTGCACAGAGAGATATGCTTTGTGAACAAAGAACAATGTGTGGCGTCTGCCTTTACATCTCAGACACACACTCAGTGCATGCTCTGGCAGGTGCTTGGGTCTGTGTCAAGTTGGAAGAGCAGACAAAGTTTATTCCCACAGGCAGGTCATTTTCATCCAATCACAGTATTCCTTATGAGTTTTGCATTCACCTGGAAAAATAACCAATCACAACCAGCAAATCAAAATACTGCACCAATCAGCTGACATAACTAAACAAAACGGGTGGATTTATGAAAACACAAGAAAACTTAATACAAGAAACAGCTGAATTTTGTACCCTAAGAATATTTAGTTACGCATACAAATACTTAGCATTGTTTTGGGCTGAAACATTGCAGCCCCATCAGTGTCCATTTTAGGTAATATTTCTTTTATTTTACTTTGAAATGTGACCATAGCTTATTTTAAGATCCACTGGCTGATTATGTAATTAGTGGTTAACTGAAGTACAAATAATTGACATTACTAATGCTTGAAGAAGCAGGTGGATGAAGGTAGATGGTCTTCCTGGTGGAGTTCGGTTGGCTGATGTCAAGGAGCGGCTGGATCGAGCAGTTAGTGCTGAAATGAAAAACCAAACCACTGACTATGGAGTTGAAGCTGTGATGCTGTTTGACTGATTATCTCAATCAATAGACATTTTTCCCACTTGGAGTGAATTGGGTTTTCAGTCTGAGGCAGAGATCTGTCTGGCGAGCTCAGAGGCTGCAATTGCCATGGTGACCAGTCATTACTTGTTGCTAACCTTAGTCAAAACTGTGTAATGAACCGCTTCCAGCCCAGTAACATGAATAGCAGAAAGTGTTGGAGGTGCAGGATGGAACTGTGACCATCAGAGCCACCTGCTCAAGTTCTCCTACTGTCCTGCTTCACTCCAACACTGCTAGGCTGTCATCCACAGAAAGTTGCTGCCTTGTTAGTTGAAGTTATGTTGTGATCAAATTTGCTGTTGCAACGTTTAATATTTTCACATTTGAATTGTTTGTGAAGTTTACATTTCTGTCCATATAACTGAGTCCAGCTGGGGGGGCTGAATGTGTTATTGTTTGCAGCAGTTTCCAGCATTGCCATATAGAGATGTTGCAGTTTATGTTAGTGTTTCCATCCAGCCCATGATGAGCAGTGGATGGTTTGAACATGGCAGGGTTATGGCTAACATCATCTTTAGTTGTGGAACTGCAACAACTAAAGATGATGTTAGCCATAACTTTAGTAGTTCTAGCAGGATGTTTTGGTTCTAGTTCAGTTTTCTCCTCTTTATCTTGGGTTCTATAAAATGTAACTAAAATTTCCACAGACTGTTACTACTAATTACTACTGAATTAAAAGTAGAATAAAATGTTGGCTATTTCTGTTTATGGAAGGGAAGGAGAAAGAAAGAATGAAATGGTGAACACTAATATATCTGTTGTTCTGGGGTTGGTCCTATGCTTTATAGAATGCATCTGTTGTCAGTAGAGCAGTGTTGGATAGAAAGTGCTGCCCAGTGTAGACCGAGGGGTATCTCCTGCTCAGGGACAGCAGAGGGTCTGTGTTGCAGCTTCTGGCCTCGAGAGAGCGCTGCTGGACCTGCTTCCTGCTAACTGGACTAGGGCTGCCACTAATCTTTTTTTTTTTTTTTTAAGTCATCGATTATTATTCTGTCAGTTATTTTGACGATTAATCAGATAAAAAAAAGTTGCCACATTCTGCAAATTTTTCATTAACCATTTAAGCTTATTTTATACAATATTAGAAATACATTAAAAATGGCAATAAACAAACAATTCAATTCCTCCTTTAAATAAGAAAATAATTTCATTGCCTAAAATGCAACAACAGCATTCCTTTAGTGAACATTTGATCGTTTGCAGCAAAAGATGCCTCTGTAGCTGAATAAACCCTTCTAACATCAACATGTGAAAAGCTCAGCTCTTCCTGCTGGACTGAGCATCAGTACAGTGCAAGGCTGATCTGCTGTTTATTTATTTATTTTTTAGATTAATCGATTAATAACTGAATGCCAAAGGTGCCAAATAGGAGATTTTTTTCTTCTTCTTTTTTTTATTTTTTTATTTATTTATTTTAATACAGAATGTGAAGCTAAAACTGCCACTAGAGGAGTTCTAGGTAGAACAGATTTACAGAAAAAGAAGAGTTTTTTCAAATCTAAAATGGTTATATTTCTTGTTCAGTTTTAACTTCATTACTGCTCTGACTGTGTTCTTCTTTCAGCTAATGGCCTTTGTTGACTCTGTATACTCCAGTTAACGATTAATTGATTACTAAATTAGTTGACAGATTATTTCAATAATCGTTTAATCACGATTAATCCGATTAATAGTTTCAGCCCCAATCTGGACCTTTCAGTAGTTACTTCAAGTTTCCAACATTCACCACGTTACTTCTGCTTTAGTCTGCAAAATTCATCCTTAAACTTCTTTGTCTAAGCTTGTGATAAAAGACATCTGAGTTCAGTTTAATCCATGGAGGCTTCTTGTTTGACCAGCTCTAGTCGGGTTCCTGCTAACAATTAGCTGTCGTGGCTAATCATTTTTGAGCCCAGCACAGACCCCTGAGCAGGGTCAGAATGGGAGTCATAAACAGGCCATTTTTGACTTTTCTGACTTCTCTTCCGACCTTTTCTTAATCTCTCATAGGACCTGTGACCTTACCATCGGGTCATAATGTGAGATAAAGAGTAAAATTGACTCCAGTCATATAATTTCGTCACATTGAAGGGTTATGGTGTTCTGCTGTTGTTTTTCAGTGGACCGACTGCTGAGCCCCTCCTACCGTCAGCACACGCCGCTGGAGGAGCAGCTGAAGGAGCTTCTGGAAAAGCTGGACCTGAGCACCGCCATGAAGCACAGCCCGTCCCGCACCAAGAGGCTCAAGCTACTCAAGAAGACCATCATGGAGGTCCGCAGCGAGATAAGCTTAAAGAAGTCCCCTCCACATCCGGATCTCCCACAGTGCCCCAGCCAGTCTGAGGAGAAGCCTCGTCCAGAAGGCCCAGCAGCCCCAGTACCTCCACCAGCGTTAGAGCGGGTGACCTCATCGTCTCCGCCTGAGATCTCACCAAGCAGCTTGGTGCCCCCCTCTCTGAA
The DNA here is from genome assembly GCA_014839685.1 of Anableps anableps. NCBI lineage: Eukaryota > Metazoa > Chordata > Actinopteri > Cyprinodontiformes > Anablepidae > Anableps > Anableps anableps. The sequence continues at coordinate 219,461 of CM026073.1, forward strand.
GCCTGTCGCCCCCCTGTCAGAGCAGGCTCCCATGCAGCTTGATGACTACACCAGTTCATCTACCTCAGAACCCCCACAAACCCCCAATGGGCCCCTCCCAGACCAGCCGCTGCCCAGCAGGAACCTCCCCTCTGAATTATCCAGTAACTGTTCCCAGCGGACCAACATGTTCCGCAAGTCCAAGAGTGCCAGCCCCCAGAAAGCACCCATGACCCCAGAGGTGCCTGCTGCATCGCCACCCCCCCTGGGTGCCAAAACTTTCCTGTCGGTGGTGATCCCCCGACTGGAGACCCTGCTTCTCCCGAAGAAAAGGACCCGCAGCAGCAGCGCTGAAGACGGCGAGGAAGAGGAGGAGACTCCGATCAAACGTCTCGGCACAGGTTCAGCTTCAGAGCAGCACAGTGCCTCCTACTGGCCATGCACTCAGTGTTCCTGACCAGTAACAGGTGTGTGTGTGTGTGTTTCTGCTTCAGGGATAACCAACGGCTTCGTGGTGGAGGAAGAGAAGCCGGCTTCTCTGTCTCCTCGTGTCCTGGAGCCCCGCCGGCGATGTGCCTCAGAGTCCAGCATATCGTCCAGCAACAGCATCATCTGTGGCTCCAGGTGGTGTCATGTTCCACTCTGCTTCGATCTTTCTTGGTCAATCAATGGAGAACTGATCAATGACCAACAAAGCTCATTTCATCCGTTTTTCTTAACGTTGCCTTCATCACATGTCTTTCAGCACCGTCATGGTGTCTAAAGGTGTGAAGGGGCGACCTGCAGCGATAGCAAGGCGGAGCACCGTGGACGACCGAAGCTCTCTGATGACCTGCGCTGAGAACGGACAATTCACCAAAACTGCCAAGATTTCTTCAGGTCAGAAAAGTATCAGCACCCTCCCTGAGACGGGCCTTCCTAAATGTTGCTAGGATACCAGCATAGCTCACGTTTATTCCCTGGCTTGAGCTGCGCGAGCCACTGATGAACAAAACAGGACAGGACTGAGAGCTGAGGCCGAGACACATCCAGAGGATGAAGGAGCAGATCTCAGGCATGGAGCCATAACCAGCAGGAAGCTTCAGCAAGCTATCTTGTTCTTTGCTCCAAAAGTAACGCAGCATGTTTTTTATTACAGTTATAATAACATTACTATAACAGGTTACTAAAACTAAGTTCAGTCTGAAATCTGTCCTCATCAGGGATCTGTCGTGGTCTGATACAGTGAAAAATACATTTACTTTTAGTGATCAAAATATAGAGATGATCAATTATTGCCCCAAGCATCAGACCAGTGTCCCCTGTGGTTGGAGTCCCCCCCTCCCATCTGGTGGACTGGGTATATGCTGAGGGTCAGGAAGGGAAGGTCTCCCTCAGACCGGCCAATGTTCTCTTCAGGAACTGGCCACTAGTGTCTCAGTGGGTTCCTCTCCTGGTCTGTGGGTCAAACAGTGAGAACAGGCTGGACAGGCCAGCTTTCATTTGCTCTGCAGGTCAGTTAAGGGCACACCAACACGAAGTGGCCCTGAACCCAGCTTATCAGGTCTGTCTTTTGATTCTGATCAGGTTCTTCCTCGGTGTGGAACCATGATGCTGTGGGAAGATGCTAGTTTCCAGGGAAACGGTTGAAGCTTTTCAGGCTCCTAAAGAGAAAATCCAAGTTTCTGTTCAAAGTTTCAAGCTCATTAATCATTTCTGGTTCCTTTTTAAAGTTCCTTTTTAAAGATTAATGACATCATTCGGTTGAAGGAAAAAACGTCAACATGTCTCTAAATCAGTAGTTTCTACTATAAACTCTATTTTTGAAGGTCTCGGGGAAAATCATCTAACATACTATTTCAGCTGAATTTAAAGTCAAGATGAGCCTCTTCAAGAGTGTTGGAGGGTCCACATCAATCACTACTATTATCTATAGAAAGATAACAGGAAGAGCAGCATGAAACGTGGCTGCTGATTGGCCAGAACATGAAGCAGAGTTTCAGTCTTGCTCTCTAGTGTAACAGACTGATCTCAGTCGGACTACCTGCTCAGGGTAACTATGGCACTCTCGCTCCATGTTCACAGGGCTGCAGTTAGGCGGTCCGGTGCGACCCATCTCTCTGCCTGTGTGTTGGGTCTGGGTCCGTGTGTGGGTGTGTCTGCAGACAGCTTGTCTGTCCTCTTCCACTGACTCCTTCATAACTGGCTTGTTGTTGTTCCTGTAGAAGTGTGGAATCCCACCGCTGCTTCTCCATTTGTTCTGGAACCTCTTAAGCTAGTTTGGGCTAAATGTAGTGGATATCCCTGGTTTCCCGCCCTGGTGAGTGCGTGTCCGTCTGTCCGTGTCCCATCTCCCGTCTGCCCCTTTGCCATTCTCCATGCCATATAGCTTGTGACGTGTGTCATGATGTGGACTGCTGGCTTTGTCTCGTGGCTGTGTGTAGCGCCTCGTGCTGCTCCTGGGCCTGCATGCTCTTCTGTTCATGGGGAATTTTCAGTGCAGCTCCGGCTGTTCCGATATCCTTCAGGTTGTTGTCTCTGTAAGCGCGGCGCCTCCTTCACCTCTTTCTCACTGTCTGTCCTGGGTCTTCACAGATCGTGAGTCCCAGAGTTCGGAGGACATCATTTCGGCACAGCAAGGCGGAGCTTCCCATACCACCGTTGGACGTTCTCAGAGCCGGAGAGCAGATGCAGTTCAGGTCCGCAGAGAAACTCTTCCTCGTCCGCTTCTTCGACAGCAAGCGCAGCTGGTGAGGAGCTGTCAGACTTTCGGGGTGGCTGAAACCATGCTGAGCACTTCTATTTAGGCCCTTTCTATTCTGATTCCCCCTGTAGAAAATCCTGTAACATTTGTTTCCTTGTTGGAATCTGACTAGGATTGCCACCACTTCTCCCCAGTTCTCCCCAGTTCCACAAGGTTAACCCCTGTCTAGAACCGCCCACGGTTCGAGCTCAGTCTGTTTCTGGTGCATTTTTGGTTAAAACATGCTTGTTCTTCATTTAGTGAAGTTAGTCACAGTGGGCTGAGTATCCAGAAATTTTCCTCAAGTAAAAGTAAAAAGTATGTTGTCGTAAAACTTCTACTTTTTTTCCTCCCCCAAAAGGTTCCTACCCACCTCTGGTCATACATAAAGGTTTATGTTCATTTCACTGAACAGTATTTGTCTGCTGGCTGTCTTATGACTCGATGGGAAGTCAGGTTATCCAAATCGTTAAATCACACTAATGAAAGAAAATAGTAAAATTACCAAACGTGTTCAATGATCACGGAACAGTGTTCCTCCAAGCACAATTTGTTCTTTAAATGGGCGTTTGTTATATGGGCTAATATTGGTATATATGAAGTAAATCATCAATCAAACCACAATGTTCTACTGGCACAATTGGAAACTGAATCAGTCATCACATCATGTTCCACCTCCCCAGTCTCAGGAGATGGTGGCTCTCCCGCGCTCTTACTGATCTGCAGCGCTGCCGTCTCATATCAGACATCTCACCGTTCGTCTTATCTATCCTCATTGATGCTGTTCAGCAGGGATCTCCATCTTCCCACTCATAGCTGCGTATTTGCAAGCGGACATTTTAAAAAGATGCGGGTGTTGGAAGCAGCGAGGTGTCTCTAGGCAACCATGACAGCAGCACAAGCAGACGGCACCGGTCCAGGGGGCGGGGAGGGGTCCTGTTAAGTCCCACCACAACAGTTTTTGCTGGCATTAATATTTCCTGTGTTTTTATTTTGTTCATTATTGTTACATTTAGCGTTGTGTGAGACAAGACGTGTATCTGACACTTCTGAAAATATGGAAGAAATTGCATCCCGTATCGGTTCAGTACACAACATCTAACGACCAAATAAAGGATGATTCCGTATTTTACAGGGTGGGTGACAAGCCTAACCCTGACCCAGACAGATGTGATACTGATTTCATTCCATAGATGGCAGCACCCTCACAGACACACTGAGTCAGGTTAGAGATGTCTGGGGAAGGGTCTCCATAGGTTCTCACCATCACTCAGGTCTTTATGATTTTGGGTTGTCATGTTTCCCTGGTGCTTTCTAGCTGTTGACTCTTCTGAAATATAAGAAATGATTATCTTTCCTTCATGCTGGTACGTAGGGAAATAGTCCACAGTGAACTTTGGTGTTCTGGAAAATGGCTGCAAAAGAATTTACTGGGAAAAGTCAGGAATATAACCATGGAAAATGTTCAGGAATTGGAAGTTGTGGCGAGAAGGATCTGGTTTGGTGTTTTTTGTTTAACACCTTTTTGATTTTCTACAACCCCTCCTCCTTTCTCCCCAGGCAATGGCTTCCTAGATCCAAAATGGCTCCGTTTGGGATCAACCCGACCCTGGACAGAGTGAAGCTGATGGAGGCTCGCGCTTCCTCCATCAGAAGAACTGTGCGGCTCGCCTTTGATCGAGCCAAGAAGCAGCTGAAGGCCGTGGGCGGCGATCTGGAGGCCAGCGGCAGTGGGTGAATCCCTGTCCATCCCAGCAGCTCCACCAAGCACCACCTTTCATCTTCACTGTCCCTCCACACAGACAGGGTGTTTTGCCTCTGCCTCATACGCACAACACACATGCTCATGTTTAGCAGCTCCTCCAGCCTGGAGTCCCACAGTGAGTTACTGTAGTCAAAGCTATGCAAAGGAAGAGCTCCGAGTTCAGCTGGGAGGACTAAACCTGCTGAATGTGTCGGAGCTCGACCTCTGACCTCTTTAAATGTGTTGCTGCAACCCCCTCACTGCCGTGAGATCCTCCATCTGTCAGTGAGTGTAAGTTTGAAAGCAGCAGCTCATTTACATATCTCACACTCACACAGCCTGACACTAATTTATTCACTCCTCAGTTTTATTTGGTACACACACCTTTAGAGGAAGTTCTGATGAGTCCTCACCGGCGCCGCTGCTGCTGCTGGTGTTCTGCTGGTGCTATCTCCACAGAGAGAACAAACAAACATGCAGAGACTGTATGCTTTTTACTTTGGTTTCTGTTTTGTTTTATAACTTATTGAGTTCTGCATCAAGTTCTTATTTCTGGCATTAATTCTGTGTGTGAATCTTTTTTGTATCCAAATGTTTTTACTGGACTACTTTATTATTTTTTGTTTGTTTGTAGATATTTATATAAGATCTATATAGAAGTTTTAAAGGTCTAAAGTGCATCGTTCACATGGAAACCAAAAGGAAAGAAGAAGCAACTGCTGCCCTCATGTTTCCCTCTGAGGTCTTTATTTTGAGCCTTCAGTCGTGTCTCTGAAACGCCACATCAGCATCTTCTTCAGCTGAGCCTCAGCTCAGCTCTGAAGGAGAGGAGAGAATGTCCCTGTACTAATTTATTGCAGAGCAGAAAATGTATATGCATCACTTTATATCGAAGGTGTGGCGAGGAAATACTACGGGTGCTCAGACCCTCCGTTTTCTTTTGTTTTTCTTGTTTGGACTGATGGCATTAAATTTGTGAGCTGTGATAGATGCTGATGGATAGCAGAGTGTAGACTTCCTGTTGATTTTCCAGCACTGGTGGATGTTTGCTGTAAATAGATTTGGTACTCTAGCTGATTCTCTGGGAAAACAGAAAAAACACACAGTTCTAGTCAACGGGAGCAGAAAGCAGCCCAAAACAGGCTGCTGGGATTTTATACTAAAACACTGAAAAATAAACCATCATATTGAAATACTGAGCCTGTCTCATTGAGTTTCCTCAACTGGAACTTTTCATTTATTTAACATTTTTGCTGTTTTTTCTTTTTTAGTAACTTTATTTGCAGATATTTCTACTTTTCTATTACTTCTTTAAAGGTTTTATGAAAATTGTTTTTGAACCTATGTCCTTTATTCCTTTTCTTCCAGGTTCTCAGACTGGATTAGAAACTGTTATGTGTTATTGTTCATTCCTGCAAGGCCAGCCCATAAACACCTGAAGACATGAGCGCTCTTCCCAGTGTCGTAGTAAACATTTGGAGTGCTGATAGGTGTGAGTTCTGAAGCAACCAGTTGCACTTTTTTAGTTTTCGATAATATTCCTCAGTTTTTTATTGCTGATGTCGTCTGACACTTTTAGGCACACCTGGTAAAGTTCTGTCAGTTCTTCTCCTTTAGCAACAACATAGAAAAAGCTCCTTTTCAGTTATCCACATTCATCGGTGGTGGAAAACTTGACAAGCAAGGACTTTTTTTTTTTTTTTTTTTTTTTTTTTTTTTGTCAAACTCATCAGCACCTCAAATTATGGATACTCTTACCAATAATCTGACAAGGTTGGGGGATGCAGAGAAGGTGATTGCTGACCATTCCTGGCTCCTCTCTAATCCCCCTTCTCAGGTCCTCTGCAGGGTTTGGGTCTGGGGACCAACAGAAGGTTGATTTTTGTCAGGTGGACCTCTTCTTCGATTATGCACTGGAGCATTATCCTGTAACGTGGTTCCTCTTTGGAACAGAAGGAGGCCCACAGCATCACACATCTGTGATGCGCCACCAGATTTAATAGTGGCCATGGTTGCATTTTCCACATCTTCATCCTTTGTTTCACAATAAACCCACCCACCTGTTGCTGAAAAGTTCAGTCTGAGTCTGATTTGACCAAGGCTCGCCGTTCCAGTTAAAGTCCCAGTGGAGGGAAAGAACCTCTCTATGTCTGGACAGAAGAGGCTTTTATTTTCAGTTTCCAGTAGACCTTTAACGTACGTACACACACACACACACACACACACACACACACACACACACACACATATATATATATATATATATATATATATATATATATATATATATATATATATATATATATATATATATATATATATATATATATATATATATATATATAAAAAGCAGGTATTAAATATACTTTTCATTCAGGCCACATCTTTGTTAAAATGTTTGGGTTTTTTATTTGGTTGGATATAATATTCTAACCTTAAATATCATGTTTTCATTTCTGTAAGTAGAAAATCATTACCAGATAAAAGGCTTAAGAACATCAGTCTAAGTGGAATTAATCTATGCATTTCACTTAGTGAATCAAGTTTTCAATATATTTTTCTTTTCAACAACATTCTAATTTATTGAATTTGACGATTTGGTTTTAGTACATGACTTATTGAGTAAAGATTGTTACTCCAATCATAGTGCTTTGCCTTTGTTCTTGTAAATGCTCTTTAGGCAGCTCTTCTTTCCCCATAATCAAAAATCTAAGCTTTGGTCCCTCTGGCTTTCTATTGGCTCAGCTGAGTCATCCTCAGCCACAGTCTATGCAAAAAATTAGTACTGTTAATCTGTAAAGGGCTATGTAAAAAAAACACACCATAAGCAACAAAAATATTTGAGTTACAAATATATGCTAACCTTGCTTAGGCAGCTGCAGGCAGTGTCATCTGACCTTTCCAGACCCAGAACTATGGGAAGGCCCACCAAACAGGTCAGAAATTTTTACATTCATTGATGCACTCTCCTGCAGGGCTTTCTTTTTTGCTCTCATCTTTTCAGCGCAACCTTTACGCTATGTACTTTGCTTTCGCTGCTCCATCTTCGCGAATAATGCGGAGTTATTTAATGTTGCTTATAGTGACAGTGACTGACAGGTAATGTTCTGTGGAGGAACAAGAACAAGAGCCGCTACTCTGCGCATCTCTCTGCTGGATGCCAGAGAAACGGAGATTTAATTTATGTGGCACTAATTTTTGCAAAAGTTTAATTTTTAATAAGCGCCACTGTTTGTTTTAGTAGCCCGGGCTTATTGGGACGAGTTTTTCTGATCTCTGCATTGTGAGCTCAGATGGCCAGCCCTGCAGCACAGGTTACAGATCAGCTCTGCTGCGCGCGGCCGCGGAGCTGATCTGCTTGCCTGACTGGAGCGGAGATAGAGATATGGCATAGTTTGGGGCACAATGGCTCAGCAAAACATCAGCGCCCCAGAACCTGTAGCTTCTTGTGTACTTGCTGTCACGCTCACCCTGGTCTGCGTAGGGCGGTGGATCACGGGCTGAGTCACCAGCCCACCGGGGATTTCTCCAGTCGCCCCGTATGCCAGTCCGCCCCTGGAGCCCGCAACAACAGCATAAAATCGCTTCTGTTGTGTCAATGACTTTGCAGCAATCCCTCATAATGAGCATGTACATAGCAACATTGGAGAGAAAAATCTCTCCTTTAACAGGAAGAAACCTCCACCAGAACCAGGCTCAGTACTTGCGGCAATCTGCCACGACCGACTAGGGGTCTGAAGACAGAGCAGATTGCACAAGAAGAAACATTAACTGAAGTAAGATCGTTTTCGATGTTCATGAAAGTAAAAAGTTAATAGCAGGAGAAGGAGAATGATTAGTTGATGGCAGGATTATCTCAGCTGAAGGAAGGTCACCTCCAGGAAGGTGTTGCAGTCAAACAGAACACCAGACCAGGTGTAACTTCTATGGAGAGAAAAATTACTGAGAGAAAACAAAAAGTTATCAGCTCAAATAATACAAAATAATGCAAAGAGGAGAGTAGAAGAAGAAGAAAGTGAGAAAAGTGATCAGTTTGTCCTGTAGCCTAAGCCTATGGCAGTAAAACTACAGAGAAAGCTCAGTATAACCTATACCAGTCTCATTATAAGATTTTTAAAAAGGAAAGTTTTAAGGACTAAAACTTCTACAGGAGAGGAGCCTGATAACTAAAAGATCTGTCTCCTATTCTACTTTTAGAAATTCTAGGAACCACCAGTAAACCTGCAGTCTGAGAGCAAAGTGCTCTGTCAGGAACATCTGGATCAATCAGCTCTCTGATGGATGATGGAGCTGATTATTAAGGGCTTTATATGTGAGAAGGAGAATCTTAAATTCTATTCTGGATTTAACAGGGAGGCGATGAAGGGAATCTAAAATAGGAGCAATATGATCTCTCTTTTCAATTTTCATCAGAACTCTTGCTGCAGCATTTTGGATCAGCTGAAGGCTTTTAACTGTAGTCTGTGAACTTCCTGATAGTAAAGAGTTGCAGTCGTCCAGCCTTGAAGTAACAGATGCATGGACTAGTTTTTCAGTGTCACTCCTGGACAGAATATTTCTAATTTTTGCAATATTCCAGGGATAAAAGTAGGAAATCCTAGAAACATGTTTGGGACTTAAATGACATATCCTGGTCAAAAATAACACAGAGGTTATTTACTTTCTTATCTGAGGCCAATTCAATGCCATCCAGATCAAGAGATTGACTCGGCAGTGTCTTTTTCAGAGGTTCTGGTCTAAAAACAACAACTTCTATCTTGTCAGAATTTAAAAGAAGACTTGGTGTCATCCAGATTTTTATGTCCTCAAGACATGCCTGTAATGTACCTAACCAATTGGATTCATCAGGATTTATGGCTCGATATAGCTGAGTATCAACAGCATAACAGTGAAAATATAACCGATGCTGTCAGATGATTTTCCCAATTAATAATAATAATAATAATAATAATAATAACTAAAGCTGCAAGCAGCATTAGGCGGCCCTCGCAGCTCAGCGCCGTTCCGGACTTGCAACTGCAAGAGCTCTGGCAACGTCAACTGAACGCTGTCATCAATGCGCTTACACTGTTCCTTTACTTGTCCACTCGGTGAAGCATTTGGCAAATCTCCCAAATTGCTTTCTGGCCACATCAGTATGAGACAAATGGCATGTCTTCAAAGTTTGAGTGAAATCCGACCTTTCAGACAGGAGTTATTGTCACTTCCTATTTTGTGGCAAAGAATTCAAATTCAAAAAATAATTAAATGTTGATGTAACTCATTTAGTCAAGGAGTTATTAAAGATGGTGATGGCTGTGGGCGGAAAAGATCTGTAGCAGTTCATTTTACAACCAGTCTGAAGATGCCTCTGGACACAGGGACAGAAAAGGAGGAGAGAAATGTGGTCATTAAGTCATTAAAATGTAAACTTATAATAGCTGATGCAGATGATTAATTGTGGATTTAATTATTTCATGGTTCCTGTTACACACCATGAAATCATTTTTGTTGGCTATATTGTGTCCCAAAAGGGACAAACTACTCTGTTAATTAAGTACTTTCTGTTTTATCATTTTTACTTGACAGAGTTGAGTTGGGAAAACTCAACACAGCCAAGTAAACCTAACGAAGCATACTTTGACTTTCAAAACGATCCAACTAAATTAACTTGATGTGTGCACATCATCATCGAAATAAGAAGTTTGGAAAGCTTTCGTGTTTTTACTAAGAAGGCATGCCAGAGCACCCGGAGAGAACCTAAAGAGTTAGAAAGTGGTTGCTAGGAAACCATTTTATTATAGTGATTAATTGTTTTCCCTCATTTTGTTCTAGAAGAGGTTTCTATTACCCATAATTTAAGCTTTTAGTACCAAATGCTGCTTTTCTTTTAAGAATAGTGACTACTAGTGAATAGTAAATACTGTTTTTCTTTGAAGAAAAACAGCATTTGGTACTGAAGACTTAAAAATTTCATTTATTGTCTAAAAAGCCTAACTTAATGACAAAATAGACTGCAAAACTTGTATGAATTTCCAATGAAAATATAGTGACAAGCACAGCTGGAAGGAACTACTCGCAAATGTTGACAGCAATTGCTGATGGTGGTGAAAAAGTAAGCAGCAATCAAAATAGTACATAAAGGAGTCACTGCTAAAAAAACATTGAAACAGTCTTCCTTCTCAAAGTATACATGTATCTATGCAGCTTTGGAAAATGTATTAGTTATCTGTGAATTGTGAATATAAATTTCACTTACAATGTTTTTCTCAGTGAAAGGCTTTATATTTCTTTTAACAAGTTTCATTTTTCTTAAAACAAAGTTACTAAAGCTATTTTCAGCGGTCGGTTACAATGCAAAATTGGTTACCTAGCAACTGCTGCTAAGAGAATTATATTTTCAAATGGCTCCACCTCTGGAATTGATAGGCATCTGATAGTGAACATTTCTGAGAAGGTTCACGCTTGTATCATCATCTGAGCAATTTTTGCACCTATCGCCTAGACAACATCAAAGTTTATTTCAAATTTACAGACACATGCATTGCTTTATAAATCCAATTCTCACCTAAAACACATTTGCAGGATTGGTAAAGTCTCAATTATTAAGATTCAAAAAAATTTGCACTCAAACATCAGATTTTTTTGGACGTGACTAAGGTGCTGTTCCAGGCTTTGGTCACTAGGGGGTACCAAAGACCAAAGACCCTTCCTGAGATGGTGCTTGAAATCCCTCTCTGAATCCAAGCCGCAGTGACAATTCCTTTTGTCACCACCTATTCACCTGAAAATCTAAATTTGGTTAAAAATCAAATTCAAAAATACTTTATTTATCCCAAAGGGAAATTAAATGTTGATGTAACTCATTTAGTCAAGGAGTTATTATAGATGGTGACGGGTGTGGGCAGGAAAGATCTCCTGTAGCAGTCTGTTTTACAACCAAACTGAAGAAGCCTTTGACTGAAGAGACTCTGTTTTCCAATGACAGTCTCATGAAGAGGATGTCCAGGGTTGTCCATAATTTTCTTGATTTTATGCAAAATCCTTCTTTGCATCATCATCTCCAGAGGTTCCACAGTCGTCCCCAGAACAGAACCAGCCTTCTTTATCAGGTTGTTGAGCGTTTTTAGGTCCCTGGCTCTGCTGCTGCTGCCCCAACAGATGATGGCAGAGGAGATGACGCTCTCAACAACAGACTTATAGAAGATCTGCAACATCTTGCTGCAAACCTTGAAGGATCTTAGCTTCCTCCAGAAGTCCAGTCTGCTCTGTCCCTTCTTGTAGACGCTTCACTGTTGAGTCTCCAGTCCAGTCTGGTGTCTAGTTGAACACCAAGGTATTTATATTCCTCAACCACCTCTGCTTGATCTGACCCTGTTTCTCCTGAAATCTACAATCATCTCCTTTGTTTTGTTCACATTCAAGATAAGATGATTTTTTTCCACACCATGACTCAAAGCGGTCCACTCAAAGCTGTACTCAGCTTCTTGTCCATCTCTGATCCACCTGACAGCTGCAGAGTCATCTGAGTATTTCTGGAGATGACAGGAATCTGACCTCTGCTGGAAGTCTGAAGTGTACAGAGTGAAAATGAATGGTGAGAGTACAGTCCCCTGTGGTGCTCCTGTGCTGCTGACCACCTGGTTAGACACACAGTCCTTCAGTCTCACAAACTGTGGTCTCTTTGTCAGGTAGTCATGGATCCAGGTGATAGTTGAGGCCTCTGCCTGAGTCTTCTGGAGTTTCAGACGAAGCAGATCAGGCTGAATTGTGTTAAATGCCCTGAAGAAATCAAAGAACATGATCCTCACAGTGCTGCCTGCTTTGTCCAGGTGACAGTGGGTTTGTTGAAGCAGGTGTATGATGGCGTCTTCAACTCCAACTCCACGGCAATAAGCAAACTGCAAGGGGTCCTGATATGTGCTAGTTTGCTTACTCAGGCGGGCCAACAGGAATCTCTCCAGGACCTTCATGATGTTGTTTTAGTAGCCCGATGTCAGGGCAACGGATCTATAGTTGTTGATAACTGATGGGTGGGTTTTCTTTGGTACCGGAACCAGACAGGATGTCTTCCACAACAGTGGTACGTTCTCTTGGGTCAAGCTAAGGTTGAAGAGGTGTTGCAGAATCCCACAGAGCTGCTCTGCACAGGCCTTCAGGAGTCTGGGGCTGACACTATCTGGGCCTGCGGCCTTGTTCCAGTTCAGTCTCTCCAGCTGCCTCTTCACCTGACTTCTAGAAACAGAAAAGTGGGAGGGAGAGGGAGCAGCAGCATTTTCTGATTTGGTTGAAGACAAACTAGTGGAAGCAGAAGAGTCCATGACTGAGGTAGAGGATAAAACATTAAAATAGCAGCAGTTCTGTGGTAAAAGTTAATTACAATGCTGGACTCACCGAAGCCACTTGTCCATGATTCTGTTATGAATAAGAAATCTAATCCTTGAGAGGAGAAGAAATCCTTAATGACGAAGCTTTTATTTGCCAGAGACCTAGCATTTATCAAACCGATCCTGGCAGAGACTGGCGGGTCTACGCCTTCAGCTGCTGCCCGGGACTCCCGACACAGAGGCCGTAGGTAGGGTAGGTTATTATGATTCACCCTGCGTCTACAGGGACAACGAGAGCAGGGACCACGGGGCTGGAAGACTCCACAAAAATGCCTGTCTGGTACCTCCAAGAGGTACCAGACAGGCATCCATGGAGTCCAATACACGTAGTGAGAAAAAGAGGCGAGGCACTAGCCCGTACATCTTGAAGGAGGCTGGGGGACAGCATCCTAAAGCAGCCTTTAATCTTGCCAGCCGACCGCTGCGTTTGCCACGGCGGCAGGCTCGCTGTTGACGTAAAGGTGGAATCCAGACACGACACAGGTGAGCTGGGATGCCCAAAAGCAACGGGGGTGAGGTTTTATGTCTAGTACATTAAATTTACATTTTCAGTGAAGGCTCCAATGTCCAGCAAGGTTTGGCGATCGTACGCAATCAGAGAGTTGACATTTGTAATAGAGTTGAAGACAAGCAGCAGAAAGAAACAAAACATGGGGAGCGTCAGACAGCAAGCCTCAAACACTGGCACCAGCTTGAAACGGAAAAGAAGAAGTAGCCTAATGCAACAGAGTGATTACAGCAGGCTAAATATAACTTTCCCAACTAATGTGAGGTGAATAAGGACTGTTATACTGACATAGCAACCGGCTAACAACTAAGGCAAAAACAAACAGTCTTGAATATATTTCTAACTTGTGAAAAATTCAGAATAGGAGACCAATTAATGCCTCTTCCAGTTAATGGCTATTTAACATGGTCCAAGCTGCATCACAAGATCATTGCCAATAGTAATTATAGTATTACTTTTCCATGTTGTTTAATTTTAGAAGAAAATTTACATTGCAGAGAAATTTCTCTGCAATGTAAAAAAAAAAAAAAACAGTTGACCACTTTGGATCTAAATTCAGTTTTCCATAAGTGGAAAACTTTAAAATTTAGAAGAAAACTTTAAAGCTGTAATATTTTCTGCTGAAAACCAAATGTCATTCCAAGCAGCTAAACGTAAACAAGCGTTTTACATTACTAATGAATAGTAAGGCTATCTTGCAGCAGGTTATATCAGTGCTGTGCACAGACATTCTGGGGGGCCAGGTGCTAAAGTTGAAAAACGGCACCTTGTGCAACACATAGAATCACTGGCTGTCTTAGTAACATATATGAATATGTTACCCACCTTATTTGGTCTTATTTATGTATCTAAATGAAATGTTTAACAGACTGAACATATCCACTGTATTTGCAATAAAAAAAAGACATGAGTCAAATAGAAGTCATCAGGGACAGTTATAGCAAATATAAAAACTACATCTATGAGATACATTTGAATGTATTTATTTCTTTATTTTAATATAAGAGCTACATTTTAAACGTTTTCCTGGTGGTTGGTTTCGGCGGGGGAGGGTATAGCATTGATTGACTGCTCTTTTAAGACAGAACTGAGGCAAGAGAAGTTTTAACTTTTGCATCTGAGGTTTAGGAGGCAAATACACTTGTTTATTTCCTGATGGTTAGGTGTTCTTCTCCAGGGCAGGACTGGATTTGACGGTGTAGGAGAGGAGAGAAGAGAGGTGGTGTTCACATGCTGCACAAAGTACCTCTGAGTCTGTCCACTTTGCGGTCGAGAGAGGCATGCGGTGGGACATGTGACGTGTGTGCGCTGGGGGGAGCTCAATCTGACCGAGAAGAGAAGCCACCTTGGGCGGCAGCCCTTGTCGCCTGTCATATCAGAAACAGCCACTGGTTGTTACCAACAACTGGTGAAAATTTTATGTCAATAGCACCTTTAGAAATATGTTCACTATTAAAAATTGTGATGTGTTTGTTACTTATTTTACCCGCTGTAAATGCGCATAAGTCTGAGCGACACTTTCATCCTTACTGAAAAAAAGGGGGTTGGATCAGCAGATTAACTCCAAACAGGGCAGGTTTGAGGATTCTTAAGGTGCACCAAGTGTAGACGATCACATGTCCATAAGAAGGTGTGCAAAGGTGCGCGTAGTTGTGGAACAATGGCAGCTTTGGCACTGCTGGAGGACTTCACCAATGGAAAGATTCAGAGAGAGCGTGTGTTCAGAGATCAGAAGGCGGGATCGGGCAGCCTATGCGTCATGCACTTATATTCATACCAATCATGAAAGGTCAGGTATAGTTTTTTTTCTTCTTTTTACATAAGAGGAAACTTGCAAGGCTTTTGGTGATTGCTTTAATTTTCAATTTTTTTAGTCACATTCACTTTAATTTCTAATTTGTTAGTTATGAATGGAAAATAATCCACCAATCGCAAAAATAACAAAAATCCATCTGTAACATACACCATATGATGAATATTCAAATTCAATTCAAATTCAGAAATACTTTATTTACCCCAAAGGGAAATTAAATGTTGATGTAACTCATTTAATTAAGGAGTTATTATAAATGGTGATGGCTGTGGACAGGAAAGATCTCCTGTAGATGTCCTTTTTACTACAACCAGTCTGAAGAAGCCTCTGACTGAAGACTCTGTTTTCCAATGACAGTCTCATGAAGAGGATGTTCAGCGTTGTCCATAATTTTCTTAATTTTATGCAAAATCCTTCTTTTTATAATTCTCTCCAGAGGTTCTACAGTCGTCCCCAGAACAGAACCAGCTTCTTTATCAGGTTGTTGAGCCTTTTTCGGTCTCTGGCTCTGATGCTGCTGCCCCAACAGATGATGGCAGAGGAGATGGCGCTCTCAGCAACAGACTTCCATGACTGAGGTAGAGGATAAAACATCTGAGGTGTGACAGGAAAGCTGTGGGTCAGGGTCTGTTTGGCTGGGGGCAGGAGGCGAGGATGGTGACTTGTTCCTGAACTGAACCTGTTGAAGAATGTGTTCAGCTCATTTGCTCTGCCCAGACTTCCATCCATCTGATCCTCCTTTTGCTTGAAGCCTGTGATCTTCTTCATCCCTGACCACACATCTCTGATATTGTTCCTCTGCAGTTTACTCTCCAGGTTCTTCCCATACACCTCCTTGCTGTCTCTAATCTTGGCTTTGGGCTGCTTTGGTATACCCCTCAATAACTTTCTCTCTCACCCCCTGAAGAGAGAGAGTTATCAATAACCTGTTTAACAGTTCCTTCAGCTCACTGGTGATCAAGGGTTTGTTATCAGGGAAGCATCTCACTGTTCTGGTGGGGTGGTGTTGTCCTCACAGAAGTTTATATAGTCTCCATATAGTCTCCATGTGGCTTGTTGAATGAACTGGAGAATTATGGTGAGATCATTCCAGTTTCCAGCTGTCACTTTGATAAAACTGACTTTTCTGTGTTTCTTTCGACCACAGAACACTATTTTTGCCCAGTGTCTTATAATTACAATTCAAGACTCTGGGTCTACATGTTAGAGTTCAAAACAAGTAAAACCTTCAGTTTTAAGCTTTCTGAGGTGTTCAGAGCACAGATAAAGTTAAATATTGAGCCCAGCCGTCACTGTGATAAAATTGACTTTTTTGTGTTTCTCTCGGCCTGAGAAAGCTGTTTCAAAACAAGTAAAAACTTCAATTTTAAGTTTACTGAAGTGTTCAGACAGCAAATCAAGTTGAACTTTGAAGTCAGGCGTCACTTCAATGACTTTTTTTCTACTTTTCTCGACGAGAAACAGCTATTTTTTCCACCATGTGTTATTACTCTAATTCAAGACTCTGGGTCTACATGTCAGGTTTTAAATAAGTAAAAGCTTTCATTTTAAGCTTCCTGAGGTGTTCAGACATAATATCAAGTTAAACATTGAGCCCAAGTGTCACTTTGATAAAACTGACTTATTTGTGCATCTCTCGGCCAGAGAAAGCTGTTTTTGCTCAGTGTCTTATATCTTAACTTCAACACTCTGGGTCTCGATGTTTGGGTTCAAAACAAGTAAAAACGTCAATTTTAAGCTTCTTGAAGTACAAAGATGAACTTTTTCAAAACTATTTTAGGATTAAAATATTCAATTTAATTTTCTTTATTCATATAGCGAGGATTCCCAATAAATGTTGACTTAAGGTACTACAAGATAGATCCCATCTGGATTCTGTACATACTGACAATTAAATCCAGTCATATAAACAGATTTGGTGATCATGAAATTTGGTGATCCAGTTCAATTCTTGTTATAAAACAAAGTATTCAATTTCAGTTTATTATGCAAATTGGTAAAAAAGGTTTCTATCTAAGGAAACCCAGAAGACTGAATTGAGGTACTGACTTGTAACAATCCCTCCTCCTGAACAAGCATGTAAAAACAGGCTACACTCACCTCTACAGAGAGTCTTGTCAGCCCAGTTTTAAATGTTTGCTTGAAAACCATGAGGAGATCACACACATGCATTACTTAGAGCAAAGAAATAGGCCAGTTGTTTATAGTATTTTCACTACCTGGCAGGACCATTGCACAAAGCCCCTCAACCTAGTGCAGGCCGAATCACCCCAATGGACAGGGTCCTGCAGTAGCAGCGAGGCCTCCCTGCATCAAGGAGGGAATCAGACTTGGTTAATCCCAACAAGGTTTCAACCACATTCAGACTGTCTGTCTGACACATTGCTTAGACAAGAGGGAGGTCATTATATCATGTACCTAGGCCACTTTCTTATTTGAATAGTGGTCTCAGATCAGTTTTGTTTGATCCCAGGTCAAAACAAGTTGGAAGATTGGGAAAATTTTCAGTGTGTTATACCTGCCATTGAGTGCCCTGCTTTCTAAATATTCCTGTCAGATGTAAGAAAAATCTGGATGGTCTGAACTTCAGAGGCTGATTACTATAATAGAATGAACTGCTATTGATAGACTGATATATTACTAAAGTAATTCAGTAGTTTATCAAATTACTGCTTGATTTTTTTGTCAGTCAGTTGGTAAATATGGTTTTGCAATATCTAGCATGTGTTAGGTAAAATGCTATTCACAATAAAAACAGCAACAAAAACAGATAGGACATCTTATCCTCACAGTGACTCCTAAGACAGTTTTCTTAAAATATTTCTCGTTAAATGATAAGACCTGAATCATGGATGATTCAAGAAAGGCAGAAGTTAAAGTTATGATTAATGACAGAAGCTTCCTGACCAAATGTTACTGAACCTCAGCCTGTCACACAGTTATACAATAAATATGTGTTTCTTGGATCTGCTCTCAACATTCCACAAGAATTCATTTTAATTTTCAACAAAGATGGGTTTTACTCTTCATTCATGAACTACATGCAGGAAAACATGGGGAAACCTGTGACGGTTTGTGTCCATCTGTCTTTCTGTTTTTGGATTTGAAAAACAGAGGAAGTTGTTTTTGCAGAAATAGTTATGATCCTTTGGTGTTTGGGTTTTCTTTTGTGTTTGTGTTTTGATCCCTTTTGAGTTCTTCATTATTGCTAGAGATGTGTAGTCATAAAAATTCATTCCTTTGTATTTAGTTTC
Source organism: Anableps anableps (assembly GCA_014839685.1). NCBI lineage: Eukaryota > Metazoa > Chordata > Actinopteri > Cyprinodontiformes > Anablepidae > Anableps > Anableps anableps. Next base: position 237,847 of record CM026073.1, read on the forward strand.
TTAGTTTATTCTTGTGTGCTGTTCTTTGTGCTGTTGGATTTACTTCTCTTAGATCAGTGTTAGTCTTTCCTCTTGGTTTGTAATTTCTTTGTGTCTAGTACAGTTTTCTTTGTGGTAGTCATTCACCTTCTATCAGTCTGCTTGTTTGCTCTCCTCTATAGCTGCTCTTACTCCTCCTGATTAATTCACCTGCATTCAATGTCATTCTCCACTCTTCTCTTTGTATATAAACTCTCCGGTATTCATCGTCTGCCTCCATAACCACCTGTCTCTTTTTTGACACTCACTGTGGTTAGAAGCAGAACAATTGCATGTTAAAAGATGGTTTACAAGGCCTTTTGTAGTTTATGTTGCAAAAATATTTGTGTTTAATTTTTGTAGTTTTTAAAGCACATTTTCCCCAAAAGTGAGCAAGCCAAAGTTGCTGCTGTGATGTTGCATTTATGTGATAGGATCAGTGGTGGAGTGAAACTAAGTTCAGCTTGATTTTTACACCAGTTGATCAAACGTTTTGCTTCCCAAACACATTGGAAGTAAAAACAAACTGATAAATAGTTAGAAACATTTCTTAATAATTTTAGATTTGCTAAATAAGAATGATTTCTTTCACACCTATATTATTAGAACTGAACTAGCAATATTTCTACAGAGCCACTACATTATTGTCTTTTTAGTATTTAAAGTAAATATTGAATATGAAACAAATGATGCATGTTTGACATCAGAAGTAACTGAACCTGACCTCAGACCAGTTTAGGCGTTGTAGAAAAAACAGTCCATTCATTTGTAACTGGGCTACTGCAATCTTTAATCAGGATGTCAAAAAAATTTATAAATATCCTCCAGTTTATCCAAAATACTGCAGGAGGAGTTCTGAGAAGAATTAGGGTTATGCTTCCTTCTGTTGGCAACAGCTAAAATTCATTCCACATCTGAAGCTGCTAATGAGAGCCTCATGATTCCTGGAGTTTCTGTCTCACAGAAAGAGACGAGTGATGATGACTGAACGCTGAGACTATCCTGATCCCACTGTCCTGCTCCCTGTTCAGACTTTGTGTTGTCAGTAGTGGAGGTTTGACTGTAGAAATCTGCTGAAGATTCTGTCAAATGATTTACGTCTTATGTTTTTATACCTTCATACCAGGACTGAGATGAGTGATGAGAGAGAGTTGTTTAACATGCAACTGCTGGAGACCTACCAATAGTGCTGCTCAAACAAAACAGTTCTCTTATACAAAACCATTCAATGTATTTGGAGAGCAGTTTCCCAACAAGCCTGGAGGTTCTTCACAAGACAAAAGGACAACACTGATTAAATGTCAAAGGTCAGGTTCTCTGCATGTCCCTCAAAACAAGGACAGATCAAATTTATATACAGTTGTTAAGAAATACTGTATTTCTGTTCATGTTGAAAGCATAACAAACTGTGTTTTATGGTGACGCTTTTTATTTCCTTTGCTAGATGAGGCATTTTGCTGTTTGTTAATATGACTTAAAAAATTATCTTCAAGTGTAAACATACAAAAAGATACCAGATGCATATTATTCCCTCTACTCTTTGGGCTTGAGCAGGGTTGTTGTGTGAAGTTTGTGGTAAATGTGAATTCACATTATGACAAACTTCAGACATGTTAATATAAATGGCAACAAAATGGAGCACTTCTTGCCAGTGCTTCCACTCTTCGGGGTCACCACAGCTCCAGAGATGATGTTTATAATGTGAGAACTGAGTGACATGGTTCCCTGGTGTAGCACAAGCAGTCGAAGCTGTGGTTAAAATAGGAAATGTCCTCCTGTGAAAGGCTACCGCTCACAGTCAGTGGGCCTCCCCAGAAGCGCCGCTCAATTCTGTAACGATGGGAGTCAAGATGCAGGTAGACGTCATCATTCCAGTTCTTCCGCACACAGCGACCCTGGCTCTGGCAAAGGGCCTCGCTGCATAGTTGCGTTGCTGTGGAAACGTTGAGGATGTATGGGTTCATGACCTGGTCTAAGTGATGTAGAGCATCAAAGCAGGAGTCCTAAAGGAGTGTTGGATAATAATTAATTACTGGTGGTGAAACAGAAGAGGAAATGTAATAAAATCTCAATTTTTACCTTTGTGTCTGTGACGTTCATGTCTCCCCAACAGACCACGCCGGCAGCTCCAAGGGCAGCAGCTTCTCCTATGGTGCTGACGAGGTCAAACTGCAAAACAATTAGTTATGACTTAGTGCAGAGTGATGCACTAAATTATGTTATGTTGCAGATTTACTACAATAAATCTGCAACATAACATCTATATATCTATTTGTACAGTTGAAACCAGAAGTTTACATACAAAAAAAAGGCACATCCAACTTTTTTCTCTCTGTCTGAAGTTAAATCAGACCAAACTTCCCTTGTTTTAGGTTAAGTCAAGTCAAATTTATTTGTACAGCACATTACATCAACAAGGCAGTTCAAACTGCTTTACATGGTGAAAACATAAACACATCATAAACATGTCAAACAGTCACTGATTGTGAACCCAGTAACAAACATTGCATTTTGTCAAGTGCCATTATTAAAAAATATATCACATTGAGATATCACATTGACCAACATCAAATATGTTGGTCAATGTGATATCATCAAATATGTTGGTCAATGTTCCTGTTATTATGGGTCAAAAGCAACTCTAAATAGGTGGGATTTTAGTCTTGATTTAAGGGACATCAGTGTTTCAGGTGTTTTGCTGTATTCTGGAAGTTTGTTCCAGAATACAGCAGAATAATTAAAATTGTCCTTTTGTATTTAATTAGGAGGAGCTGCTTGTAATATTGTGTTGAGCTTTTTAAATAGTTCTTAATAGATTTGTTTATTGAGAACATTTATTAAACTATCCCACTTTTGTTTAGTGCTAACCCTGTAGTTCACTTTACTTTGGTTCATTTTTTGATTTTGTCTCAACCCTGTTTTTTTAGGTCAACATTCGTCTACATTGAACAAAAATACACCAAAGAGTTACATATTTAGGTTTGATTTTTTTCAAGTGGTCTTGGTAATGTATGAATATCACTGAATGTAATACTTACACTTAAATCACTCATATTGCTCATATTATGTTGATTTTAAAGTAGTGTTTGTGTTTAGTTTTCTGTTGAAGAAAGTATTGATTCCCAAGACAGGTAGAGGATGGAATTAGGGTTAATGTGGTCAATGTTTCTACTCCTAAAGTCATATAAAAAGGATTATTCTAATCTAGATAAGAATTGTGATTAAAAAAAAAAAAATTCTGCTGTATCACAGTTCATCCTGTAAATTAGGCTTTCAGTGTAATCTTCAACAATTCAAGACTGATATTTAGGGTCTACACACTGTCCTTATACTTAAATCTGTAGTGCGTAACTTTAAAAGAATATATACATATTTGTTAAAACTGTCACTATGTCATGACAGTATGGTATGAGACAAATAACCTGTGAAAAAAACTGAGCTCCTTACCTCCTCCTTGTGCTACTATTGCCGTCGAAAGAAATGTACTGCTCCCGGTCAGAAACACCAAACAAAGTCAAGAGGAAGGTCTTAGTGGTTGTATGCACTGCTCAATGTGCTAATGGCAGAGAAACAACTTACTATTCCAGGAAAACTGTTTATCCGCCATCATCAGTGTGGAGAACCAGCTGTAGCATAGCAGAGAGCAAGGGAAAGCATTATTGACACGCTCCTCCTGGCTCTGATTGGTTGTTTCTGATTGAGCAGTGCACTTCTGCAGATAGCACTGTGAACACTGGAAGAAAGCAGAGGAGCTCAGTTTTTTCACAGATTATCTGTCTCGTACCATACTGCCACGACATGGTGACAGTTTTGAGAAAAATGTAAAAAAAAACCTTTTTTGTTTTTAATAAAAGTTACATACTGCAGGTTCAATAAACATTAAGAATTAAAAAGCTTAATGTTTGTGAGGTGCCTCTTACCTCTGACATGTAAACATCAGTGCTATCCTTATACACAGGTCTTATGTAGGCATATATGGGAATGGAGTAGGTGCTGTTGGGCAGAAGTGAGACTCTCATGGCCTCCCGGATACGATGGCGTACAAACATGCGGGCTTTCTGGGAATCTCTCAGCACCAGTTCCAGATAGATTGATGGGAAGAGTGCTGTGGACTCTGTCCAAAGCCACAGCAGTTCATCGTTCCTTGACTTTTCAATAGGAGGGCACTCTCCACTGAATCTTGGCATATCCTGGTTGTAGTCATAGTTGTAGCAGTCAGGGTATAAGTAATAACCCCAAAGTCTTTTTGGCCGCAGTCTTTTGCCAAGTCTGATGGATCGTAGAAAATATTTTTTGGCTGCATGTTCAAATAAAATTTTTGCTTGTTCTTCTGCCTCATCATCCGTCAAAGATGCATTTTTCTTCTTGACCAATTCAATAGAAATGTCTTGGTAGATATCTTTGCTTCCCCAATTCCGTACCCATTGTGGCCTCCATTCTTCAAAGTCAAACACAGCAAGACCTGATTGGTTTATGGGGATGTAGTATTTAATATCATTTTCAGCCAACTCATGATGCTCCTTCAGGTCCACCAACTGTGGAAGGCCCTCACCATACATCTCTCCTGTATCTTCATCTACATAGGGGAAGATGCCAAAGCGATCAGTATAGAATATGGAAATGCTCTGGTTGGTTGCAGATTTCAGTGTGCTGCTGACCAAACTGAAGTAGGAGAGGTCAAGAGGCATTCCAAAGCGGGTTTCACAGAGCTCCGTTGGGGCATTCCACATAAACATAAAGTGGTGGCCAGGAACCAGTGGGGTGTTTGTCCTTTTTAAGGCACTGCTGGAGTTCAAGGCCAGGACAGCAACACAAATGGATAAAACGTTAATTATGTTGCAGATCGATGAGCTCTGGCTCATTTTGGCAAGAATCTGACCTGCAAGGAAAAAATTGATAAATTAGATAGGAACATTTAAGAGACCAAAACAAGTTCCAGCAGCCTCCTTGTTCAGTGTGACCAAGGATTTGTCCTGGTTGCCCACCTACAGATTGTTTTTGTCTAGTTTTTGTTTAAGGTAAATGTTACCACAAAAGTAGATTTAAAAATAACATATTTTACCTTTTTAGAGGAGACATGGACATTATCAGCCTTGTGGTTTGAAATATTGAACAAATAAAAGCTTTGACTTGAACAGCAATATTTCCAACAGATGTAAAAAGCATTTTGTATGTACTTTTTCCTTCTGCAATATTATCCAATATTATCTTTTAGTGATGACAGATGACTTGGGGTGCAGCTGAAGTAAAGTCTAATTGGGCTATACGCTCCATCAGAGGGGATTTCCAAAGCACACAACAATACTGAGGCATCAACCTCCATTATGGAGAAGCTTCCTCCTCCCCATGCTTCACAGATATAGTCATGTGGTAAAAAAAAGTGAGGAAGTTATGTTATTCAGAAAATCCATTTTCCCAAGAGAAGAGAGTATAATCTTAGTTTAATAAAAAAAAAAAAAAAAACAATAAAAAAGAATATAAATGTAAAATGTTAATGTGTAAAATGTAAAGTGCAAAGGACAGATGAAAGAGAAGAATGAAAGATAGCCTGTACTTGTAGAGTACTTTATCAAGTCCAGAGGACCCCAAAGTACTTCACACCACATCTACATGCTGATGGTGGCAAGTTACTACATTGTAGCCACAGCTGCCTGGGTCTGACAGAAGTGAGTAACCAGCAACCCACTGGTTACAAGACAAACCTTCCATCGCCACCCTCACCCAAAACTCCATGCCAAGATAATAGTAGTATATTTTCTGTTTTTATCAATGCTGTCAGGTATTTTTGAAAATCAATAAAATCAAGCAACCTCTTGGGCAGCTACATTCCTGAGGAAACCCTTCCCTTCCCTCACAAAAACTAAGTGCAAAAGGGTCACAAAAACTTTATCAAATTTATAGTTTTCATGAGAATTTTTAAAATTTAATTCAACTGGTTGCTTGTCAACACGGCCTGGTTTGTGTAGAAGTAATATTTTAAATTATTATCTAAATACGTTAGACTTAGGATCATAGACACCTAACTACAGTGTTCAAACAAAAATGATCCTGGATACAACTTATGCATCTCTAATAAAAAAGGGTTTTTGTAACTCATATCTTGACAAAAAAGAAGGAAACAAACAAAAAAAACCTCCAAATCATCCTCAGTTTTGGCTGGAATATTATTTATGATGACAATAAATACTTTAGTGGTATGGTTTGTAATTATAATGTCTTCTTGTTTTTAGTTTCACAATTTCCTCTTAAGTTTTTCCACACTCAAGCCTGTGACATTCCTTACTATAGATATGCATCCCCCATTAATTAATTGCACAATTTCAATAAATATTTTGTCAAATTTAAACAAATTTTAACTGGTAAAATGATAACTCTAGTCTTTACACAAGTTTCAGTAAATAAAATGTTGAAATAGCTTGACTCTAGAAGCAACGTATGTGTAGGGCTCAGAACCATAAACTAGAAGGGAGAGAGATGACAGTGAAGAAAGGTAAACACTTATATAGAAGACCAAAAAGTGAAAGTATTAAATGCAGAGAAATATAGTATAAAAATAGTGAGTACCGCACAGAAAAACAAATTGATAGTCATGTTTCTGAAGTTCATAATAATTTCTTCAAATTATATTTTCCCCTTGTGCATAAGGAACTTATACCTAGGCAGGAGCTTTCACTGGAGGAACAGGGAACATCAGAAAAAGTGGACAGAGAAAATATGTAATAAGCCACAATTAAAGGAAGAATACCTGACAAAAAAAAAAAAAAAACATCAATTGAAAAAGTGAGTAGAGGATGAAGAGTAGTAAGAGAAAGACATGGAAAAGTAGACAGCAACCATCAGAAGAGGAAAAGACAAAAAACCACCAGCCTATCCTTTGACCTATTCCACAAAATGGCACCAGACACCAGATGCAGGGAGAAAAAACTTCTGGTTTCTGCTTTGCATTAGAAGTGTGAAGGAATCCACTGTAGCATGCATTTTAACATATTTTTCAAAGAAAATTTCTTATTTTTGTCATTGAAATGTTTTCCAGCAGATAGAAACTCAAGAACTGATGGACTTTGGCCGTTCAGACACATGTGGAGCTGACTGTTATGGCATAGAAGTGCAGCAGCTTTGTGACTGCAGGACACTTCAAAGATAATCAGGATTTATTTTGAGCCAACCCAGAGTACAACTGGACCCATTGCAAGCACAAGCCTTTTCTTTCAGATTTTATTGCAATAACTAAGACTGAATCCTATAAATCACACTAAACACAAACAGATGAAACAAGTCTCTACAGATAAGAAGCTGCTCTGTTTGGCTTGGGGACAACTGAGGCTAATTTGCTGCAGAAAGACTGCAGCGGCCATTCTTCAGGGGATCTTAGCTGTTTCTCAAAACAAAGGTATGATCATCCTGATTACAGAAAACATGTGATTCTAAACATATTAAAACGTCTAAAATGTTTACTTTGCAGCAGAGCGTAGTTAGTAGTTTACCACTGATAACATAGAGCTATTAGTAGTCTTGCAATCTGAAAGTTGTGGGTTTGATTCTAGCTTCCTCCTGTCAGATGTTGTTGTTCCCCTTGGCAAGACCCTTAATCTGAAGTTGACTACCAATCTGTATAAATGTGTTTATGAGTGTGAATGAGTGAACATGGCTCTAGTTGAAAGCACTTTGAGTTGTCAGTATGACCGGAAAAGCATGTTATAGGTTCAGTCTATTTACCATTAGCATGAACTGTTTATCAGTGTTACCTTTGTGGGTTAAATTACTTTAGTTTATTTTCCTTTCCAGAGAACTGTAACCTGAGATTTAATGAAATCCATTAGGTAGATTACAGACATTAAAACGTGGATGACATTAAATGTCCTTCTTTTAAATTATGACAAGATAGAAGATGTTGTCTTTGGACCAGAACTTCTGAAAAAGATACTGCTTAGTCAATCACTTGATCTGGATGGAATTAAATTCGCCTCTGATAATAAAGAATTTCAGTGTTATTTTTGACCAGAATTTGTCATTTAAGTCCCATATTAAACAAATTTCTAGAATTTCTGATCGTGTCTTTCCCAGTCTTCTGTGTTTTCTGAGAATTGGAAGATTAAAGTTCTCTTTTTCTGCAAAGCCTGGAGGGTGTCCTGTGTGCATTTGGGTCCACTACTCACCAGATAATGACATTTTTACTATCAGGAAGTCCACAGAATGTAGTTAAAAACCCTCAGCTGATCCAAAATGCTGCTGCAAGAGTTCTGATGAAAATTAAAAAGAGAGATCATATTTCTACCACATAAACCACAGCAACCTCCCTGAGCAAGCCCCAGTAACTATCACAGTGGCAGATGTCCAAGAAAGAGTCTCAGGTATGAAAAACTGGACAGCACCAGGTCCTGACATGATCCATGCCTACTGGCTAAAGAAACTCACTGCCCTCCATGAGCGACTGGCAGCTCAAATGAACCAGCTGCTCCAAAGTGGGACTCACCCTGAATGGTTAACTGAAGGGCGCACAATCCTGATCCAGAAGGATCCCTCAAAGGGTTCGGTCCCATCCAACTATCGGCCAATAACCTGTCTCTCTACAACATGGAAGCTCATGTCAGGCATCATAGCAGCTAAGATAAGTGGGCACATGGATAAATACATGAGTACAGCACAGAAGGGCATCGGCATAAATACCAGAGGAGCCAAACACCAACTCCTGGTAGACCAAACAGTCGCCCGAGACTGCAAAACCCGACGCACCAATCTGTGCACGGCTTGGATTGATTACAAGAAAGCCTATGACTCAATGCCACACACTTGGATCATTGAATGCTTAGAGATGTACAACATCAACAGGACTCTAAGAGCCTTCATTGCAGCCTCGATAGGGGTGTGGAAAACCACCCTTGAAGCCAACTGCAAGCCAATTGCACAAGTGTCCATCAAATGTGGCATATACCAAGGAGACGCTCTGTCCCCACTGCTGTTCTGCATAGGTCTGAACCCCCTCAGCCAAGTCATCAACAAGACTGGCTACGGATACCGACTCAAGAACGGAGCCACCATCAGTCACCTCCTCTACATGGATGACATCAAGCTGTACGCTAAGAGCAAACGAGACATCGACTCACTGATCCACACCACCAGGATCTACAGCACTGACATTGGGATGTCATTCGGACTAGAGAAGTGTGGTCGGATGGTTACACAGAGAGGGAAGGTCATCCACACAGAAGGGGTCTCACTCCCAGAGGGAACAATAGCAGACATTGAGGACAGTTACAAGTACCTGGGAATACCACAAGCAAATGGCAGCCTCGATGAGGTCACAAGGAAAGGAGCCACAGCCAAATACCTCCAACGAGTAAGGCAAGTCCTGAGAAGCCAGCTCAATGGCAAGAACAAGATCCGTGCGATAAACAGCTATGCCTTGCCAGTAATCAGATACCCTGCAGGAATAATAAGCTGGCCAAAGGAAGAGATAAAGACCATGGATGTTAAAACTCGGAAACTACTAACCATGCATGGAGGGTTCCACCCTAAATCCAGCATCCTGAGACTATACGCGAGCCGTAAGGACGGAGGCAGAGGACTAGCGAGTGTGAGAGCCACTGTCCAGGATGAAACATCCAAGATCCATAAATACATCAAGGTCAAAGCCTCAACCAACGATGTGCTCAGCGAATGTCTCAAACAATGGGGACCAGAGGATGAGGTGCTGGAGGAACCATCATGGGAGGATAAGCCCCTACATGGGATGTACCACCGACAAATAACTGATGTGGCTGATATCAGGAAATCCTACCAATGGCTGGAAAAAGCTGGACTCCAGGACAGCACAGAGGCACTCATCCTGGCTGCACAGGAACAGGCCCTAAACACCAGAGCAATAGAGGCTCAGATCTACCACACCAGACAAGATCCAAGGTGTAGATTGTGCAAGGAGGCCCCTGAGACAGTCCAACACATAACAGCAGGGTGCAAGATGCTGGCAGGGAAAGCGTACATGGAACGTCATAACCAAGTGGCGGGCATAGTGTACAGAAACATCTGTGCAGGATATGGACTGGAAGCCCCGAGATCTAAGTGGGGCACACCCCCAAAGGTGGTGGAGAATGACCGAGCTAAGATCCTGTGGGACTTCCAGATCCAGACAGACAAAATGGTAATGGCGAACCAACCGGACATCGTGGTGGTGGATAAACAACAGAGGAAAGCCGTTGTGGTGGATGTAGCAATACCAAGCGATTGCAACATCAGGAAAAAGGAACACGAGAAACTGGAGAAATACCAGGGCCTCAGAGAGGAACTGGAGAAGGCCTGGAAGGTGAAGACCACAGTGGTGCCTGTGGTCATCGGGGCCCTTGGGGCAGTCACCCCCAAACTGGAGCAGTGGCTAAAACAGATCCCAGGAACAACGTCAGACATCTCAGTCCAGAAATGCGCAGTTCTCGGCACAGCCAAGATACTACGCAGAACCCTCAAGCTCCCAGGCCTCTGGTAGAGGACCCGAGCTCAGAGGTTGAGAAAGACCACCCGTGGAGGGTGAGAAGGGAATTTTTTTTTATATATATATATATATATATATATATATATATATATATATATATATATATATATATATATATATACATACATACTACTGGAGTGTATAGTTTGAGTCTCAATATTTAGGTGATCAGTGGTTGACAGTATTCTTTGTCAGAAACTGTATCATTTGGGAAGCAGATTACCTTTGTCCTCTTTGTATCAAAAAGATCATGGTGTGTAGTGGTAGTTGTGGACCCAAGTCCAGAGAGGCAGAGGCAGCGAATAGTTTTTGAAGATTTAATAAAAATGACTAACAAAAAACTTACAAAAGCACAGGGAATGAAAGAAGCCAGAGCAGAACAAAAAACAGGAATCCAAGGAACAAAAACAACGGAGTACGACAGGGAAGAAAACAGGTAAGTAACAGGAGTAATCAGTGAGGAGTGGGAGCAAGAAAGGACCTTAAATACTGGGAGTGTGAATGCTGGAACAATGGACTGGGGCCGATTGGCTAACAGTTTGCAGGTGTGGGAAAAGGGCTAAAGGGAGGCTGAGGAGAGAGAGAGAGAATGGCAACAAGGGCAAGGGAGTGTAAACAGGGGAGCAAAGAAAAAGAATCTAACAGTAACAGAGGATAACTAAACACAAGGAATAATAAACTAGAATAACTAAGAAAAGACTGAAGTAAAACAAAAACAAGGCTGATCTAATCAAAGTATGAAACACAGGATAACAACCATTAAACAATCTAAAAATAACTGAACAAACAGAGGGAAAATAGGAAATCAATACAAAGAAATGACAGAAGCAAAAGTCCTAAAAAAGGGATCATGATAGGTTGTGGATTTCTTTCACCACATAATCACCCACAATAAGAACTTTTGGCAAGTCTTTTGTTTTCTTGGTGTTCATTTTAGGAGGAAATTGTGTTGATCTTGCTTCATAACTCCTGTTGTTGTTTGTGGACTCCCGTTGAAGTACAGCAAATCTGTTTTTCAGTGGGATTCCAGTGTAGTCCGTATGTGTTATGACATGAATTGGTTCTTTTGTCCTTGGTGCCTGGGTTGAAGAAGACAAAATTGTCAGCTCCAGCTGGGTGATGTTTAGTTCTTGGAGCAGATGTTGAAGAAAGGTTATCTTGGCTTAATGCTGGGAACTCTGTGTCATCTAGGTGAAGGGTCCTTCCCATTAGTTGTCCCGTCTGAGATTTAGTTTTTGGCTTAGCTCCCAGAGAGTTCTAGAGTGGGCTGTTCACTGATGTGGCTGGGAGCTGTCCATTGTTTTCAGTCACTGGTTGGGTTGTTTCGATGCGTTGATCTCGATAGTCATCTCCAGTCGATTAATCCTCATTTCTATCGATTAAAGTCTTTGTATAATACTGAGCTTTCCGTTGTTTTAAGTCATAAGTAAAGTTGTTTAATTTCCAGAACCTGTATACTTCTCCAGTAGGTGAATCTTCAGTTCTAGCAATTAAAGTCTTTGTATAATCTCACTAATGTCCCTGGTGTCAACCAGAGGCATCTTGCTTATGTTCAGCTTGGAAGCAGAACAAAAAAGGTAAAAGTAAAAAGTAAGAATCCTGCGGTACTAAAATCTGAAGTAATCCAGTTATGAGGGTAGACAAAGTAAGTGTAATTATAAAAACTGGTTACATTAAATAACTTTAGCAGGCAAAGATTATCAAATGAGGATGAGAAAGAGCATGACAAGCTGTTCCTCCTTCAGGGTCAGAGCCACAGAATAGCATGATGACTAATATTAAATCAGTCCATTCAGTTAGTTAGCTTTAGCTGCTAAGTCAAAATTAGTTATAAAGCTAGTGTTACCTCAAATGCTAATATTAGTACAGTGTCCAATAATAGAAAAGTAGATAGCAATAATCTACTCTATGTAAAAAGCCTTAAATAGTCTGTATGCAAAACTCTATGAAACTGCCCTTTAAAACTAATCACTGTTGTACAGGTGTTGGAACAGGAGAAAAATCTGTTGATCCAACACAAAATGGCTACTGTCTTCTTTCCTCCCGGAGAGCTGTGAAACTGAATGATTCATTGTAAAGGAAGAGCCCTTCATTTACTTACCTACCTCTGCAGGATGACAGTCTCATCTGCCTACTCCATGTATAATGCTTACAACAGGCTATATGACAAAGCCTATGAAACTACCCTTTAAAAATAATAAGTTTACTAGGTTTTGGAAAAGCAGTGGAAGTACAAGGCACAAAATGGCTCCTGTTTTTATTTTAAAAATCAAGCATTTAAGTTGTGCATGTTGTATATTAAGGAGTTCTTCACTTCCATTAGTCATAAGGAAGGATCCAAACAGCCTTATACAACAGTAAAAATGGTCATATTAACTGCCATTGCTCTCATGCAGGCAGTGAGAATTCCAGTGTCCTTCTACTAGAGTCACAAGGGCTGTTAAGAGACTGGCCCCTGTGTGAGCGTGGGAAAGCACGCAGCTACTGCCACTTGTCTCCCAGGCATTGAAAGCAGCAAACCATGCCTCCAAATAAATATCAATATCTCAAGAACCGTAAAGGCTATTGACGTCATTCATGGACCGTTTTTATCGGAAAGGATAGAGGAACATTCCTGACCAACTCAAACCTTTGAACATATGCTATTGAAGGCATAAAACAATGTAAAAATAGTTTATTAAATGGATGACTGCAGATAATCGCCTTTACTAGGTCCTAAACTATGTCATTAACTCGAAAAATATAAGGGCTATCGATATGATTCTTTCACCAGAGGTATCAGGAAGGAGCAATGAACAATCATGTTTGTTTCACGTGTGTACCTTTTTCTGTCTTTGAGCGGTGACATCGTAAATTGTGCATAATTTTGTAAGTTTTCAAACTGAGTCGTTTTCATGAAAAACTAATTTGCAAGTCTGGAACAAAAAAAAAAATCATGGCAAAACGGTAACCTATCAAAACAATGGATGAATCATGAGCATCAGGAAGATCTGAAGATGAATTGGCACAAGACTCATGTCTGTACATCGCATCGTTTAGGAGATATGATGACATGAAAACGTCAGAAAACACATGCACCTTGCTGATTTTTTTCTCGCTCACAATATATTTTCCTATTCCCGATTTGGTGCACCTCACTATTTTGGGGCAATTCGCCAGAAAACTGCAAGTCCCACATCAATGAGTGTTACATTTTCTGAATCCAAACATCGATTCCTACGTTTTGATGTGTAAAAAGTGTAAAAACTGAGTGAGTTAGCAGCAGTTGTTTGGGGACATTCAGAATTCTCATCCAATTAAAGTGACATACTCTAGCCCTTGAAGAATTCTGTCACTGAAATATATTACAAAAAATGAAATATAAGCATAATGCAACCAAAAAGTTGAAGAGGGATTTTATAAAAATGGTAGAAGATATGAACAAGCTGAAATATACACAGGAAGGATATGTCTACATTTTGAAGATTCAATGGCTTTTTAGCTGAAAGGATGTGGAAGTAGTTAAGTCTGAAAAACAGGCAAGTTTTAACTGAATTTTTATGGATTTCCATTCATTTCAATGGGCCAAAAATGATCATAAAAAGCTTAATATTTTATAAATTGTTGAAGATATTAATACCAAAATATATAGCCCTAATGTCCTGACTGAGCTGAACATTGCAGATGTTGAATGGTTGAAATAGTACAAAAACTGTAGAAATAGTAAAGCAAAAAAGAGAAACTAGAAGAACTAGAAAATTTGCATTTCCTGTGAAAATGCAGTATGAATGCTGTAAAGTCTTGCAGAAATATAAGAAACAAGCAGAAGCAGCAGAAAAAAGAAAAACAGTCTGCAAAACATGCATTGAAAAGTGTTGAAAATGAGTAAAGACTTTAAGTCAATGTAAATATCCCAGCTAAGGAGTATCAGAAATTAGTGCAGAACACTGCTTACAACTTGTATCATTAGCATGTTGACCTACAATAACACACTGAGAGGCAGAAAAGAGAGACAGAACTTAAGAGACAGAGCTAAGCAAAGACACAGAGCAGAAGAGAGTCTTTAGACAAAAAGACCAGAAGAAAGCTGAAGACATGAAAACAGAAAGATCAGAAGACATCTGAAGACAGAAAAAGCTGAAGACATCTGGAGACAGAAAGACCAGATGACAGCTGAAGACTGAATGGCCAGAAGACAGATGAAAAAAAAAAAAGACCAGAAAACAGATGAAGAAAGAAAGACCAGAAGACGGCTGAAAACAGAAAGACCAGAAGACAACTGAAGACTGAAACACCTGAAGACAGAAGACAGCTGAAGACAGAAAGAGCAGAAGACATGTGAAGACAGAAAGACCATAAGATGGATGAAGACAAAGAGAGGAAGACATCTAAAGAGAGAAAGAGCTGAAGACAGACAAAGACAAAAAGACCAGAAGAAAAATGAACACAGACAGATCTAAACAAAGCAGAAGAAACACAGGGAATAGGAAAAGGTATGACATGCTTGCACTCAAGAAGTATTTGAAAGAAAACTGTAAGATCTGCGACAATGACACTAATGTCCTTAAAGCAGGAACCCATTTTCATGCATAAATTATTTCTGTAGAGTGAAATATGCATGAACAGTAGCATTTTGTTTGTGAAGAAAACTTTAAAAAGCTTCAGTTACTACAGTGTACACCCTAGCAACTGACATCAGTTAAAGAATTCCACCATTGGATTACATTGTAAAACTGAAAACGACAAAAAAATCTGCATGAAACTTAAATCGCAATTTTAAAAATACTGCAATAGATATCAAAAAGCTGAATCATTTGAAGATAGCTCAACAGCTGTTGCATGAAGTTTCTAACTTGAAGTAGGAAGAAGTAGTAAGATGTCAAAGGGCACAGAGTTTTTGCTGAATTTTGTGGAATTCTGAATTTCAGTGGGGCTGAAATTTGCATAAAAGTTTAATATTTCAAAAAGTATAACTGAAATTACCAATAGTCAAAGAACTCTCTAGAATAAGATGAGCATTTTGATATATGAATGATTAAAATCAGCTGAAGTATGCAGAAGTAGTTAAATGCAAAAAACGTATGGAACATTTAACTAGAAAAATTGCTGTTCCTTGTGAAACAGCCATGAGAATGCAAATGTTGAATGAATGCACCAGAAGATGCTGGAGGGAGATGAAGAGAGCAGAAGATGGAGAGAGTGCTGAACAGAGAGACAGAGCAGAGAGAGAAGGGGTTAAGAGAAAGAGCAGAAGAGATAGAGCTGAAGAGACAAAGCAGAAGAGAGAGGGCAGAAGACGGATAAAGAGCTGAATAGGGTTAACCCTAACTAACTAAGGTTAGTTTAAATTCAAGCCTTATAAGTGCTATCACTAGCATGTTGACCAACAGTAACATCCTCTAAATGCTACTAAAATACTAATGCTGGTGTAGCCCAGACCAAAATAAAGGTATTTTCTATTAAGTTCATAAAAGGAGTAATAATTTAAACTGTGTTAAAAATGTTGTCTTAAATATGTTAAAATTGTTATAAATAAGTTTAAAAAACTGTGCTTGCAAGTACTTAAACAGGTGAAATTCCAGGAGGGTTCAAGATTTTCCTTTGGAGTAAGGTATCACATCTCCACGCTTCACCATCACATCAGGCCTGCAACGTGGGTTTTTTATTTTCTTGGACTATATTTTAGTTAATTATTTGCCGGCTTAGGTGGACATTGAAGTGTGGGCCCACTTTAGTTTACATAGGTTTGCTGAAACCAAAAGACTGAAACATTGTTGCATTATTGTGAATTTACTATTGTGTTTAATATATGTTTCAGAAGTTTAAACTTTCATCCTGTCTGTGTTTGATTATTTTTGATAGAATAGTATTTTGATTAAGGAATAGAGTCTGGTTATTTCACTGCAGGTGTTTTGCTTTACAGTATATTCAGAGTTTATTTTTCCTATTTAGAGCCATATTATTTGGTGAAAAGATCATAAAGGGCTAGTGTCATGTTACTTTAAGGTGAGTGAAACTCAACATAGGTCAAAACACGAGAGTGTATAAAGAAGTTGTGGAATACGTTTATTAGAATTAGTTATAAACCAAGTTAATGGGTTTAGCGAACTCAGGGGCCCTTACCTACTTCAGATGGGTATAAGTGGGCTACACTAGCTTAAATATTAACATTAGCATAAGGGTTATTGCTATCATGATGGCCTTCAGTAACACTTTATTCAGTACAAAATACCTTTGCAAAAGCTAAAATGCTACTAAAATGAGCTAAATTGCTAATGTTAGCTTAAATGATAACATTATCATAAGGGCTATCACTAGCATGTTGACTTCAGCTTCATGATTTAATGAAGACCTGTACACACAATTTAACCGAATAAAAAATCTTTTTGATACCTAAAACAACGACTTCTGCATTTTCTACATTAAAATGGAGTAAGTTCTGACCCATCCACTCACCAGATATTTTAACAAGGCATACGCATGCCTTGAAGCAAAAGCAAAAGACAAAAACAAGGTAAATGTTGTGTTTATTCATCAGATACAGTTTTGGTACTCTATGGAAAACAGCATAGTTTAGGATTCACAATCAGGGTCCTTGAAAATAACTTTATCCTGTCTTCATGTAAAAGTAACCTAAATGACAATACAGACAAAAAATTTAATTATGCACAAACATTAATCCAGTACATTAATAACCATTGCATAAACAATAGAATGAGACCACCACCAAACTCAAAGTTTCTGCTTAATTAAACTCAAACAAGATATTAGCATAACAGAGGGATAGACAGCTAAACACCCAAATGTACTTTGTGCCACACTGGTTGGCATCACACCAGCTACAGCATTTGGGATCCAAGGATAAAAACTAGGTAAAATGCAAATAGCCCTGCTGGAACACAAAGTTAATACCAGTTATTTGAAAATGATACAAATGCATGTTCACTGAAATAAATCT
This sequence comes from Anableps anableps, assembly GCA_014839685.1. Lineage (NCBI taxonomy): Eukaryota > Metazoa > Chordata > Actinopteri > Cyprinodontiformes > Anablepidae > Anableps > Anableps anableps. The sequence goes on from CM026073.1 coordinate 255,285, forward strand.
CAGATCAAACAAAAAATGACTAAGCTAGATATACATGTAGGACTTTACCACAGCCAGTGGACATCGACAGGAACACAGCACAAGCATTCAGACTTTTTAAAAACAAATATATTTTTAAAGGTCTCAAATTTCATATGAATATTACAGTATTTAAATCTCACTACTGACAGATGGCAAATGGGTCCATCAAAAAACAGCAGGAAACATGAGGAAGGTTTAGGATGTTTAGTGAAGTGCTTTAGAATTGTTATGAAGTTCTCACCAGAAAGTCAGGAAGTAAAACCAAAGAAAATGATTTGTTGTTGGAAATACTACATATGACAGGCCAGAATTTCAATGTTAGACATAAAGTTTATAAAGGACGAAAAGTATAAGAACTAGCAGCTTTATATTCGTTGTCCTTGTGACAGTGGCCACGTCTCACCTGGTTAGAATGTCTGTGATCAGTCATACCAGTATAAATAATGGTTGAAATGCTGCATCAGTATCAGTGGTTAGGTACAAGTGTGGAAGGGTTAGTTAGTTAGTTAGTTAGTTAGTTAGTTAGTTAGTTAGTTAGTTAGATGGCTTTTTTTCTTTCTTTCTTTGTCTAGACATGTCCTCAGGGATCGGATACCAAACACAAGCATTCCATATTAACTTAATCCAGTCAGTGTGTTAACTGCCATGTAGGCTGTCACATGCTATTGACAGCTGTTTAAGTACCTAACACAAAATGGCCACCTCCATATGCTTGCCTTTGTCAGTGTGATTGAGTGATGTCACACACTGATGCAGCACCTGACTCTGGCTGATTTCTCACTGCTTTGGGGCCATTTGCCAGAAAACTACAAGTCCCACATCAAAGACAGTTACATGTTCTGAATCCAGACAAGAATTTCTACACTTTGGTGTATAAGATGCATAGAAAGAGTGAAAACTGAGCGTGTCAGAAGAATTTGTTCAGGGACCCCCTGAATTCTCCAAAATTCTGAAAAGCTGAATTATTTGAAAATAGCTTAATGCCTTGTGACTTGTTTAAAAGTTGAATAGAGTTTCTAGGTTGAAGTAGGCAGAAATAGTAAACTTTCAAAGACTACAAAGTTTTTTCAGAATTTGGCAGAATGATTGAGATTTTCCATGTATTTCAATGGGGACAAAAAAGTTAAAATATTTTAAAAACTATAATAGCTGAAATTACCAAAAGACAAAGCAGAACTCTCCAGAAGAAGCTGAACATTTTGATATATGAACTGTTGAAATCAGTTGAAGTATGTGGAAGTAGTTACGAAGACAGTTACGAAGAATGCTGGATGCATTCTCACTTGATAATAATAACTAGAAAAATTGCTTTTCCTTGTGAAACAGCCATGAGAATGCAAATCTGCAGAATGACTGCTGCAGAAGATGCTGAAGAGAGTGTAAAAAAGCTGAACAGAGAGACAGAGCACAACAAAACTGAAGAAATAAAGCCCAGAAGACAGCTGGATACAGAAAGAGCAGAAGACGGCTGATTACAGAAAGAGCAGAAGACAGCTGAAGAAAAAAAGACCAGAAGACATCTGAAGATAGAAAACCAGAAGAAATCTGAAGACAAAAAGAGTAGAAGACAGATGAAGACACAAAGACCAGAAGGCAGTTGAAGACAAAGAGGAGAAGACATCTGAAAACAGAAAGACCAGAAGAAAGCTGAAGAAAGAAAGAGCAGAAGATAGCCAGACCAGAAGACCAATGAAGACAGAAAGACCAGATGATGGCTAAAAACAGAAAGACCAAAAGACAGATGAAGACAGAAACAGCAGAAGACAGCTGAGATAGAAGACTGCTGAAGACAGAAAGACCAGAAGACATCTGAAGACAGAAAGAGCCAAAGACGAAGAAGATGGGATTTAAGAATATGTTTTCCTTATCATACAAATCAGGCCGTAGACGAGGAGTTGTGATCCTCATCTCAAATAAATTAAACTTTGAAAATACATTTGAGTTAAAAGATAACGAGGGAAGATTTATACTCGTGAGAGGAAATATAGAGGGCCATCCAGTGATCTTAATGAATGTTTATGCACTGCCAGGGAGTGATTTAAGTTTTTTTTCCACAAAATTACTGATATAATAGTAACTGAAACAGAGGGTTTTTTGATATGTGGTGGAGATCTAAATAAGTCTTTGCAACCGGAACTCAATAGTTCCAATAGAAAGGTTCCAGAATCATACTCATTACATAAAAAAGTTAGTACACTGTTTGAGGAAGCTGGTCTGATTGATATTTGGAGAAACCTCTTTCCAAGGAGATGAGACTACTCCCATTTTTCCGTTCCACACTGTTTATATGAGGATTAACTACTTTGTTACTTATGTAAAAGATAATGACAAAATACATACATGTGACATGGGAACAATAGATGTAAGCGATCATGCACCAGTGTACTTGACAATAAACCTAGATCTGCACCCCAAAATGACCACATGGAAATTAAATTTACTTAAAGATGTAAACATTAAAGAACAACAAAAAAAAAAAAACAAAAAAAAAAAAACAAGAATTCCTCAATATTAATGATAATGGAGAGGTCTCTCCTCCTATACTCTGGAACACACAAAGCCATAATAAGGAGGAAAATCACGGCAATAGCCTCATATAAGAAAAAGATGAGGAATAAAAAAAATGGAGGACTTACAAACTAAATTAAAAGAACTAGAAATTAAACATAAGCAATCAGTAATGCCACATGTCCTTGAAGATATTAAAAATACTAGAAATTAAATTAATAATATATCTTCCCAAGATATTAAGAAAAAATTTATGTTTCTTAAACAAAATTACTGTGAAAGTGGGGCAAAAATCAACAAAATTATTAGCATGGAAACTGAAAAATAGCAGAAAATACAGTAATTAAAATTAAAGATCCAATAATCAAAAAGATAAATAATAAATTACAAGAGAATCACAAAGGATTTGAGACATTTTATAAATTACTATATTCTGAAGTTGCTGGTGGAATTGACAACAAAACTGATAGTTTCTTTGATTTATTGGTGCTACCAAGTCTACCTAAGGAAGAAAATGATAAAATGACTGCAGATACATCAGAAGTGGAACTTAAAAGGGCCATTGCCAGACGTAAATTAAATAAGTCACCAGGCTCAGATGAGTATACAGCGGAATGGTATAAAGAGCTGAAGTCCGAACTGATCCCCATACTACTTCCCACTTTTAATTGGGTTCTAAAAAAGGCACAACCCCCTCCATGTTGGACAGAGGTAATTATTACAACAATACCCAAAGAAGGTAAAGACAAGACAGAATGTGACACATATCGGCCAATATCAGTTCTTAACATAGATTATAGGTTGCTCACTGCAATAATGGCCAGGCGGATGGAGGAATTCTTACCTAAATTGATACATAATTATCAAACAGGCTTTATCAAAAATCGCCAGATGAAAGGTAACATACACAGGTCTCTACGTTGCAAATTGGATTCAGAAAAAGAAAATTGAAGCAATACTCATAAGCAATGATGCGTAAAAAGCATTTGATTCAGTTGACATCCCACCCTCCTTTGACCCACAGCTTTCCTGTCACACCTCAGATGTTTTATCATTAGATTGAACCAGAACAAGGCGTCAGCCCCAGACTCCTGAAGGCCTGTGCAGAGCAGCTCTGTGGGATTCTGCAACACCTCTTCAACCTTAGCTTGACCCAAGAGAAGGATCCACTGTTGTGGAAGACATCCTGTCTGGTTCCGGTACCAAAGAAAACTCATCCATTAGTCATCAACGTCTACAGACCCGTTGCCCTGACATCCCACATCATGAAGGTCCTGGAGAGACTCCTGTTGGCCCACCTGAGTAAACAGACTAGCACATTTCAGGACCCCTGGCAGTTAGCTTATTCCCGTGGAGTTGGAGTTGAAGACGCCATTATACACCTGCTTCAACAAACCCACTGTCACCTGGACAAAGCAGGCAGCACTGTGAGGATCATGTTGTTTGATTTCTCCAGTGCATTTAACACAATTCAGCCTGATTTGGCTAGCAGCACAGGAGCACCACAGAGGAGAGACGGACAAGAAGCTGAGTACAGAGAGCAGGTAGACCGCTTTGTGTGATGGTATGGAAACAATCATCTTATCTTGAATGTGAACAAAACAAAGGAAATGACTGTAAATTAATTAATTAATCGAGGTCCTTTAAGGTTTGCAGCAAGATGTTGCAGATCTTCTATAAGTCTGTTGTTAAGAGTGTCATCTCCTCTGCCATCATCTTTTGGAGCAGCAGCATCAGAGCCAGGGACCTAAAAAGGCTCAACAGCCTGATAAAGAAGGCTGGTTCTGTTCTGGGAATGACTGTGGAACCTCTGGAGTTGATGATGCAAAGAAAGATTTTGCATAAGATCAAGAAAATTATGGACAACCCTGGACATCCTCTTCATGAGACTGTCATTGGAAAACAGAGTCTCTTCAGTCAAAGGCTTCTTCAGTTTGGTTGTAAAATGGACTGCTACAGTAGATCTTTCCTGCCCACAGTCATCATCATCTATAATAACTCCTTGACTAAATGAGTTACATCAACATTAAATTTCCCTTCGGGATAAATAAAGTATTTTTGAATTTGAATTTTATTGGGATTTTCTTTATAGAGTATTAAATAAGTTTGGATTACACAATGCAGCCATTGATGTAATCAGGGCACTATACACCAATTCAGCGGTGACAATAAAATTCAATGGCTATTTATCAAGCAGTATGCCGTGTGCCTCTTTCCAGAGGCACACGGCAGGGTTGCCCGTGGTCTCCCCTCCTATTTGCATTGTACCTAGAACCGCTGGCCTGATCTATAAGACAAAACCCGCATATTACAGTTATAACTGTTGGAGAGAGGGAGCATAAATTAGCCTGCTATGCAGATTACATTTTGGTATATTTATTACACCCAACAGACTCCCTCCCTAGACTTATGATGCTATTTGACCAAGACTCAAATCAATAATTCTATTTATTTCAGACCTTACCGATAAAGATTGATCAAAACCAATTTAATGAATGGGACAAGAGGATATCGAGATATATATGGAAGGGAAAAAGATCAAGAGTCAGTTTCAGGACATTACAATTAGCTAAAGAGAGCGGAGGATGGGGCCTGCCATCACTAAGAGATTACTTTCGGGCTACACAGATAAATATATTAATAAATTAGTGTGATATATCGTACAATTCGCAATGGAAAGACGTAGAGGAGAAAGTTTTTCCTGTTTCAATACAAGCTATTGTAGCAGATGATCATATTCAAAAATATATTGATACTGCAGACAATCCCTGAGTTCAATGCACTTTATCTGTATGGAAAAATGTGATTAAGGAAAACAATTTGAAAAAAGATTTGATGAGATTAAAATGGCATGCCTATGATTCTGAATTTCTACTGAACAAATTGGATTCATGATTCAAGTTTTGGACCTCTAAAGGAATAACAATTTTGAGTAATTTAATTAAGCATGGTAAAGTGAGTAGTTTTGACAAACTTAAATATAAATACCATCTGGAGAGGCAAGACTTTTATCGATACTTACAAATCTTACAAATACTTACGGATCAAACACTATGTTGACACAAATATAGATACAGTATCAGAGGCCAACATGGACTTAATACAATCGTTCAGTAATGCATATGAGAGAAAACCAAATAAAAAGCTTATCTCTATATTATATAAATATCTGAGGAGTCATAAATCTCATTCAGCTGAATATGTAAAGACAATGTGGGGAAAAAAAGGGGGTATAAACATATCTGAAGAGGAATGGACTGAAATATGGAAACTTCAATGGAAATGCACAAACTCACATAGATGGAAGGTGGAAAACATTAATAAGATATTTTATCACTTTATTATAATTTTCTTTCTTTCATTTTTTTATCATTTTTTTCCCCTTTTCCTTTCCCTTTTTCCTATATCTGTGAATAAAAATAATGTGCACAAGTTGGCACATGTGCACTGTACCCACCACAGAATTTGTGAAAATTTGATAAATAAATAATTTTTTTTTTAAAAAGAAAGAGAGCCAGAGACATCTGAAGACAAAAAAGACCATAACATAGTTGAAGACAAAGAGCAGAAGATATCTGAAGACAGAGCAGAAGACAGATGAAGACAAAAAGACCATAAGACAGTTGAAGACAGAAAGAGCAGAAGACAGAGCACAAGACATCTGAAGAAAGAAAAAACTGAAGAAAGCTGAAGACAATAAGACCAGAAGACAGTTGAAGACCAAAAGACAGTAAAACAGCTGAAGACAAAGATCAGAAGATAGCTGAAGAAAGAAAGAGCAGAAGACAGCTGAAGACAGAGAAAGCAAAAAAGCTGAAGACAGAAAAAGCAGAAGAAACCTGAAGACAGAAAGATCAGAATAATGCTGAACACAGATCTAAACAGGGCAGAAGAGGGAAACACAAGGAAGAAATAGGAAAAGGTGTGATATGCCTGCACTCCAGAAATATTTGAAAGAAAACCGTAAAACCCACAGCATTGACACTAATATTTCCTTGAAGCAGACACCAGTGACTATGTTTTGATGCATTACGTCTGTAGAGTGAACGAAGAGCAACATTTTGTTTGTGAAAAAGCTTTAAAACTTGAAAAAGCAACAGTTACTTGAGTGTAAACTTTAGCAACTGACCTCAGTTAATGAATTCCACCATTGGATTACATTGTAAAACTGAAAACGAACAAAAATCTGTATAAAACTTAAATCGCAATTTTAGAAAAAACGTAAGAGATATCAACAATCTGAATCATTTAAAGATAGCTCAACATCTTGTGACAAGTTGAAAGGAGTTTCTAAGTTGAAGTAGGAAGATGTAGTAAGCTGTCAAAGAGCACAAAGTTTTTGCTGAATTTTGTGGAATTCTGAAGAATTTCAATGCATGTCAGTGGGGCTGAAATTTACATGGACATTTAAATATTTCAAAAAGTATAATAGCTGAAATTACCAAAAGTCATAGCAGAACTCGCCAGAATACGCTGAATGTTTTGATACACTGTAAAATCTAATTAGTTCACCTTACTTAAAAAAAATATGCAAACTCAGTGCCTCAAAAAAATTAAGCAAATAATCTTAATATTAGTGAGTTTAAAAAGCTTATCTATTTTAAGTGTACAGTACTAAATCAAGTCGTACAACTTAAACATAAAAATTAAGTAAATAAGTTGTAACTTATTGGCCATGATTAGTGATAACTTTTTTTTCCTTCATTTTGTGTGAACTGTGTATGTCAAGTTAACCCCACTTAGAACTAAGTAGCTATAAGTACTATGTACTTTTTTTTTTTTTTTAAGTTCACTTAAATTAAATTAATTTAATTGGTCCTTGGCTTCCTCCCTCTCTTCCCCCCATTTCTTAACCATTATGAAGGCCAATTAACTTCCAAGATTCCAGATATATGGCTTACAATCCATGGTTCCACCTGCTCGCCAGCCAAGGTTTGTGCAGCAGGTGTGCGATTTTGTGTCGTCAGACTGTTCCAGCCGGCTCCCCGCTCCCTTTCCTTGAGGATTCTGGTTCTTTCACCCTGCTTGCAGAAGTGCCTGCCCGGCTGCCCGCTCGGATCATCCTCCTCCCTTCTTCTCTATCGCAGCTCAGATCCAGGAACCTCTCCCAGCTTCAGCCTCGGCTCGCCCAGGTCGCCTGCCTCGCTCCTTTTCGCCTTTCTGGGACTCCGCGCCGCCTTAGTTTCCTCCACTTTCATCAGCGGCAAGTAAACCCGCAAATCACCTGTTCCTCTCACCGTCACGCAGCTGGAGTCGTCCTTCCTCTGCTCCAGCTCCTGCTTTTGTCTCGCCCTGGCATTCCTCCGCTCTGGCCCCAAACTGTTCGGCTGCAGCTTCCCGGAACTGATGTCCTCCTCCGGGGCAACGGTCCTCTCCACGTTTACCTTCAGACGTACCGACTGGCCCGCACACTTCCGTATAGTCCAGCTCGCTTAGCAGCCCCTTCCATCAGCATTCACCCCCCGCCAATGCCTGCCTTGGGCTGTGTCTAGGTAAGATGTAGTCACTCATGACTCAAGTCCACGAGCACTTTCGCTCGGCGTTTGTCCCGCCCTCCTTGCAGGTCAGTTTTTAGCTGCATTCAGCGTCTCCAGGGACACGATTTGCTCTGTTTATCCAGAACGCATTGTCAAACCCAACGCATGTCCGTGTCATCAACGGCCTCCGTCTCGCTTATAGTAGATTTCCTCCCCTTTATCAGCATCAGGTGCTCCCTCAATCCTTAGATAGCTCTGGTTTTGTCTTAGAACTCCTTATCATGCTCGTTCAATCAGTTTCTCGCCCTCTTCGTAGTGTGGTTCGTCACCGGTGCGCCTTACACTCCATCTTAACTCCAGCTTAACGCCCGCTCATCCCCTCCCGGTAAACAGTCCTTTTCACGCCTATTTGCATTATTTATTTATTTTTTTTTCAAGGAAAAAAAGCAATACACGTCATTTAAAAACTAATAAATAGAATAGAAATTTCCTTTTTTTTTTTGTCCAACAATCGGAAGTTTCCGTGCAACAGCAGCAAAGTGTCAGCCAATAATGGTAATAGAAGTGCATAAAGATAGAATATGAAAACCAGAATATAAAATAATGTCATCGTTAGACTTGGGCTTTCGAGGCTAAAGCCTGGGATCAAAATTAGACCAGTTTTCCCACTTCTTCTCTGAAGAAGACAAAGAGCAGAAGATAAAAAGAGCAGTAAAGCTGAACAGACATCTAAACAGAGCAGAAGAGAGAAACACAGGAAAGAAATATGAAAATTTGTGACATGCCTGTGCTCCAGAAGTATTTGGAAGAAAACAGTAAGACCTACAGCAATGCCACTGTTTCCTTAAAGCAGACACCCGTGACTACGTTTCGATGCCTAAATTATTTCCATAAAGTGAAACATGTATGAACAGCAGCATTTTATTTGTGAAAAACCGACATACTAGAGTGTCCACACTAGCAACTGACGTCAGTTAAAGAATTCCACCACTGGATTACCTTGTGAAACTGAAAACAACCACAAATCTGCATAAAACTTAACTTTTTTTTTTTTTTTAGGGAAATTGCAAGAGATATCAAAAAGCTGAATCTTTTGAAGATAGCAAAACATCTTCTGACTTATTTAAAAGTTGCATGAAGTTTCTAGGTTGAAGTAGGGAGAAGTAGTAAGCTGTCAAAGAGCACAAAGTTTTTGCAGAATTTGGCAGAATGTTTGAGATTTTCCATGTATTTCAATGGGGCCAAAAGAGTTAAAATGTTTTTAAACTATAATAGCTGAAATTACAAAGACAGCAGAACTCTCCAGAAGAAGCTGAACGTTTTGATATATGAATTTTTGAAATCTGTGTAGTATGCAGAAGTAGTTATGAACTGAACAATGTGGAGAGTGAGAATGTTGAATGCATTCTCACTTCATAACTACAAAAATTGCTGTTCCTTGTGAAACAGCAGAAGATGCTGGAGAGAGCTTAAAAGTGCTGAACAAAACTCAAGACAGACCAGAAGATGGATGAAGACAAACAGCTGAAGACAAAGACCACAAGACATCTGGAGAGAGAAAGCACTGAAACTGGAAGGACCAGAAGACAGCTAAAGACAGACCAATGCAGACAGAAGCAGCAGAAGACATCTTAAGAAATAAAAAGCTTAAGACCAGAAGACAGTTGAAGACACAAAGACCGGAATAAAGCTTTAGGAGTTTTAGTTTTACACACATTGGAGTGTTCAGATAGGTTAGGACTGATGTGTCCTGATATGTCTCCTAGGTGTTACCAGACAGTTACAATCAAAGCAGTCAACTAGTTCAAAGTTGAAAGTGTGAGACAGCAGCTGATCAGTTTGACCCTGTGTTATGAATGTATGTTTTTTTTTTTTGTTTTGTTTTTTTTTTTTTTTTTTTTTTTTTGTGGCCTGTTCTAATCATCTTTGCTGCTTGAATTAAACATATCTGCCCTACTTAGTTGCTTATCTGCCGCACCACTCACTGCTACAGCTCACACAACATAACTGCTGATATCACATAAAACGCAACACATAGTCAAGGATAAACTGATACAAGAAGATGACACCCTTAGGAGGGTTAAGAGTGAGGCATAGATAACAGCAGGACTCGCGATCTGCTCATTGCTTCATTTGGTTCATCCTTAAGATGTACTAAGTACAACCCAGTACCGAAGGTGAATGTCACTCTGTATCTCTTTCATTGTATACTCTGTACTTTGATCATTTTGGCATTAAATCTTGATATTATACTTAACCATTTCTCATTATTTCCCAAGGTAAATACTTTGCTGGTTTTATTAGTTGGGACTCGGAACTGGAGAGAAACAGTCCCGGGGTGCATGGAGGTGGAAAAGGGTGCAACACCTGGAACTATTCAGGTCACACTCTCCATAAACCTTTGAGTTTACACGAGACACTTAAATAAGATGTTAATAACAGAGTACCAACCTGGTCGCAGGGTCCACCTTCTTCAAATCCAAACTTCTGCTTTGCTCTTCAGCTTGTTATCTTTTGGTTATGAACACTGTGACTTCATTTCCCTCTTAAAGTCTTTAAATAAGTTGCTGCAGGAGATTGAAGAACAGACCGAGCACATGTGACAACTTGTCAGAGCTGAGTGATCTGCAGCATTCAGGTGTTGCAGACTCTGTTTGGTTTTGCAAGCCACCCCTCTTGTTCCTGGTGGGAGGGAAATATCTGTGGAGGTTCATGAATAAAGACAACCTGTGGACTCATCTGCTTATATCTCAGAGCTCTGTACAGGCATGTGAGGAATGCAGAAGGAGATGGAAACTGATCTGTGGTCTGAAATGTAGTCAAAAAGAAATAATTATTCTCTTATCTTGAGTGATGAGTCACATGATGCAGATCTGCTCTTTCATAAAATCTGGTTTCTTGATGAATTTTCTACATGATAAAAAAATGATTGGTTAAATGTCTGATCTTTCAAGCTTAACTAGGGTGAATGTGCGGCTGTTGTTTCTTTCTCATTAAAAGCAACTACTTTAGTAATGATTCTAGGAATGTGTCAGAAATATGTAACTGGTCACAACAAAACCATGAACCCGTTGGGGGCCCTTTGAGTTATTTACAGATTCTGAAAGTGTGGATTCTAAGCTCTCTAATGAAGTTTAACACAGAAAAAAAAAAAAAAAAAAAAAAAAGTAAGACATGGTCATTTGAATGTTGGCACTCTGAAAACAAGATTAGTGAGAAAACAGGCTTCAGAATTTCAGAAGAATTGTCCCCAAACCTGATCAGCTACTTGGGGGTGTTAACAAAGGCTGTTCATTTACATTACTTTGTAATAACCCCACCCCTCAGCATTGACTGTTAACAGATATGACTGGGAAGTTGTGCAGACAAAAGTCAGCTTCTGACTGGCTTATCTAGTTAGTCTACTTATCTAGTTAGAAATATTTATTTTTAGAAGTTTTCAGTTTTTGTCCCTTCTTCCAATAAGGCTGTGAGCATCTGTCTTGTGAGCCTTTGTCATGGAGTCATCTGTGAATCCTGAACTTTAGTGCAATTGAACCATGCCTAAATACACTCTGGAGGAACTATATTTCTTGGCTGGCCCAGGAATGCCTTGGGATTTCCCCGAAGGAGCTGGTTGTATATCTTCATAAAATATAAACCCTTTCTCATATTGTATTTATTTTGCTGATTAAATAAAAATAAAATGTTTAATTAAATAAGAATATTTATAGCTTTTGACATGTGTGCAGAGCTTATAAGCAAACAAAGTTGTGAAAAACAAAGAACAGCTCTCAATGAGTCTCAGATCCATCTTGGATGTTTCAGAGCCATTCAAAAGGATAAGATCGTTTGTGAACGCCACACCACAACCTCAGACCTGACCCTGGATAAGTGAAGCATATTTATTAAATACAACATGTTAGATGATGTTTACTCTCAGCCCAAATAAAGCCTGACGTAAATTATTATTTTATTTTAGGTGTTACTGCTAATAGATGCAGTTCATTAGCGTAATGCGCAGCACTGCTCACCGCTTCGTCACTGTCATATCATTATCATTATCATTATAGCCGCAGCAGTGCAGCCCCTGGCCCATCAGACCCAGATCTGTGTACTGGTGGCATGCTATGTATCGTAATAGTGTTTTAAAAACAAAAGTTTTGCAACTCTCACTGAGAAACTGACAAATTTTCCTGCAGACATGAGTTTCTTAGATCATATAAGTAGCCCTTACATTATTTTCTTTCCACTGGTATCTTTCTGGTGCATGTTGTAATCTCTAGAATATCTTTTTTTCTAATGGCCTTAACTGGCATGGATTGAGTTATGTGTTGGAGATGTTAATGAGCCATGTGTTTACTTCAAACTTGGAACTTATTGGCTGAAACCAAAACAAAAGCATGTGACTAGCCAACAAAGCTTGGTATGTTAATCCACTGAGTCCCCCCCCCCCAACCCAGCTCAGATTTACTCTGTAAACAAGCTGAATTCAAACGCAAAGTTTGCTCTTCTGAAACTGCTGTTTAAAGCATGGGGTGGTTTCCTCATAAATATTTTGAAAAAAAAAGAAAAAAATCACCATTTTCTCAGAAATTGTTGACTTTTATATTATTTTCTCCATTTCTGCTGTCATCTTGTTCCTACTTTTCTCCTGACTCGTCACAGCCTCGCCTGTCACATTACAGCCACAAACTTCAATGTAATCTATTGGCAGTGGCAGTTTATTGGAAAGTGGGAAAGGAAATTATTTCTGGTTTTAAAGTTTAAAATATTTATTAACTTATCCTTGGCCTCACTGTGTCAACACTTTGTAGAATCAGTGAGCTACAGGTGTCAGGGATCTGGGGTGTTCTCTATGTGGTTAGTGGTTTCAACCTGTCCACCCTCCAAAGTTCCACCATCGAACTGGTCCCAAATAACACTGGCATCCTCCAGGCACACTCCCTGCAGTCCTCACCCTGGATCCCTCTTCTCCTCCTCTGGCTTTTTAAAAACTTTTTATTTATTTTCCAAGAACAAACATCCATCCTTGTCCCAAGTTACAATTTACATCTTTTTAAAACTTTATTTATACATTCCTCCAGTTGAACATTAGACTTGCCATGTATATTAATATTGTTTAATCTGGCACAAGACTTCTGGGAACTATCGACAAAAGAGAAAAGAAAATAAACTTTAAAATTTTTAGATCATTTTTAGCTTACTGGTCTATAGCCTTTATACAAAGTTGGGTCTTTTCCCTCGTTGTGATGACTGATGTGATGGCTTCAGACCATGTTTTAAGGAGATCCCCAGTCGTTAGTGCATAATTAAATACCTTACAAAGCACTGGTGTTTGTTCCTCTAAATTGTTTGTAAAACTCCCCTGGTAGTCTATCTGTCCCTGGAGATTTGTTGTTTTTGAGTGTTTTTATAACATTAAAGATTTCATGTGAAGATATTGGCCAAGTCAGTTCCAGTGACTCTTCTTCTGAAAAAGTTGGAAGGTTAATTTTTTGTAGAAAAGAATGTATTTTGTTTTCATGATGATGTCAAAATCATCATTTAATTTCCTATAATAATCTACAAATGCCTCTGCAATTCCTTTGGGTTGTGCCTTAGCTTGCATACTTGAGGGATTCTTTATTTTGTAAATGCATCTGTTTCTTTGGGCTTTCCTAAGTTGGAATGCCAATAGGCGACTGGCCCTATTGCCCATTTCATAATATTTTTGATTTGTGAGGCATAGAGATCCTTCTGCTTTGTTAGTACCTCCTCTATCCCTTACGTTTTTTAGTTCGACCATTATGTTTTTATTCCCTAATTTATGTTCCCATTCCAGTTCTTTGATCTTATTTTCCAATTCCCTTTATTCTTTAATTTTAGCCCTTTTGAGTCTTGATGATATTTCTATTATTTTCCTTCTTGTCACTGCTTTCCCTCCTTCCCATAATATTGTTGGTAACACCTCCCCATAATCATTTATTTCAAAATATTTCTTAAGTGACTCCTTCATTTCCTTTACAATGATTGTAAATATGATTGATACATTCATTCTCCAGTGTCTAAAACCAAGTTCACCAGTGTGAATGACATAGTGTTAATGACATAAGTGCATGATTACTTATACAGTATATTGCAGTTTAACACCTTGTGTATCTGTTGCTGAGACATAAACAAATAGTCTATTCAAGAATAGCTGTTATGTGGGTGTGAATAGAATGTATAGTCCCTCTTCTTGGGATTGACGTTTCTCCATGTAACAAAAAGACCAAGCTCTTTAGTAAATTTATTTTGCATCCTAGATTTTCTTGTCTGTAGTCCATAATCTGAAGGGTACATATCTAGTATATTGTTTTGAACCATACAGAAGTCTCCCCCCATCAGTATCAGTCCATTTGCATCACTAGTTATTGCTTTGACTATTTCATTGAAGGTGTCCTTCTCCTCATTTGGGAAATATACATTTATTACTGAAATTGTCATGTCTCCAATATGTGCTACAGTCATTACATACCTTCATTCTTTGTCCTTAACCTCTTTTTCAACCTCAAACAGTTTCCCTTTTCGGATCAAAATTGCTACCCCCCTCCTTTTTCCAAATGAGGTATAAAATACCTGGCTTACCTAGTCTCTCTTCAGTTTTCTGTGTTCAATCTCTGGCAAATGTGTCTCTTGTAATAGATTTTTTTTTTTTTTTTTTTTTTTTTTTTTTTTTTTTTTTTTTTTTAGTTGACTCAAAATCTTCTTTCATTTGATAGGATGGTTCAGACCATGAACATTATGACACTGTATACACTTAGCCCCTCTTATCTATCCACTAGTTTAGCATAACACTGCCAGCGCAGACTGCGGTTAAGTGAGCTGACCCTTGGAAATACGCGGTCAAGCCAGATTTGTGCATACATGGTGCATTACAGTGATAGAGCAGTAGTCGTCATTGCAGGTGAAAAACAAAATAAATAAAGGGAAAATGAGAGGCATAACTGTCAGAAGTGTGTACTTATTACATACCTATTACTTTTACATACTATATCCAGAATAAATATTTCTTAATTTTACTGTACAATTTTGGTGATTGATTCAAAGTACCTTACTATCCAGGATATGTTTTTACTGTCTTTTCCAAAACATTATTTCTCCAAAGTCCTAAGAGGTGACAACAAACTCTCTTTAAATTCTGTTAAAGGGTCACCTCTACTATAACCAGAATAAATATTTAATAATTTCACTGTTTGTTTTGGAAAAATACCATGTCAAAGTACCTCATGATGGCAATGTAGAACTTGTTTTAGTGTCATTTTCAAAAATTTATTTTTTCAGAATCCTAAGAGGTGACATGAAATATTTATTCTGAATATGGCACAAGTGAATCTTTAACATAATCCATAGAAAGTTTGTTGAAATTGAGTTTTTTCTATCTAATAATAACTAGAAAATTTCTGAAGAAATTTAAAAGGTTCCTGCCAAAGTGTGCGTGTCGGTGGGTGCCGAAAGAGGAGTTTCGATGCAAAAGATGATCAACAATGCAAAGGCTATCTACAAGAAAGTTTGTAGGATGAGGAATATCACTGACATGTTGAGTAACCATGACTTAGTCCAATCAGTATGCAAACTGAAGTGTATGAAGTGTATTAGCCAAAATGCTAATGCTATGTGGATTTACATTGACTTAATTCATTCAGTATGCTAAACGTAGCTAATATATCAAAAAAAGACTAAAATGCTTATTTTACCTATAAGGCCAATGTTAGCATGAGCTGTATCACTAGCATGAAGAGCAGCTAGCATCTTGACACTACCAGTAGGATCATGATTATCTCTATAGTGCTTACTCACATGGACTTATTCCATTTAATGTGCAAATATGAGTGTATGATGTAAAATTAGCTAAAATGCTAATTCTAGCTTAAATGCTATCAGTAGCATATGGAGTGTCACTGTGATGATTCACGTGTTGGGGCCTGCCATAGCAATGCATAGGAGAGCTCTCCTATGCAGTGCATGGAGGCACCTATTACTCTCCATCTCGAAACTGCTTTCTCCGTTAATGCGGCCCGAACCGTAGCTGCACCCCCACAATATATATATATATATATATATATATATATATATATATATATATATATATATATATATATATATATATCAAAATTTCCGGCTCGTTCTCGAGATGTGTGCTATTATTCAGCTTTTCGTTTCGAGTTACCATGCCAACATAATTAGCGAAAAACTACCCCATACAAAGTCAATGAAGACATCCTAAAAAAAACTATTTTTGAGGATTTACTGTGTCATCGTGGTTTCACCTACAAACGCCATTCAACACTCAGTTTGTAGATACGTCCGTGCTGTGAGGTACAGATGCCATTGGTACAGATGTGAATCGCGGGACCAGCGAAGCCGAAAGATGGCCCTCGCTCATGCTTCGAGAATTTTTCCCATACCTCTTCCCGAATGGGAAGGAGCTGTTCAGAAAGGTATTTCCGTCTAACTGCATGGCTTGGGCTATTCATCTACCTCCCAGCTTTATGATCTGACCACCTTTCCCACACATTCTTTCGCTCGTCCCTGCTTTCACTGTGAACGAGGTACAGATGTGAGTCGCGGGACTAAGGAAGACGAAAGACGGCCCTCGCTCACGCTTCGAGAATTTTTCCGATACCTCTTACGGTTCCCAAACGGGAAGGAAACTTTTTCGGAAAACTTTTTTTCTGTCAGGCTGCCTGCTTCAGACATATAGAACTTTCTCTGCACCAAAGTGAGTGTCACTGATAGTGTCAGTTGGCAGAGGGACATTAATTACCATAGCAACAACACACTAAGTGGGGCAGCCACAGCTTTGATCTATGATGGCTGCAGCTGGGGAGCAGAACAGGCCTACAAGCAACATGGCTGCTCTCCTAAGGGGCTTGGCTGACTTCAGTGATGAGACTTGACCAGCCTAAACTGACAACCACACTGGACTTTCAAAATAAGAGCTACATGTACCCTACAAAATAAAAGCCTTCACATTTTATACAGCACATAACTGCAGCTTTGGGCAAAATATGACAGATTTGACCCAAGCTCTGTTACACATGGGATTGGTCTGGCCTTGGAAAATGACACTCACTGAAAATTTCAAAATAAAAGCCTCATAGTCTCTTCCATACACTATGTTTTAAGATGACAAAACAGTATATTGGGATGTTGGATTAGGACCAAGGATCCATGCGCGTGACAGCCCTCATTCTTATGGTGGTGTCAAGATGCTAGTGGGACAACATGCTAGTCGTAGCCCACACACCAATGGTAACATTTAAGCTAATATTAGCGTGTAAGCTTAGTTGAATATAAAAGCATTATATTGACTTACTAAATGAAGTAAGTCCATTATTATCAACATTACTGTGAAAACACACTTTCTACTGGTAGTGTCAACACGCAAGCTGCTCTACATGTTACCGATAGCCATCATGCAAAACTGTACCAACTCCCAGTCTCTCCTTTCTGCCTGCCCACAGAAAGCTATTTAAATGCAAGAAAAACCAGTTTGGCACCCACTTACACAATCTCACACACACACAAACATCCATCCCGAAGCACATTCCTCCACGTACAGGTCAACAAGTGCAGGTCAACAAAAACACATTTCAGGTGGTTTTGTGTTGTAGCAAAGGGGGTTTCGTTAATATTCCGTCTGCGTTAATGCGGCCCGAACCGTGGCGTGCACCCCCACAATATATACATCAAAACATGCGGCTCCATCTCGAGACGTGCTATTACTCAACTTTACGATTCGAGTTACCATGGCGACGTAATTCGCAAAATACCGACCCCCAAAATCCCATTGAAGGCAATGGAGCGACATCCCAAAGACATCCTAAAAAACCACTATTTTTGAGGATTTACTGTGTCATCATGGTATGGCCTAGAAACACCATTTAAATCTCAGTTTGTAGATGCGCCCGTGCTGTGTTCAGATGTGAAGACGGGATGTTGATACCTCTTACGGTTTTCCCTCTATGTAACTCTAAGCGACCCAAAGTTTTAGGAAAAATCATGATTTTAGAGTGCAACAGCAATTAACTGCTGCTCCGTTAGAGTGTGGGAGAAAGAGGATTTCAGACCCCAGATTTATTTTCAGCTCGCCGTCACGCCTACATATATTGCTCAAACGGTATGATTTTCGGTCATGACATAGAACCACTTGTTGGCTCTCATAAAATGCTTTCGAATTTCTTCTAGGGCTGATGGTTTTCTGTCACGGTGCTTCAGAGGAAACACTCGCGTAAGGGTAAAGGGGAGTCTCGGCCATTCATTTTCATGCCTTTTTCATGAGCTGGGCACCTTTCCCACACCATCTTTCACTCGTCCCTGCTCTGGCTCTGAATGAGGTACAGGTGTGAACCGCGGGACTAAGGAAGACCAAAGACGGCCCTCGCTCACGCTTCGAGAATTTTTCAGATACCTCTTACGGTTCCCAAACGGGAAGGAGTTGTTTGGAAAACTTTTTTCTGTCAGGCTGCCTGCTTCAGACATATAGAACTTTCTCTGCACCAAAGTGAGTGTCACTGATAGTGTCAGTTGGCAGAGGGACATTAATTACCATAGTAACAACACACTAAGTGGGGCAGCCACAGCTTTGATCTATGATGGCTGCAGCTGGGGAGCAGAACAGGCCTACAAGCAACATGGCTGCTCTCCTAAGGGGCTTGGCTGACTTCAGTGATGAGACTTGACCAGCCTAAACTGACAACCACACTGGACTTTCAAAATAAGAGCTACATGTACCCTACAAAATAAAAGCCTTCACATTTTATACAGCACATAACTGCAGCTTTGGGCAAAATATGACAGATTTGACCCAAGCTCTGTTACACATGGGATTGGTCTGGCCTTGGAAAATGACACTCACTGAAAATTTCAAAATAAAAGCCTCATAGTCTCTTCCATACACTATGTTTTAAGATGACAAAACAGTATATTGGGATGTTGGATTAGGACCAAGGATCCATGCGCGTGACAGCCCTCATTCTTATGGTGGTGTCAAGATGCTAGTGGGACAACATGCTAGTCGTAGCCCACACACCAATGGTAACATTTAAGCTAATATTAGCGTGTAAGCTTAGTTGAATATAAAAGCATTATATTGACTTACTAAATGAAGTAAGTCCATTATTATCAACATTACTGTGAAAACACACTTTCTACTGGTAGTGTCAACACGCAAGCTGCTCTACATGTTACCGATAGCCATCATGCAAAACTGTACCAACTCCCAGTCTCTCCTTTCTGCCTGCCCATAGAAAGCTATTTAAATGCAAGAAAAACCAGTTTGGCACCCACTTACACAATCTCACACACACACAAACATCCATCCCGAAGCACATTCCTCCATGTACAGGTCAACAAGTGCAGGTCAACAAAAACACATTTCAGGTGGTTTTGTGTTGTAGCAAAGGGGGTTTCGTTAATATTCCGTCTGCGTTAATGCGGCCCGAACCGTGGCGTGCACCCCCACAATATATACATCAAAACATGCGGCTCCATCTCGAGACGTGCTATTACTCAACTTTACGATTCGAGTTACCATGGCGACGTAATTCGCAAAATACCGACCCCCAAAATCCCATTGAAGGCAATGGAGCGACATCCCAAAGACATCCTAAAAAACCACTATTTTTGAGGATTTACTGTGTCATCATGGTATGGCCTAGAAACACCATTTAAATCTCAGTTTGTAGATGCGCCCGTGCTGTGTTCAGATGTGAAGACGGGATGTTGATACCTCTTACGGTTTTCCCTCTATGTAACTCTAAGCGACCCAAAGTTTTAGGAAAAATCATGATTTTAGAGTGCAACAGCAATTAACTGCTGCTCCGTTAGAGTGTGGGAGAAAGAGGATTTCAGACCCCAGATTTATTTTCAGTTCGCCGTCACGCCTACATATATTGCTCAAACGGTATGATTTTCGGTCATGACATAGAACCGCTTGTTGGCTCTCATAAAATGCTTTCGAATTTCTTCTAGGGCTGATGGTTTTCTGTCACGGTGCTTCAGAGGAAACACTCGCGTAAGGGTAAAGGGGAGTCTCGGCCATTCATTTTCATGCCTTTTTCATGAGCTGGGCACCTTTCCCACACCATCTTTCACTCGTCCCTGCTCTGGCTCTGAATGAGGTACAGGTGTGAACCGCGGGACTAAGGAAGACCAAAGACGGCCCTCGCTCACGCTTCGAGAATTTTTCAGATACCTCTTACGGTTCCCAAACGGGAAGGAGTTGTTTGGAAAACTTTTTTCTGTCAGGCTGCCTGCTTCAGACATATAGAACTTTCTCTGCACCAAAGTGAGTGTCACTGATAGTGTCAGTTGGCAGAGGGACATTAATTACCATAGCAACAACACACTAAGTGGGGCAGCCACAGCTTTGATCTATGAGGGCTGCAGCTGGGGAGCAGAACAGGCCTACAAGCAACATGGCTGCTCTCCTAAGGGGCTTGGCTGACTTCAGTGATGAGACTTGACCAGCCTAAACTGACAACCACACTGGACTTTCAAAATAAGAGCTACATGTACCCTACAAAATAAAAGCCTTCACATTTTATACAGCACATAACTGCAGCTTTGGGCAAAATATGACAGATTTGACCCAAGCTCTGTTACACATGGGATTGGTCTGGCCTTGGAAAATGACACTCACTGAAAATTTCAAAATAAAAGCCTCATAGTCTCTTCCATACACTATGTTTTAAGATGACAAAACAGTATATTGGGATGTTGGATTAGGACCAAGGATCCATGCGCGTGACAGCCCTCATTCTTATGGTGGTGTCAAGATGCTAGTGGGACAACATGCTAGTCGTAGCCCACACACCAATGGTAACATTTAAGCTAATATTAGCATGTAAGCTTAGTTGAATATAAAAGCATTATATTGACTTACTAAATGAAGTAAGTCCATTATTATCAACATTACTGTGATAACACACTTTCTACTGGTAGTGTCAACACGCAAGCTGCTCTACATGCTACCGATAGCCGTCATGCAAAACTGTACCAACTCCCAGTCTCTCCTTTCTGCCTGCCCATAGAAAGCTATTTAAATGCAAGAAAAACCAGTTTGGCACCCACTTACACAATCTCACACACACACAAACATCCATCCCGAAGCACATTCCTCCATGTACAGGTCAACAAGCGCAGGTCAACAAAAACACATTTCAGGTGGTTTTGTGTTGTAGCAAAGGGGGTTTCGTTAATATTCCGTCTGCGTTAATGCGGCCCGAACCGTGGCGTGCACCCCCACAATATATACATCAAAACATGCGGCTCCATCTCGAGACGTGCTATTACTCAACTTTACGATTCGAGTTACCATGGCGACGTAATTCGCAAAATACCGACCCCCAAAATCCCATTGAAGGCAATGGAGCGACATCCCAAAGACATCCTAAAAAACCACTATTTTTGAGGATTTACTGTGTCATCATGGTATGGCCTAGAAACACCATTTAAATCTCAGTTTGTAGATGCGCCCGTGCTGTGTTCAGATGTGAAGACGGGATGTTGATACCTCTTACGGTTTTCCCTCTATGTAACTCTAAGCGACCCAAAGTTTTAGGAAAAATCATGATTTTAGAGTGCAACAGCAATTAACTGCTGCTCCGTTAGAGTGTGGGAGAAAGAGGATTTCAGACCCCAGATTTATTTTCAGCTCGCCGTCACGCCTACATATATTGCTCAAACGGTATGATTTTCGGTCATGACATAGAACCACTTGTTGGCTCTCATAAAATGCTTTCGAATTTCTTCTAGGGCTGATGGTTTTCTGTCACGGTGCTTCAGAGGAAACACTCGCGTAAGGGTAAAGGGGAGTCTCGGCCATTCATTTTCATGCCTTTTTCATGAGCTGGGCACCTTTCCCACACCATCTTTCACTCGTCCCTGCTCTGGCTCTGAATGAGGTACAGGTGTGAACCGCGGGACTAAGGAAGACCAAAGACGGCCCTCGCTCATGCTTTGAGAATTTTTCAGATACCTGTTATGGTTCTCGAACGGGAAGGAGCTGTTCGGAGAGGTTTTTTCAGTCAAACTGGCTGAAAAAACCTCTCATCTTCCTCTCAGCTTCTTCATCTCACCACCTTTCCCACACATTCTTTCACTCGTCCCTGCTTTCACTGTGAATGAGGTACAGATGTGAGTCATGGGACTAAGGAAGACCAAAGACGGCCCTCGCTCACGCTTCAAGAATTTTTCTGATACATCTTACGGTTCCCAAACGGGAAGGAGTTGTTCGGAAAACTTTTTTCACTCAGGCTGCCTACCTCTGACATATAGAGCTTTTCTCTGCACCAAAGTGAGTGTCACTGATAGTGTCAGTTGGCAGAGGGACACTAATTACCATAGCAACAACACACTAAGTGGGGCAGCCACAGCTTTGATCTATGATGGCTGCAGCTGGGGAGCAGAACAGGCCTACAAGCAACATGGCTGCTCTCCTAAGGGGCTTGGCTGACTTCAGTGATGAGACCTAACCAGCCTAAACTGACAACCACATTGGACTTTCAAAATAATGGCTACATTTACCCTACAAAATAAAAGCCTTCATATTTTATACAGCAGGAAAATGCAGCTTTGGGCAAAAAAAATCACAGATTTCACTGAAACAGTGTTACACATGGGATTGGTCTGACCTTGGAAAATGATGCTCACTGAAAATTTAAAAATAAAAGCCTCATACTTCCTTAACTACACTGTGTTTTAAGATGAGTTGAATATAAAAGCATTAAATTGACTTACTAAATGAAGTAAGTCCATTATTATCAACATTACTGTGATAACACACTTTGTACTGGTAGTGTCAACACGCAAGCCGCTCTACATGCTACTGATAGCTGTCAAGCTAACATTAGCCTTATGCCTAAAATGAGCATTTTTGCCTTATTTTAAAATAACAATTAGGTTTAGCATACTAAATGGAGTGAGTGGATGTTATTCAACAGGGTGGTGACACCCCACATGCTACTGATAGCATTTTAGCTAGCATTAGCATTTTGGCTAATTTTAGCTTATACACTACTTTTTGCACCCTGAATGAAGTAAGTCAATGTAAGTCCACATGCTACTGATACCATTTAAGCTAACGTTAGCATTTTGGCTAATTTTAGCTTATGCACAACTTTTTGCACCCTGAATGAAGTAAGTCAATGTAAGTCCACATGCTACTGATAGCATTTAAGCTAACGTTAGCATTTTAGCTAATTTTAGCTTTTGCACTACTTTTAACTCCCTGAGTGGAACAAGTCATAGTTAGTCACACTTACTGAACATGTCAGTGATGTTCCACATCCTCCCAACTTCCTTGTACGTTACGTTAGCGTCAATACGCACACTTTGGCAGGCCCCTTCTAAATTTCTTCAGAAATTTTCTAGTTTGTATTGTTATTATTATTATTATTATCATTATTATTATAATGATAATAATAATAATAATTATTATTATTATTATGTCTAATAATAATAATTATTATTATTATTAGACAGAAAAAACTCAATTTCAACAAACTTTCTATGGATTATGTTAAAGATTCACCTGTGCCATATTTAGAATAAATATTTCATGTCACCTCTTAGATTTTGAAGACATACATTTTTGAAAATGACACTAAGCCATGTTCTGCATTGCCATCATGAGGTAGTTTGATATGGTATTTCTCCAAAAGAATTTTGGATTTTGGAGAAATAACGTTTTGGAAAAGACAGTAAAAACATATCCTGGATAGTGAGGTACTTTGACTGAATCAACCACCAAAATTGTACAGGAAAAGCATGAAATATTTATTCTGGATATAGTATATGTATGTAAAAGTAAAAGGTATGTAATAAGTACACACTTTATTTATTTATTTTGTTTTTCATCTGCAATGACGACTACTGCTCTATCACCGTAATGCACCATGTATGCACAAATCTGGCTTGACCGCGTATTTCCAAGGGTCAGCTCACTTAACCGCAGTCTGCGCTGGCAGTGTTATGCTAAGCTAGTGGATAGATAAGAGGGGCTAAGTGGCGGAGGTGGTCGGTTGTTGCATTTGACAGGATCTTGATCGTCTCTGTTGAAGCCAAAATATTGGTTCAGTAATACCACTGCTTCTGTAAGGCGCTCAGCAGATAGATGAGCAGACATCAGTGTTTTGATTGGGAAAATATCGGCCAGAGAGGCAGAGATGACAGATACAAAATATTCGTGTAGCTAACCAGAACACCTCCCGTTTAAAATTACAACTTCCGGTCTAATAAAACTCCTTCCTGTTTCATTGAAATGCCTTCCGTTTCAACTGAAATCAGCTAATATTTTACTAGTGTGTATGAATGCTTTTCACTAGTGTGTATGAAAGGTAAAGCTTTTCACTAGTGTTTATGAATGCTTTTCACATGTTTATATGAACAGTCCTCACTACTTTGTATGAAAGCTTTTCAGTAGGTTATATAAGAGGTGAATGTTTTCACTAGTTTATGTGAGAGCTTTTCACTAGTCTTTGTGCAAGATTTTCATTATGGTATGTGGAAGAGTTTCATTTCATATCTGTATATGAAAGTTAATTCTGATTAATGTTTCTGTGGCACCCCATACTATTCTGTCTTCCAGATACCCATCTCCTTCAGCTTAGGCGCTGCTTCTTCCACTCTGGCAAATGTCTTTGTTCCTGTGTCCAGAAACACCTTGAGTTGGGCTGGGTACAGGGATTGTGCCTTCACATTTCTGTTCTTCAGCTGTTTAATGACTTCTGTCACCTGCTTCCTTTTCTTTTGAACCTCCGTGGTGTAGTCTTGATTGAAACAAACACTCTGCCCCTCATAGCAGATCCTTTGTTTCCAGGCCTGCTTTATCATGTATTCTTTCACTTTATAATCTAGGAAACGCACAATGATTGCTGTCGGGGGGGGGGCTGTGTCCTTAAGTTTATTTACCAGTGAGTGGTGTGCTCTTTCATTGCTCAAGTCCATCCCATTTGTGTTTTGAATCTGGGACTTAATAAATTGCGTTATGAAGTTTATAGTGTCGTTCTTTTCCACTCCTTCTGGAATACGGTGTATTCGAATATTATTGCGCCTCATCCTCAACTTCAAGTCATTACATTTCTCAGAAAGTTTCGTAGATTCCCGGAGTAGAAATGCTGCTGTGAACTACTTTATGCTCCAAGGACGTTGTCCTCCATAAGATCCTTCGTGCTCGTTTTAGATCTAGCCAGTGCTCTCTTACTTGTCTCCTACTGCTTCGGCATGTTGTTGTCTTAGTCCCTGTAGCTCGTGAAGTATGACAGAGTGCCGGTCCTCATTAGGCTGCTTTTAGTATTCCGGTTCAGGGCCCTGCACCTTCGCTGCCCTGCCACTTTTTTCTTTCGTGCCTTTCTCTTCTGTACTCTTCCCTATTTTAACCATATTTTCCATGTGTGGTTTAAATCAGTTTAGGAGTAAATTTTCCTTAACATCTGCCATTTTTACCTTATCCTAGTTTTAATTATGTTCTTTGAAGCAACCTTTCTCCCTGCCTTTTACATCATAGCGCCACCAGAAGGCCCCTCCTCTGGCTTTTATCATCATCCACCCAAGTAAGAACCATACTCCTCTCAGTAAACTTTCCTATTCAAAACCTTCGCTCACATATCTCTGTCTTTGCGGTGAAGGAGCAGTCCGAAGTCCCCTAGATTTCCCCGGATCATTTCTCCGTTATTATTCATTGTTCAAAAAACCTTTTAAATTTCATTGCTCTTCTCAGAGCTTTTGTGCATGTGGGTCAGATACTTAAACAAAACCATGACAGCAGGTCATCTCCCAGACCTCTGTTCAATCCATCCTCTGGACACGGAGAGAGGATGGATCACCTGCTGACCTACATGGATGTCCATCTGGACTGACAGGCTGGGCAAGAAGATGATTAATCAGAGAAGCTGCCATGAGGCCCATGGTTGATCTGGAGGAGCTGCAGAGATGCACAGCTCAGGTGGGAGAAGCTCTGAAGGAGTCCTGCATATTTTAGACTTATTACGTGCACAGTTATTAGTTATTTACTTCACAAATCTGACCATTATGGAAGAGTAGCAAGTAGGAAGCCATTGTTTACAGAAAACTTTATGAAGTCCTAATTGCGACAAGCCATGTAGGACACACAGCAAACATGTGAAAGAAGGTACTCTGGAGAACAAAATAAAACTTACTGGCCTACATGCCGATTGCTGTGTGTGTGTCAGGATACACTGCACACAACCCTGAACACACCATCTGAGCTATGACTTAAAAATCAATGCTCTCCATCCAATCCAGTGTATAGATGTGCAAAGATGGTAGATACACACCCATAAAGAGTTATAGCTGTAAGCGAAGCAAAAAGTGAAAATATTTACTCTAAGTCTGAGTAATTTTTGGCTGTAAAAAAACTTGAGGATGCAAAATGACGTGTGGAAAACATTAATGGGTATGAATGGTATAGTATAGTGTAATGATGGACTCAGACTTGAACCTTCAGAGACACATAAAGACAGTTACAAAGTCGGCCTTTTATCACCTAAAGAACATTTCCAGGATTAAAGAACTTGTGTCCCAATAAGATCTAGAGAAACTCATCCATGCGTTTATGTTGTTGATCACTCAGGTTCTCTGCTTATGGTCTATTCTGCATCCCCAGAACCAGAACCAAAGGTGGAGAAGCAGTATTCAGTTTCTAAGCTCCACTAGTTTGGAACAAACTTCCAGAAAACTGCAAAACAGCAGACACACTGAGTTCCTTTAAATCAAGGCTAAAAACACACCTATTTAGATTTGCCTTTGACCGACAGTAACAGAAACAGTGACCAACATATTTGATGTGTATTGATGTTTTTAATGATGGCACTTGATAAAATGTAATGTTTGCTTACTCGTTTCACAACCAGTGACTAATGTGTTTTTGATGTTTTCATGATGCAAAGCACTTTGAGCTGCCTTGTTGCTGAAATGTACAAATAAACTTGAACACTTTAAGCAAATGAATAAAAGCCACTGTATGTAAGTAGATGGCATTGTTGATTTTACGTTCTTGACAGAACTGGGACTTTTAGAACTTGGCAATATTCAGTTCAGTTTTTTTATATAGCACCATTTCATAACGAATATCCTCTTGGCACTACTCTTGTTACAAAAGGTTTTTTTTTGTTAAAAAAACAAACAAAAAGAAACAAACTCAGTCACATACATTCCAAACTGATCCTAATTATCAAACAATAATTTGATAATTATCAAGTTCAGTTTATTATTGTAATTGCTAAAAAGTTTACATCTACAAGACCTTGCAGACTGCATCGAGTGCTGTTTCAGTGCTATGATGAGCTCTCAAAGCAGGTCATTACTGTTTAGATGCTCACACACTTGATTAGCAACTATTTTCTCAAGGATTTTAGATCAGAAAGAAAGATTAGATAAAAGTCTGTAATTAAGTCATCTTGATTGAGAGAAGGTTTCTTAAGCAAAGCTTACAGCTACAGCCTGTGGTGCATGCCCATTTAACTAAGGATAGCTTAATCATATCTAAAATAGGAATAGTAATCAAGGAGAACACCTATTGAAGGTTTGGAAGAAGCTAATATTTTTTGATAACTCAGAAAGCTCAGCTGACTCAAAATAGTCCAAACACATATCAGGTTCTAGAGTTACATTCAATGCTGGATCACTTTACTGAGGATGAAGTCATCGCGTTCGGGAGGATGCCAACAATTTTATGTTAACTAGAATGTATTTTATTTATGAAAACTCCCAAAAAGTCATAACTGCTGAGAGCTCGGGGAATGGATGGCTCGACAGAGCTATGACTGTGTAAGTTTAGCAGCTTTACCAAAACCTAGGATTATTCTTATTCTTCTCTATTAATGATGAAACATACAATATTCTGGCTTGGCAAAGGGTCTTTTTTTTTTATAGGAGTAGACTATTTTTCCCAGGTGAAGTTGGATTCTGTTGATGTGTAGAGCACCATTTTCTTTCCAATTTGCTAGAAGTCCAGTTTAAAGTACACAGCCCAGAATTAAACCATGGATAATTCCCTTCTTTTTCAAAATGGCTACATTGTCTAAGGCCATACGCAATGAGGAAGTAACACTATGAACAAGAACATCAGTTTGTGAAACACTAGAGGTTAAAATGCACTCTTCTGCTGTGATTCTCTGAGATACTGCAGGAAATAAAAAAAAAAAAAAGGAACAGATTTTATAGCATTATAATAATATTTTTTTTTTTTTGTCTGATAAAGATCTACTATAATTAAATTTTCCATTGGGTTTGGAATACTCAGTTGAATTAAAAGCAAAGGTTTTTACAAAATGGTCAGATAGCACAAGGTTACAGGCAAGTTCTGTCATTTGTTCACACTCAATTCCATATGTCAGCACAAGGTCCAGGGTATGAAGACAAAATTGTGTAGGCCTGTAGATATTTTAAGCAAAGCCAACTGAGTCTCAGACCTAGACTAGGCTACATTTAGGCTATCACCCTCAGTGTCAACATGAACGTTAAAATCCTCCACTAAAATTACCTTTTCAGTATTTAACACCTTGTCAGATAAGAAATCTGAGAACTGATCTAAAAAGGTCAGTTCTACCCCATTCCAGTAAAGGCCTGGAATGGAGTAAAAAACTACAAAGAGAAGTGTTAGTGGATGGTGGTGGTTTGCAATTTGGAAGAGAAAACAAAGATTCAGGTCTTATAAAGAAGATATTTGAAAGAATTATAGCTATCAGTTGCTTTGGGATTATTCAATAAATCTGACAGAAAGATGGTTCCTGTTTCTCCTTCTCACCCACTGTTTTGAGGAATGTGAAAATTTAAGTAATTAGAAGGAGTTCACTCATTTATACTAACATTGTTAGAAACCTGGCTCTTGTTGCAGCCAGGTTTCTGTGAGACAAAATAAATCAATCTGATTATCACAAATCAGGTCACTAACTGACAAAATCTTTGAAGAGAGATCTGATGTTCAATAAATTACATTTAATTGTGTTTTTTTTCTGTTCAGTCGAAGTGGAGTTTATGTTAATGAGATTTGCATGATCTCCTTTTAGGCTGCTTTTTATTGGCTATGGGCAGGACACCCTCTCAATAAGGTACTGGGTGGGTAACAGTACAGAAGCTGCAGAGAGGTTTGTTAAACTATGACTGTGCTTCCTGGTCTGGATGCTGCGCTGTCAGCGATTTGGAGAATAAAAATATTCAGCCAGATTCCTGAAAAGAACAGCTTCTCTGTCCAGAGGGGGATAGATGCCAACTCCCTAGATCAGACTGGGTTTTCCCTAAAATGAGTCCCATTTAACAATGAAGTTCATAGATTCTTCCAGTTCAATTCAATTCAGTTTATTTATACAGCGCCACAAAACAAGAGATCATCTCCAATACTTTCCCCAAAAATTAACCCATCAGTTGAAATACAGAAATATGCAGTGAATCCCATCCAATCATTGAATCCAGACAGATTTTAAAGTCAAACATGTGCAATCCAGTTTGATCAAATCAAGTCACTAACCAACAAAGTCTTTGAAGATAGAGGGTTTTAAACAATGCAGTCAATGTCACTTTATGATTCAGATTGGTACAAAGATCACAGGCTTAGGAAACCCAGCTGATTGCATTGACTCAGATTTTGCAGTAATACTTCCACTTCTACAAGAATGTAACAAATTCACATCACTTTTTGTCTGTTAATCCCTATTTGACACAACTTAAAGTCTCAGAAAATGACTCTCACAAGACATCTGGGTTGCACTAAAGGATCAGTTTTACCCTGAGCCAGTACCCTGCTGGACGTTTTATTTCTTCACTGGTTATTTCAAACACAATGTCAGACAGAAATACTGATTTCCTATGGAATCTACAATATTACCTTCCATGATAATTCTCTACATGGAGGAAATGAAAAAGACAGAACTGAACTTTGATGAATCACCAGAGAGCTAGTGGTTTAAATAAAATGTTACAACTGGATCAAATCCAAGCTAAATAAGAAAGTTTCTCTGTACTGCATCAGTGGTGAACTTGTCAGATATCATGGCTACACAAAGTTTATTTTGCTCTTATTGGTTTGGGTACTGTGTGAAAGAGGGGAAAAAAAAACTCAGGAACACAGAAATCATGAATATTTTGCCTCATATCTTTATTTTGAGAGTAATCAGATTTATTTAATATATTTTCCTTACAGCAATGACTACACAACCACACTGGGGAGGCAGTGAGGGCCATTTATTTACTCTTTTCACAATTTAAACCCTTATAAGTTGAACTTGAGTTGGACGGCGCAGCTCAGGAGAGCAGCTCCACCCAGCGTAGCACTGACAGGTGAAGTTTTCCACCCAGTCATTGAGGTCGCTGGCAGATGGGAGACCAACAGCGACATACTTCCCGCCTGCCTTAAGGATGCGGAAGGAGGTGGGGTTTAGGTGAAGGTAGTGAGGGGTGTTGTAGTTCTTCCTCACACAGCGGCCATTTCCCTGACACAGCAGCTTACTGCAGAGCATAGCAGCCGCGGTCACATTGGCAACATATGGACTGAACGTGGAGGACAGGTACTCAGACAGAGACTGGCAGGAGGCCTATAAATTAAAAGAAGTTGAAGGATCAGTGTGCATCTTTACAGTGGCTTTACAAAAAAGACAACCCAAATCATATATATTCTGAACAGATGTCTGAGATTTGATTTTTAATTATCACTGGCAAATGGCATTTCTAAGTCTACTCATCACTGCACCAATTCATAACCTGATTTTGTACCTTTGCATTGACATTTTATCCCTCCCTATATCCCTTTCAAAACTGTAAACCTCATCACATCAGTTTTTTTCATTGTACTTCAGTATTTTCAGGAATTATTCAAACTGATCATAACAAAATATAAAATCTCTTGTGAAATCTAATTCAACTGAAACTTACTAGCTGAAAACTTTATTTTACTCTCTTATTTATTTTATTTCTGATAACTGTTTGGGCCAGGAGACAGACCTCCTGCTACATTTCCCTACAGCAGACTACAAAAGAATATAGAACTTTAAATGATCAGTTTTCAAAGTGCATACAAAATGTTCCTATGGTGGGAACAAACTGATGCATGGTCAGCATGAAATGTGCTGTGGTAGATAGCATCAATTTAAACCAGAAGAAGTTTGTACAGAATTACCAGAACTGCAAGGGTATGAAATGGTAAAGTGACAAATTGACCAGCACCTGTAAATGGAATGTGAAAAATGGGAAAAATGTTCCTATATAGAAAGAAGCCAAACGTTGTTTAGCTGGACATTGTGCTCTAGAGCTGAAGGCAAACAGATTACCAAACCCAAGCATGATTATTGTGATTAAAAACATTAAGGACGGGAAAAAAAGAAAAATATGAGTGGAATGGTTACAGAGTTAAAATATGTGAGAAAATGAGTTGCAGAAACAACTCTTTTAGTTAATCCTTAAACTACTACATGTAAAATCTCTCAGCTTCACATATACATTAAAGAAAAGTTAAGACTTTTCCTTCCACTGGTGCCAGATATCGACAGCTTGGATGTGTCACTAGGTTAAATATGTCAGTAAAGATGATCAGATCTTATTACACATGTCACTCTGATTCTGAGTAGAACAATTAATGTTTTGAAGATGAAGAAAAGCAGGCTTCTGATACAATTTTGAACTTCCTTTCAGTTCAGTCCAAACCACAAAAATCATCATGTCAAGTCACCTTACATGACAAACAGATCCAGTTTATATACAAGAAAATAAACTCAGATCAATCCCTCATACTGAGCATGCATGTGGCAACAGTGGAAAGGAAAACTCCCTTTAAACAGGAAGAGGCCTCAGATAAAACCAGGCTCAAGGGGGGGCAGCCATCTGCCCAACCAACTGGAGAGAAGTTTTGATTGTTATTTTTGAGGTCTGGTTAAAGCTGCAGTATGTAACTTTTATGATAAATATTTTTTTTACATATTTATTAAAATTATGATGTGACAGTATAAGACAGATAATCTGTGAAAAAAAAAAAAAAAAAAAAAAAAAAATCAAGCTCCTCTGCCTTCTCTCAGTGCTCCCAGTGCTAATTGCAGAAATACACCACTCAGTCAGAGACAACCAATCAGAGCCAGGAGGAGGGTCTTGGTGCTGTCAATCACCATCGTGTATGTGCCCCTTACACACTCCCCCTTGCTCTCTGCTATGCTTGAGCTGGATTATAACAACATAGCCTGCCAAAATGCTAAGGCTAGTTAGCATGTCCACCGATGATGGCGGATAAACAGTTCTATCCACCATCTGTCTCATACCATACTGTGATGACATGGAGAAAGTTTTAACAAATATGCAAAAAACAGATTATTTTTAAAGTTACATACTGCAGCCTTAAGTATGGAGAAAAGTTCATTTTTACACTTTTTCCTTACATAATTATTGACAAAAACTAAACATCTAAATTTCTGAAAATAAAAGCCTTCAGACCCACAAGATATTTACACTGCTGTCAGAAACCATTAGTAGCAGTCAATATTATGACCTTGCAAGCTGAAAGAAAACCAATGGATTTACCAATGGTAGCTACTACAGAACATCTATGCTCTTCATACTTCATTTTCCATTACTCATTATACTAACAATTCAATTCAGTTTATTTATATAGTGCCAATTCACAACAAATGTCGGCTCGACGCACATTACAAAAAAACCAAAAAAACAAACAAATTCAATCATACATACATTCTAATTGATCCTAGTTATCAAACAGTACAGTAGCTCAATTAATTATTCAGAGTAGTTCAAAAAGTTTCTAAGGAAACCCAGCAGATTGCATCGAGTCATTGACTTGCAGCATTCACTACTCCTGGCCGAGCATGTAGTGACCGCATGGAGTTATGTCGTTGACTTTACAGCAATCCCTCATACTCAGCATGCATGTAGCAACAGTGGAGAGGAAAGAATCCCTTTTAACAGGAAGAAACCTCCAGTAGAACCTGGCTCAGTACAAGCAGCCATCTGCCATGACCGACTGGGGTTTGAGAAGACAAACAAGAAAAACAGATGAATGGATGTAAGATGTAAGACGTAATCTTTACATCAATTTACTTCTCAAAATACAACTGTTTAATGTTCTTAAAAAGAAGTTCTGCAGACTTTCTGAAGGTCTTTCAAAGTTTTCTATGGACTTTGGTTGCTTTTTACTCAACTTTCAAGTTATTTTACCTGTCCATGATGACACTGTGCTGTGGGTCCTTAGAGAAATGACGATAGCTGAAGACAAAACGTGGCAAGCTTAAAAAGGAAGAGGTGCATAACTTTAAGGAAGGAAGTAAGAACTGATGTGGACTCTTACAAGATCATCTACTTCATGTTTTACAGAAGAACTATTGCACAGTTTTGGCTAAACACTCTCAAAAATCCATTTACTGGCATTAAAATATCGTAAAATATAATGAGGTTGTCCACTCTCCCCATCATTAAGATGCAGTTTACCAAAACAAAACTATTCATGACATTCAGTACCATATAACCCATAAAATGTACTGTCATGCTGATGATTTGTTGGTCTTTCTTAAAAATACAAACTCATCCCTTTCAGAGACATTAATCCTAATGAATAAAAATTCAACAATTTCAGATTATTCTATCAACTGGAACCAGGCAAAAGCATTCATCTTAGTCCAACCATCCCTTTACAGTATGGAGACGTCAGGTACCTGGGCATCAATATTTCTAACAGGCTGAGCGAGGAGCTGACAATTAAATTATATCCCAATACTCAAAACAGTAGAAGAAAATCTCATACATCGAAGAATTCTCTCTGTCATGTCTGTCTTCTGAAGGAAGAATGTCCTGAAATCAAACTGTTGTATCTTTTAAAAATGAAAATGCCCATAACCTTTTATTCTCACTGTCTGACATTAAATCCAACTAACACTTTCCTTTTGCGGTTAGTGAGAATCAGAATTGTTTTTACTTGCTAAATAGCCTCCATTTCTTCAGTATTCTTTAGAATTGCCTTTAAATGGTGTCGCTTGGTTCAGTTGTTTTGGCTTCTCTTCCACTAGCTTCTCACATTAGTTTGCTGGAGTTATGACTCATTCCTCTTGAAGGAGCTCGTTCAGCATTATGGGGTTTAAAATAATATATGTACATAATTTCTAAATAATGAACTAATAGTGACTAATGAACTAAGTAGCAAGACCTGTATAGAAAAAAAGGAAGCACAAACATTAATCGAAACCCAAAACTCAAGGATCATTACAGGTTTAGAAAAATGTCTGACACTAAATTAAAGTAAACAATAAACCACAAAAGTAAAAAAATGGCAGTTAGCTGTTTCATACATCTGCGAACAGAGATAAGAAAACCTCAATGTTTTTTTTTTCTACACTCTACCTAAAAGAGGAAATGAAGGCATTCAGATTACTGCTGATTAAAGCCATGTCATCTTTCTTCCTGTTTAGATATTTCAACAGAGTTTTTGTTATCATGTCTGCAGACCAACCCAGAAACCTTCAAGGCCAGATCTTCTCCTCTCTGCTTTAGAGATGAGGAAAAATATCTCTGCTTCACTCAGAGAAGGAACAGCTATTCAGAGTGTATGCTGGTGTGTGAATTTTATATCAACACAGATTATTCATCAATGACTTCAGGCCTTGACTGTTACCTTGTTGTTGTAGTCCATGGTACCTCCCCATATTACAACCCCAGAAGCCCCCAGAGCTGCAGACTCTCCCAGAGTGTTAACAAGGTCTGTCTGAAAAAGCAAAAACACAAACAGGTGACAAACACAACATTTTCATAGCAGTTTGCTCTGAGCACTTAGACATCAGATGTGTTTTCGTCACACACTGATATTGAATTTTAATTATATTAATTAAGCTGTCTGACATTTGAAAATGATCCCCTTAAAGTCCTCTGCTCATCTAATGAAGCATCTGTTATTTGATGTATTGAATATTAACCAAGTAGAATGACTAGAAGCACTCAGAACCGCTGGTTCACGGTTTTATGATCTCATGGATTTGATGAGAACTTGGCTGCTATACATTGTGGCTTCAATCTTAGGACAACATCAATCTGTTAGTCTGCTTAGAAAACAGGCTGAGGTCGTATTATTGAGTCAACAAAACATTCAACTCTTATGAATAATGTTGGGTGTAAAGAAGCAGGCGATGTTAGCTAAGTGGATATCCCTGTAAGTCCATGGAGAATATTAATTCTTCCTTCATAGCTAAGCCACATGCTAGCTAGCCACAAAGATATAAGCAAAGAAAAAAGAAAGTCTTCTAGTTCAGATACAGCATTTTCCACATTTATTGACTTCCATGGTAAATATGTGTAAAAAGCCTTAAAATATTTACTTCTTTTATTACTGTAGCATAATCTCACACTGAACATGTTAGACATGTTCAGTCTTTTATTTCAGTACATTCATTAAGGGGAATTAAAATCCCACATAATGAAATAAAAGTATCAGTGCCACTCTTCATTTATACTTTACTTTTTCAATGTTAATCAAAAACCTTTATTGAGTAATCCATGACTTCCTGTTTCTCTAATGTATAAAAGGCGTGGCACAAAAACCCTTCAAAATGGGAAAGACAAAAGATAATGCCATTTAACTTAGGCAGATGTGTGTTGATGGTCATATGTCAGGATAAATCTACAAGGCCACTACTTATGGCCTAAATGTTCATATTAGCAGTAAGTTAAAAGGTCTCAATCATCTGGAAGTGAGTACAGCAAAGACCCAGGTTTATTGTGTTCACTGCTGGACTGAAAGCAGTGAACACAATTCATACAAACCATTGTGGGTTACAGGTAGAGCTGCATAAAATATCACAAATAAATCATTGCAATATCAGCATTTGTATTGTTATTGTCACAAAGGAATGTTTACAGTGCAACAATTTTGGCCAATTTTTTTGGATGGTTTTCTCATATTTTGCAGCCCGAGTTAAAGGAGTAATTTGAATAAGTTGTCTGTTTTATGTAGACACAACTTTTTTCATATGGTAGTTTTCTACTCTGAATAAATGTATTTTTCTAAAATGTTCACTGAGATTATGCTGCTGTAATAAGCTTTTTACACATCTCTACCTACAGGACCAATAGTGCAGTGGACACTGTAAGATGTTCTAGCTAGTAAAGATGAAAAGCCCTTTTCACTTCTTGTATCATTGGTGTAGAGGTGCTGAGAAAATAAGAAAATCTGATCCTATTCTGAAACTTGCAATCAGGAGTAAATGTGAACATGTAAAAGAAATGTTGAGGAAGTAATCACCTGAGTCTGAAACATTTGGGTCTGATCCCGGAACAGAGGTCTGGAGTAGACATAGACCGGCACGGTGTAAGGGTGCTTTGGCAGCGCTGCCACCCTCAGTGCCTCCTGGACACGATTGCGGACATAGAGTGCAGCCCGGGGTGAGTTTCTCAGAGTCATGTGGAGGTAGACAGAGGGAAAGAGGGCAGTGCTTCGTTCCCACAGCCACAGCAGCTTGTTATTCTGCTTCTGAGTTTTAGTGGAGCACTTCCCTGTGTATCCTGGTTTGTCCCATCCATAGTTGAAGCAATCAGGAAGCAGATAGAAGCCCCACCGGCGGCTTGGACGTTTGCCGATGCCAATGCTGATAGTTTTTTCCATGAAGCGTCGCCCAGCTAGCTCAAACTGGCTCTTAGCTGTTTGAGAAATTTGCTTTGTTGACAAAAATGGAGCCAGCTGCAATGCATGAGTAATGGATAACTTCTGATAAATACGTTTTGATCCCCAGTTTTGGTCCCACAGGGGGCGCCAAGATTCCCAGTCGATCACAGCCAGCCCGGGAGAGGAATCTTGGGAGATATAGTGATCTATAGTACTTTTGGCTTTAGCAAGATGTTCTGTCAAGTTGCCATTTTGGGGGATTCCACCTTTGTAGATCTTGTGCTTGATTATGTCAACTTTAGGATACAGGCCAAGGCGATCTTCATAAAAAATGGTAAGAAACTGACCTGGAACGGCTGAGGGTGTAGTCACTGCCTGGAAGGCAGCGGTATCCAGTGGAATTTCAAGCTGTTTGCATTGGTCAGTGGGGGCGTTCCATACAGCCACAAACGGATGGTCACGGACCAGTGGTGGCTCAGTGGGTGGTAATGCAAAGGCTGATATGATCATACAGAGGCCAAGACAGGACAGAAAGGATGTAGCCATTGTTACAGCACTATGAGAAGACAACACATAATAAATAAATGGTCAAAAAGATAATATTATATGTTATGCTACATAACATTATATTACAACAGGTAACTTTAGAGCTCAAATTGAATTCACAACCTCCTAATTGCCAGAATGGCTACTATCCACACTGCTCCACAGCCTTCAAGTAAATTACAAGAATTAATGTACAAAAAAGTGTATGAGGATTTTTCTGAAAAATTCAGTTTTCTAGGTGTGACCCAGAACTGCTGACTGACACAAAGGATAATGTAATTACTTGTAAGGAAAAATTTATCCTTGAAGTTGCATTTCTTCTAAGTTTGATTTTTTTTAAATGTTTTACTAAAGAAAGCTAAACGACTGCCTTTCAACCTGACAGTGATCCAGCATAGATAGAAACATTGCTTGATTGTTCATCATTGTAAGCGTTTCTTCAGTACCTTTCATAAAGGTAATATTGGCCATAGTATGAGTAATAAATACAGAATATAGTAATATATGGAACATAATATGTTGCAACAATAACAATCTTACTTTGCATGACAGATTAAAAGTACCTGAAGTATTTTTGTTTTGACTTTGTTTTCTCTAATTATTTAAATTTGTTCTTCATGAAATGTCTCAGAAAAACATGACAATACTTTTACTGAATTTTAGATTGAGATTCAAACATCAGGCTTCATCAGAGGTCAGAGTATTAGTTCACACCAGAATAAACAATGCCTGGTCCAAATGTTATATTGACAAAATTACATTTTTATTTGAAAACATTCCACTTGGAGCTTAATTTGGAATGTTTGGAAGCTAAAGATGCCTCATATGGGACATGTAAATATATATTATAAAAATTGTGAATTATTTTTGTGCCTTTGTCTTCTGTCCAATTAAATGTTAAGTTTACTGAAAATGTCAACCCTACCCA
This sequence comes from Anableps anableps, assembly GCA_014839685.1. NCBI lineage: Eukaryota > Metazoa > Chordata > Actinopteri > Cyprinodontiformes > Anablepidae > Anableps > Anableps anableps. The sequence goes on from CM026073.1 coordinate 293,368, forward strand.
GTCTTTTTTGCTTATTAAAAAGGTTAAAAAAAAAACAACATACCAATATGTATCACATATTAAGAAAAATTAACGTATTAACATATTACAGTAAAAATTAAAATCCTTTCTATAGAAATAATGTGTATTTCTCTTCAGGTCCAAGTCCTACCTGCTGCTCTCTTGAGTGACCAGTCAAGATCTGTCAAGTGTTTCTCAAGTCTTCTACATTTGATGACTTGTTGATTCATGTTTGAGGGGAAGTGGTTTCTTTTGGCTGATAGGTCGATCTGATGGAGGTTGTGCAGTCTGCCATGGTCTCATGTTTGGGAAGATCCAGGCTCAGTGGAGTGTTATGGGGTGGTTGTTTTAAAAAAAACTGCAACAACACAAGTAAACAGGAAAACCTGTATGTATTAAAAGTATATTATAATTTCATATATGTAAAAATGAACTCTACAACAGAATTGTGTTTCTCTTGCAGCAGGATACAGTGGGTAAAATAAGCATTGAACACAAAATTTTTCATCGTAAACATATTTCTAAATGTGCTATTGACATGAAATTTTCACCAGGTGTAACAACCACAGTAATCCATAAAGAAACCAAAACCAGTAAGTTCAGAAATTAAGTAATGTGTAATAATGGAAAATAGAAGGAAAAAAAGTATTGAACACGCTTACTGATATTTATTTAATACTTTGTAGAAAAGCCTTTGTTGGTAATCACAGCTTCTAGACGCCTCCTGTATGGAGAAACTAGTTGCATGCAATGATCAGGTGTGATTTTGGCCCATTCTTCCACAGTCTTTAAATCTTGAAGGTTCTGTGGGCCTCTTCTATGAACTCTAATTTTTAGTTCTTTCCACAGATTTTTAATTGGATTCCAGTCAGGTGATTGTTGAGAGTTTCCATGTCTCTCTGTTTGGGATCATTGTCTTGCTGAAATGTCCACCCTCGTTTCATCTTCATCATTCTGGTAGATGGCACAAGATTTTTCTCAAGAGTATCTCAATACATTTTTCCATTCATCCGGTCCATCCTATCCAGTTTACCAGTACTGTATGCAGAAAAACAGCCCCACACCATGATGTTCACTGTCAGTATGGTGTTTTTGGGGTGATGTGCATTTTCTCCTCCAAACGGTGTGTGTTATGGCAGCCAAAGAGATCAATTTTGTTCTTATCTGACCAGGCTATGTTCTTCCAGTATTTTACAGGCTTGTCCAAATGTTGAGCAGCAAAATTTAAACAAGCTTCAACATGCTTTTTCTTCAGAAATGGAGATGCATACAGGTTATGCCTGTTGAGTGCATTGCTTATTTTCTTTGAAACAATTGTACCTGGCCGGTTTGTGGTCGAATGATGTTCATTCCACTTCCAGATTATAGCACAAACAGTGCTCACTGGAATGTTCAAAAGTTTAGAAATCCTTTTGTAACCATTGCCATCAGAATGTTTTGCAACAATAAGGTTGTGAAAGTCTTGAGAGAATTCTATGGTTTTACCCATCATGACCTTGTGTGACACCTTGGTAATGACACCTTTTTATATGCCATCAGTTTGGACTGAACTAACTGATAATCATTGGCACTGACAAGGGGCAGGATGGATTTCTGATCAGAGATTTCAGCTGGTGTCTTGGCTTTCCATGCCCTTTTCCACCTTCCTTTCTGCGTATGTTCAATACTTTTTCCCCCCGTTATTTTACATAATTTCTGAACTTATGTTTTGGTTCCTTTCTATGTATGGATTACTTGGGTTGGATTATGATGTGTTCAATACTTATTTTACCCACTACAGTTGAGGAAGAGTCTTTAAACTGACCAGTTTTCCTCACTTTCTTCTGCTTCCCTCAGTCTTGCATTATTTGCCGTCATTTCAAATGTTAACTTTAAGTTTTCTCTCCCTAGTATGGGGGAATTTTACTGCCAAAAGTCAAGAGTGTACATTTTCAGTTTGAAAGGTAGTCATCTCTTTGTCTTTTTAAAAAAAAAAAAAAAAACAACACACTTTAGCTGTCTTTCAAATATTCTGTTCTCTCAGATTTTCTCCTCACGGATCAAATCTGTGCTCACAAACCACACTGCTCGCTTGCATATTCTTTCTGGCGTACCATCACCTAGCAACCGTTCCAGCCAATAGAATGACAGTGGTCCTCTGGGTGCACTTGATGGGTGTGCTTGTGTGGCTGCAATATATAGCCACAGTTCTTCTGGCCTTGCCTACTAGATGTAGGGAAAACAGCTTCAGCTCTCTGCTCCATGTTATATTTGTCAGGAAGTCATGACATGTTTACAAGATAACCGTTTGTCAGTTTAATGATTTTCCAGCTGGGCAAAACAAAGATTTTGGCCATAAAGGACAGGTGCGTGGCTCAACGTAACACCACCCACGATTTTTGTGGAGTAAAAGCAAAACTGACTGCATGTGTTCTTCATAGTCACTAAATATCTGCTGATATTTTAAACACCTGCTCTGTCATGGTTTTAGCAATTTGTCTAACCCACATGCAGAATCATTCTCAGGAGACTCATGAAAAGTTTAAAGGTCTATTTACTAACAAGGAATGGATTATGGCTATGGTAAGTGAAATATAATCCAGGAGGGATCGGTTCAGGAATCGGGCAGCAGCTCTGGAGAAAACACGAGTTGGTAAATATGATAAAGTAGGTAACTGAGGTAATGTTTCCAGAGATGCTTACTTGAATGAGAGAGGTGTTCCGCCAGGGAGGTTTCAGTGGTGGTCTGGGAGGTTAGTGAGTTCTCAGAGGAATCCAGGTTGTTGGTGGATAAGTAACCAGGTGGAGGGTAGATAGGGTTCGATCATGCAATGGAGAAACGAGGAAGAGGAACTAGGACTGCCAGTCAGAGTCCTGTTACCAGAGTTTCTACTGAAGATTTGCAGGTGACTTCTAGGTATCGAGTAAATGAGCCAGAGCAGGAGCCGCACTCTCACCAAGGTAACCTTGGGAGCAGAACACAAGCAGTAAGTAACTTATCTAAGGAAGAACAAGGAACAATGTGCGCCCACAGAGGGCTTGCCATTTACCACATGGGCTAACACTCAGGTATCAAAGGACTGGCAGCAGGCTCCTCTTATACTTCACAGTGATGAGGCTTATTGGCTGCAGGTGTGATCACCACCTGCTGAACAGCCCAGCCACCGTGCTCAGTGACGTCATCTGGTGGATGGATGAAGAAACTGCAAAGAAGTATGAGAACACTCCCAGACCCCAAAATGTTCCTTATTTTACTGACACTTTAAGCCACATTTCTTACTGAAATTTAAGGTCTGGAGCATGTAGCAAAAAATATTTTGATGATGTAGCCAGTTAAAAGGGAATTAATTTTTTACTGGCTTTAAATATTTTCATTACATCTAACAAGAAGGGGGCAGCATATTAAGGGCTTATTTCCTGTTTCCAGGAAAGATATCCATTAAGATTATTAATCTCTTTTACAAGGGTGTCAGTATACAGGTGTTCATCTGGGCTGTTATGGAAATAAGTTATTTTGACCAAAATTCAATCAAGCTAAAAAGAGGAAACACAAAATCCAACTTGCATTAAAACATTTTAGTGATGAAATTTGCAGTAAGAAAATAACTGCATATGTTTGATGCTTATGTGGTACATATAAAGTCTTTTCATCATGTGTTTTTCAACCGTGGTCCTCAAGCCACGATGCCCTGCATGTTTTAGACTTTTCCCTGCTTCATCACACATGTAATCAGATGTGAGGGTGAACCAGGGTGAACATCTCCAACATGCTGAGCAGTGTGCCTTGAAGACCGCGGTAGGGATCACCTGTGACTATGATGGCATTGCTGGACTCTAAACTTTCACAGAAAACACTAATGATGGGATGTTTTCTGCATTCGTGAAACTTCACAAAAATTTTTAAAGGCTGCTGCTTCTTACTGTTGCTGTGCTGTTCAGAGAAGTGGGAACTTAATCAGAAGCTCATTTGGAATACACAAGTTATTCCCACTATCACAGTATATTATTGGGAATAGGGATGCACCTAATGGTTATTTTAGTAACCAATTCTTTTATTGATTATTCTGACAATTAATTGATTAATCAGCAAAAATGATTAATGTGCCAACTGAAAAATTGGCACATTCTGCAGATTTTTAATTTAACCTCTTAGGCTTTTTTGTACAATATTGGAAATACATTAAAAGAGCCAAATAAATAATTAAATTCCTTTTCCTTTTTAAAAAAATAAAATAAACATTTTAATGCCTAAAATGCAACAATATAGCTTTCCTTTAGTGAATTTGAACCAGGTGAAGCTAAAACTCCCACTTGAGGAGTTTTGGGCAGAACATATTTACAGACAAAGGTTTTTTTTTTTTATTTTATTTTATCTTAAATGCAAAACGTTTATATACTTTGTACAGTTTTGGCTTAATTACTGCTCTGGGTGCGTTATTTTTTTTTTAAGCAAATGGCCGTTTTTAGTCTATATACTCCAGTTAATCATTAATTGATTACTAAATTAGTTAACATTATTGATTTCAATAATTGATTAATCATGATTAATGCGCTTAATCGTAGTAGCGCTAATTGGGAACAAGACCGAGGTCCTGCACGGGAGCGTCTGGAGGTGTATAATAAAATATCAGGGATGAGGCAAAATATAAAAGCTCCCTTTTGGTCTGCATGGGACATTTCAGACTCACTGCAGACAATTTTTATTTTCAAGCTGAGATGAGAATCTGGTGTAAATATACTTTTTTCCTACAGACTCTAAAAGTACATGAAATATCAAATCAAGAGATGTGGAGCTTGAAGTTCTCTACTGTTAAGCAAGAACTTCAAACTTAAAGTTATCCTCATATTTCATCATCCACCCTGATGGTTCACAGACTGATGCCAGTCAGATGAAAGAGTGGTGGACCCAAATGCAAAGCAGAACTGTAGCGTCCTAAATCAAGTACAGACTGTTCTACAAACAGTAAATGTGAATCTTTTAATATGAAATTCAGTAGTTAAGCATAACTCTTTTCACTAAATGGAAACAAAATGATCCTTGGTGCATGTGGAATCTGCATCACCAGGCATAAAAGGTATACATACTCCACCTTAGCCATGGTTCTTTGAGGCCAGTTAGCAAGAATAGTCAATAAGGGCTTGAAATATAGGCCTCTACACAGCCAGCAAAGTTTTTATAAGGAACTCGAAACTGTATCTACATTAAAAAAAAATCAAATGCTTTATTAAAAATGTTTGCTTTATTTTGGATATTTGCTTTCATATTTTTATTGATCAACAGGACTTAATAATAGTTGACATTTTCAGGCAAAGGATGTGTAGTAGCCTGGTAGACTGGGACACTAGTGAAAAGCTTCAACCTTTATGATGTGATCTTCATTTATAAATTTATCTAAAGCTAAAACATTAATGAAACCCAGAACAATTTGTATAATTAGGTGGGGAAGTAGATCAGCTCCAGTTTAAGAAGTGAAAGCCACCTGGAAAAGGTTGATTAAATTATCTTACAACAACTGGAAATAAATATAATGAATCTTTATGCACCTTTAGAAATAAATGTATTTTCAAAGCAGGGGCCATTACCGGAAATAGAAAAGCTGCTGGATTCAACAAAGGTCTAGAACAGAAATGGAAGCCTGGAGATGAGGGCTGAAGGAGAATTAATGGAGAGACACCAGGTCGGGTATTTTCTCTGGATCTCAAAAACAAAAGGGGAAAATGTACATCAATAAGTTAATGATGCATTATTTTCAGAAAACAAAAACCACCATTTACTTCCAAATGAAAAAAAAAATTATAGATCCTAAAATAATCAAAACAATAATGGGGGCTTCTACAATTTCCTATATACAATTTCCTATATATCATCACTGCTCTCAAAAAACATTTTAATTGTTCTATAAAACCTTTATTTGTACTAAGACAAAATGTTTATATGCACCTTTAATCAGCTTGTTTGATCTTGGATATAAAAACTAAGCAGCCCAGAAACAGACCACAGCTTCACTGAAACTTAGCTTGTTGACTCGATCTGTAACTCCTGATGCCACAGGATCAGATTATAAACCAGCAACAATCATCTGACAGAAACCTAAATACAGATTCTCTTCTTTCATTAAATAGACGTAGGTCACTGTTCTGTGTGAATGGGGTAATACTCAGCCGCAGTTCAATCACAAAGCTTCACTGATGTTAGCAAGCCATATTGTTTATGCTAATAGCTTTATATCATTTTACAGTAAACTGCTAAATACTCTGCTGCTAAATAAACACTTCATATACTTTCATTATCAGCTCCTTCTGAAAACGGGATACTGGTATAAATTTATCATGATTCTCGAGAACAGCTAAACTCATCTTAAGGAAAGTTTGAACCAGTCATGCTACAGCAAATTAGCATCAGCTGGACAGCAACACCCTGCGATCCTGCACTGGATCTCTCTAAACCTTAAGTGGGTTTAGAGAGAGAGATAGATGGAATACAACTTATTCAATTTATTAATTATAACTGCTGCTGCATTTAACTCTAATTACTGCAAAAAAAAAAAAAAAAAAAAAAAAATCACCAAAGATCAGGTGGGGTGAATTGACTGAGAACACTCAGTCCTGCAGTCACAAAGCTGCTGATCAAGCATCCACAACAAAACCCGATCGTCATCAATGAATACATTTATTGCCAACTGAAACCAGTTAAATGACAAAAACAATGACTATCTTTTGAGCACATTCAACAGTTACCTAGGCTGACCCCATAGCACTATTTAAACGGAGCAGAAACTGTAAGTAGTGTTTCTATGCAATCTGCTTCACCTCTGCTCATGTAAGGTCTTCATGATGTTAAATGAATAAACTCATAAACTAAGGCAAAATTAAACAGTTGTGTGAAATAAACTGCAGCTACTAGCCGTGAAAATTGTTCTTACTTGAGGGTTTTGTTGGTGGGGATCCATTTTGCAGAGTAACTTGGATAGAACGACCACTTCCAATCAGTGTGCTGGGTTTGCAAGGACACGAGCACAACCACAAGAAAGCATCAAGCATACCCAGAGGAACACTTTCATTCTATTGGCTGAAACGGTTGCTAGGTGATGGTACTCCTTGATCCACCAGAGAGCAGAAAAAATTTGCAAGAGAGCAGAGATGTTTGCGAGCGCAGATTTGATCCGTGAAGAGAGAGAAGTTTGAGCGTGAGGAGAAAATCTGAGAGAACAGAAAATATTTGAAAGAGAGCAGAAGTTTTGAGTGCAAGCATTACCAGTTTTGAGAGCAAAGAGATGAAGTCCTGCTTTCAAATTGAAAATTGAAACCCAAGTATTAAAAGTTTTGAAAGCAAAAGAGATGAAAACCTGCTTTCAAATTGAAATTGTACGCTCTTGACTTATGGCAGTAAAATTTCCCCATATCCGTAGATAGTCTAGTCTAGTCTGGTATTCTGTTTGGCTGTGATACCTTCCTGGAGGAGGGCATCAGCTAAGATAATCCTGCCATCAACTGAACACTGTCCCTCTCCTGTGATCAACTTTTTACTTTTCATTAACAAAGAAAGTACTCCTGGATCAGTTCTTCTGTTTCTTTTTTGTGTATCTACTCTGTCTTCTCAAACCTCCAGTTGGATGATGAACCCCTGGAGAGCTGCCTTGTAAGTGCTGGAACTCAGGGAGAAAGCCTGGGAGAACTTCATGGAAGCTGGTGGACCCTTCAGAGGGGCCTAGGAAATAACCTATAAAGTCAAGATGGGCAGATCAGTCCAAAATATCGATAATATTGATACCAAGTCAGTATCAATATTGGATCGATACTAGCATTGTAAGATCGATACTTTCGTTTCAGATTCCATTTTGACATTTTATTTTATTTTTGTATTGTAGTTTCTCAAGTCTACCATAAAAATATTTTGCTTTGATTTCCACTCAAATTATAATTTTTTTGTTTATTTGGAAAAACAATCCACACAAATTTATTTTGTTTTTCTGTTTCTGTTTATCATGTAAATATGTTATTAAAGTATTTTGTAGACACTTATAAATCGTATCTAAAGTTGTCCTGAGTTGTAACAAAATAATTCAAAAGAAAAACCACAAAAATGTCTAAAGGTCAGAAGTCTGATGATACATCATACTTAAATAACAAGTATCAGTATTGGTATTGGTATCAGTAACAGCGATATTGGCCGTGTATTTACTTGGTATCGGATTGATACCAAAATAAGCAGTATCGCACACCTCTACTATATAGAAACACCAGAGAGGACCAAAACACAAGCACCCAAAGATTGTGACTCCCATCCGGTTACTCACAGGATGTAGCTGCTTCCTGCTCTCTAGCTATAAACCGTGTCTGGCCTACAGCTCTGCTGACCAGCCTCTGTCTATAAGCACACCGCATTCTGTGAGTTCTCACTTTGTAAACTAATGTTCTCTTCAGATCCTAGTCATGTATCTTTTCCTCATTACAAACCATCTGTTAGTTTTTACAAATCCTCAAAGGTTATCCTTAATCTCTGCAGAAAAACTAATAAAATTTTGATCATAGCACATGGAGCAAAAAGGAAACTTAATTCTCCTAGACTTGGATGTATACGTATTCATGGCCATTGTTGAATTTTGACCATTTATGAAAAACTGTACTATTTCAAATTCAAATTAATAAATACTTTATTTATCCCAAAGATAAATTAAATGTTGATGTAACTCATTTAATTAAGGAGTTATTATAGGCTTTGATGACTGTGGGCAGGAAAGATCTCCTGTAGCGGTCCGTTTTACAACCAGTCTGAAGACGCCTCTGACTGAAGAGACTCTGTTTTCCAATGACAGTATCATAAAGAGGATGGTCAGGGTTATCGATAGTACAACATAGTTTCTTAAGACCATCATTTTCTTTCATGATTTAAAGGAGTTTTTCCCATCTAGGGATCAATTGTTAAGTTGAATTTGACCCACCATTATCCCTGATTCACCTTGGCTAAACTCTGATGGGCTAATGGCAGATCATACATATATGACATAGAGGTATAAAACCATCAAAGAATTCATGTGCAGCAGCACAGCCTCCAGGTGCACACAGAGTGGAGAGATTGTCATTTCTTTGCACTCACCCATTTGTCGAGAAAAGCACCAAATGAAACCGAGTGCAAGACTGTCTTCAGTAGAGATCACTAACTGGGTCAACCCTGTGTTCTTCCGCTAAATCTTATGATGAAACAAGCATTATTTCATGGCTTTAAACAAATTATAGAGCTAATACACTTTTTAAAAAAATGTTTAAAATGAATCACTTGGGATTAAATGGCTGTTCCTACAAATCTACCAAACATTAGACCAACCTGTTGTCCTCCCCTGTCTGTCCTGATTATTTCTGACCATCTTCACCACTGAATGACATGAACTTTGTGTTGAGTAGCTTTAACAGCAATCAAACCATATATAAAAAACATGAAATCTTCATTTTAAATGACATCCTTGTTAGATAACAGTTACTGACTGGACATTGCATCTGATCAGACTGATCAGATACATCAAGTCAAGTTTATTTGAGCAGCAAGGCAGTTCAAAGTGGTTTGCATCATAAAAACATAATCAAAATCATCAAACAAGTATACGGCAAAATTATCAAAATCATTATACAACAAAATCATCGAGTAACTATCAATGCATCAAAATCATAAAGCTCAACGAGCAAATATAATTCAAAAATACTGATCAATGTTTCACTTACTACTAATCAAAGGCAGCTCTAAACAGATGAGTTTTTAGCCTTGATTTAAAGGAAGTCAGTGTATCAGCTGTTTTGCAGTTTTCTGGAAGTTTGTTCCAGATTTGTGGAGCATAAACACTGAATGCTGCTTCTCCATGTTTGGTTCTGGTTCTGGAGATGCAGAGCAGACCAGAACCAGAAGACATGAGTGGTCTGGAAGGTTGATGCAATGACAACTGGTCTTTAATGTATTTTGGTGCTAAGCCATTCAGTGATTTATAAACTAATAGAAGTATTTTAAAGTCTATTCACTGAGACACACAGAGCTAATGGAAGGACTTTAGAACTGGGGTGATGTGCTCTATTTTCCTCGCCTTAGTAAGAACCCAAGCAACAGCGTTTTGGATCAGCTGCAGTTGTCTGATTGACTTCTTAGTCAATCAGACTAAGAAGTCAACCTTAGACCTGTGAAGATACTGTTGCAGTAATCAGTGCGACTAAAGATAAATGCATGGATGAGTTTCTCTAGATCTTGTTGAGGCATTAGTCCTTTAAACCTGGAAATGTTCTTCATTTCCAGGATTAAATGTAAATGAAGAACATTTCCATTTAATGACAATGTCATTAAATGTCAGCCTTCTGACAATTACAAAGTCAGAAGGCCGACTTTGTAATTGTCTTAATGTGTCTCTGAAGGTTCAGGTCTGAGTCCATCACTACACCCAGATTTCAGGCCTGATCATTAGTTTATAGTTGTAATAACTGAAGCTGCGTGCTGACTCTTAATCGTTCCTCTTTAGGTCCAAAGATAATAACTTCAGTTTTGTTTCTATTCAGCTGAAGAAAATTATGGGACATCCACGCATTGTTCTAAGCATCTGTTCAGTGCTTGGATGGATTCAAAGTCACCTGGTGACATCGTAATGTAGAGCTCTTTATCATCTGCATAGTTGTGGTAGTAATCTTATTATTTGTTATAATGAGCTGGTGGGAGCATGTAGATATTAAATAGGAGGGGTCCCAGGATTAAACCTTGGGGTACGCCACATGTGACTTTTGTCCGTTTCGATGAGAAGTTGCCAATTGATACAAAGAAAAGATTTAGGTAGGATTCGAACCAATTGAGTACTGTACCAGAGAGTCCAACCCAGCTCTCCAGTTGCTTTAATAACATATTAAGGTTAACAGTGTGAAATGCTGTCCTGAGGTCCAACAGAACCAACAATGTGGTTCTTCCACAGTCTGTATTTATGCGGATGTCATTGAACACTTTGACGAGGGAAGTCTCAGTGCTAAGGTGAGCAGGAAAAATGGACTGAACGACAACAAAGCGGTTTGTCATTGCAAAGAAGCTGTTTGACTGTTGAAACAGCTTTTTCAATAATTTTGCTGATGAATGGAAGGTTAGTGATTACCCTGTAATTTTGCAATAGTGATTTATCCAGATTGTTCTTTTTTTTTATCAGTGGTTTGATAACTGCTGTTTTTAAAGTCTGGGGGAAAACACCTGATGAAAGGGATGAGTTTACTGTTTGAATCAGGTCACATGCAATGACAGGCAGAACTTTCTTAAGGAAGGTTGTAGGTAGGATTTTAAGACAACAGGAGGAGGAGCTTAATTGTTTTAAAATTTCTTCTAAGTTTTCATGATTGAGTTGGTGAAATTCAGCCATTTTCTCTGCATTTGTTATGTTTGGGCATAACATCGTTATTGGAGTGGATGTGCAGATTAACCCTCTAATTTTTTAAATTTTCTCTGCAAAAAAGTTGGCAAATTCATTGCAGGCCCTGGTAGAGTGGAGTTCAGGTGGTAAAATCACAGGAGGGTTTGTCAACCTGTCAACTGTGGCAAACAAGGCACGAGCGTTGTTGATGTTTTTGTTTATGATTTTCACAAAAAAAATGTTTCCTTGCATGTTTTAGTGATGAGTGATAGCTTTGCAGCCTTTCTTTGTAGATTTCATAGTCAATGTGAAGTCGAGTTTTACACCATTTACATTCAGAAAATCACTGTGGTGTTATATTGAATAAATATACTTAAACTCAAGTATATCACTGCCAAGTTCTGCATTTATCTGTTTTATGACTTACAATCTAGTTAAACAGATGATTACTGTCTGAACAACAAAATAACCACAAACAGGTTCTTTTATTTTTCTTATAATAATCTGTTATAATATAAAAGCACACAGCACACAGCTCCAGGAAAACAGTGAGCCATTTTACTGGTAACTTAAGCTAACCTGAATATTTACAAGCCTCCTCTTCATCACTGAAAAAACTTACCTACTGTCTCTCAACCACTTTGAAAAGCTATTTTTCATCCCTACAACATTGTTATCCTTCTTTCGCTGCTGTTTCCTGCCCCTGAGATCTTTTTTTTCTACCTCTCCAACTTTAGCTCCCTGTCACTTAATTCAAATGAAAACATCGCACCCCAGCAAGTTCTCAAAGGGGTGCGCGCTGGAGTGCCTTTACTGTGTGGAAAAGCGACAGGAGGAGAGAAGGTGGAGGAGCGGAAGGGCGCCAAATTAGTGCCGTGCCTCAGTTATTGATCACATCATTTACACACACAAACAGTTGTTAAATACAGAAAATGAAGACTAGAAATAATTTTCCCATCGCTTTGCCACCCCAATGTGTCGCATATAGTGCATACTCACTTGTATGAGAATCACAACACCGAGCTCAAAGCTGTGTGAGGTTGTCCATGGGGGAACCTTATACATTTCTTCAGATAAAAGCTACAGTTGTAGGGCACGCCCCTTTGGTTCCCCAACCCCAGCTACATCTTCTAACAGTGCAAAGGGCTCAGTTGAATGATGTAAAAGGACAACATGATCTGTCGTGGAGTTCATAGCTGCATGCTTATTGTGGAACGATGGTCTGGGGGTTCATCTTTCTTTTTACTTTTTACACCTGACCATGTAGGAAACAACCATATTACTGCCTTTTCCTGCTACTGTTTATCCCAGTACAACACACACCCAGCATGTAGACCCACAAATAAGAGACTGCTGTGTTGTTGTTTTTGGTCATCTCCATAGAAATGTGTTTGAATTTTACTGGATGTATTTGTCGGTCAGCAGCAAAAATCCTTCCATTCAGACAAGCATTACTGGATGTAAGAACAACCGTTGGTTACCATGGAGACTGAACAGAGCCCTGTGAAAGGACATTGACAGACTTCTGAGGAAACTCCTGCTGCAGGGCATTACCAATGTGACAGGGGTGGCCAGGCCAGTAATAATTTTAGGGTGACACAACTAAAAACAAAAATAAATATATTCAATTCAATTTAAATTCAAAAATACTTTATTTATCTCAAAGGAAAATTAAATGTTGATGTAACTCATGTAGTCAAGGAGTTATTATAGATTGTGATAGCTGTGGCCAGGAAAGATCTCCTGTTGCGGTCCAACCACTCTGAAGAAGTTTTTAACTGAAGAGATTCTGTTTTCCAATGACAGTCTCATGAAGAGGATGTCCAGGGTTGTCCATAATTTTCTTGATTTTATGCAAAACCCTTCTTTGCATCATCAACTCCAGAGGTTCCACAGTCGTCCCCAGAAAAGAACCAGCTTCTTTATCAGGTAGTTGCTCCTTTTTAGGTCCCTGGCTCTGATGCTGCTGCTCCAAAAGATGATGGCAGAGGAGATGGCACTCTCAACAACAGACTTATAGAAGATCTGCAACATCTTGCTGCAAACCTTAAAGGACCTCGATTAATTAATTAATTTACAGTCATTTCCTTTGTTTTGTTCACATTCAAGATAAGATGATTGTTTCCATACCATCACACAAAGCGGTCTACCTGCTCTCTGTACTCAGCTTCTTGTCCGTCTCTCCTCTGTGGTGCTCCTGTGCTGCTAGCCAAATCAGGCTGAATTGTGTTAAATGCACTGGAGAAATCAAACAACATGATCCTCACAGTGCTGCCTGCTTTGTCCAGGTGACAGTGGGTTTGTTGAAGCAGGTGTATAATGGTGTCTTCAACTCCAACTCCACGGGAATAAGCTAACTGCCAGGGGTCCTGAAATGTGCTAGTCTGTTTACTCAGGTGGGCCAACAGGAGTCTCTCCAGGACCTTCATGATGTGGGATGTCAGGGCAACGGGTCTGTAGACGTTGATGACTAATGGATGAGTTTTCTTTGGTACCGGAACCAGACAGGATGTCTTCCACAACAGTGGATCCTTCTCTTGGGTCAAGCTAAGGTTGAAGAGGTGTTGCAGAATCCCACAGAGCTGTTCTGCACAGGCCTTCAGGAGTCTGGGGCTGACACCATCTGGACCTGCAGCCTTGTTCCAGTTCAGTCTCTCCAGCTGCTTCTTCACCTTTTTTCAGCATTAATTAAAATGCTGAAAAAAGGTTTATGTTGTTTTCCAAAGACAAATACAGCATTTATTACAATGTTCTGTATTTATTCTACACCAACATTAAATAAGTTAATGTTGAGTCAATTAATTAATTAATTAATTAATTAATTAATTAATCAATGTGTTAGTGCCTTAACGCATAAAAAATTAACACGTAGACAACGTCAACAACACGTTAATGTGCAGACGTATTTACGTGTTGTTTACCTGTCATTTACATGTTAAAAGTCACGTATATTTGACCTGGATGGCCTTGATATAGGGGCAGTATCCTGCAAAGAGAGCCTTCATAGAGGGTTAATACAAATACTGGTACAGGTGAACGTGCTCTGCAAGAACACCTTCCAAATAGCCCATTTTGAGTAACGTGGCGCGTGCGAGCCGTGACGAGTTACAAAAATTTGGAGGTGCATGACCAGGTGCCGTGACAGCATTGAACTGGGCATGAGATCAATGGGCAGGGGTGCCGATGACAGGTGCCAATCGTTCATTTCTAAACAGTGCAAGAGTATAGCAGGCCATTTTAACATAAAATCAGTTTCACACACTTACATTGTAGATATCTGAAATTGGTTTATTAGTAAATTAGACGTAGTAGTAAATTAAGTCATCTATAATTATATTTTGACTGGACAAAATACCTATTTGAGATATCTTTAATTAGATTCTGACTAGTATAAATGATGTCAGATTTACTACTAATTTGTATGGAAGCTTTAGTTCAAGATATCTGCAATAGGTTACTATCTGACACATATATTTCAGGTATCAACAATTAAATTATGACTAATCATAAATTAAATTTAAGATAACTCACATTTTGTTCTGACTAGTCATAATTCTAAGTTCTGTCTTGAATGACACCATAATTCAAGATATCTTAAATGTATTTTTAGATAGTGTCAGGTTCTGGTTTGTTTCAGGGTTTGATTATTTTTATTCTAATTTTGATTACTATTATGTGTTTGCCTTAGTTTCTTATTTTTTGATTAGATCAGCTTTGTTCCTGTTTTTCTATGATTGAATCTTTTCTTAGGTATTCTAGTTCTTGTTTATTATGTTTATTTATTCCTTGTGTCTAGTTATTCTTTGTTACTGTTGGAATCTGTTTCTAATCAGCCAACTGTCCCTTGTTCAGTAATCAAGCTCCCCAGTATTTATACAACTCATTCTCAGTCACTCCTTGCTGGTTAATCCTGTTACTTCCCCATGAAATCCTGTTGTCTTTTGCACCTGGATATCTGTGTTTTTTGTAAGTTTTTTGTTCATCATTTTTTTCATTAAACTTTCATCATTTACTCAACACCTCTGCATTTGGGTCCAATTCCACCACCACCAGTCATGACAGATGGGAGATATATAGATTCAAATTCAAATTGAAAATATACTTTATTGATCCCAAAGGGAAATTAATTGTTGTAACAATAGTAGGTTTGTAATAATAGAGTTATTGTAGTCTAGTGTTAATTAAATTGCAAATGTATTGAAAGCAAATATGATTATGCGAAACTAAATTAGAGATATCTGGAACTGTATCTTTGACTAGTCAAAATTCCCTTTAAGATATATCCACTTACGTGCAATTTTTAATTTAGATATCTAAAAATGTGATTTTGACTAGTCATAACTACATTCAGAAAGGTGGTCTTGCCCAAGACAGAGAGGGATGGAGCGGCAGCTTGAACAAGCAACCCACTGATTATAGGACCACCGTTGCCACCATTGCCCCAAACGTTCTTCAAATGTAATTGAAGATATCTTGAATTCTTATTCTTGTTAGTCAGAATGTGAATGAAGATATTTTAAATTAGCATTCGGGATAGTTGAAATATAATTATGCCTATTCAAAATACAATTTTGATATCTAGAATGTAATTAAAGATAGTCAGACAAAATTGATTTTATGTTAAAAAGACCTACCATAGAAACTTCTCCCAGCACACCCCATGTGCTGCACGACTCAGGAGGTGATCTGTTCACGCAGTCACACAGCACTACTCCAGCACAGAGTGTAGCTCTCTCTGTTTTAAGTTGATATTTCATTCTTAATATAAAAATTACAGTTTTAGTTTCTCATTTTGCTTTTTTTTATTTTCCACTTTTAATGTTTCTTGTTTTCATTTCAGTGCATTAAAACATATTTAACAACCAGACATTTGGTTGTTACCATTTGGTACCATTTACTTGTTTATTTGACAGGTTGGAAATGCATTGGAGTGGATTAAAGCGCTCATTATGCTTTACTGTCAACATTAGAGGAGCTTTAACGGATGGCAATAAGTGTCAATTCTGATGCTTAGAAGTTGCAAGCTAATTGAAAAACAGGGATTGGGTCAACAGTAGTTGTTCCCTACCTTTAACCTTATCTAGAAATCCGACTTGGATCTTGACTATAAAGTTTGACAACCCTTGTTTTATTATTTGTATCTGCATGAATTTTAAGAGTAGACCCTGACAACTTTAGGTTCAGAAAGAGGGAGAATAAAAATGTTAAACTCTACTCAACTAAGAAGCTGTGATGTGTTACTTAGTTTTAAGTGGAAAATGAACAGAGCTGGTTAGAACTGATGCAGGCATTTTTTCTGGACTCAGATCTGTTACATACACGTTTTGTCAGATTTATGGACCTTTAATCTGTGGCTGTTTCAGAATTAACAGGAGATTTCAAATACTAATGACTCGGTGCTCTACCCCCATTTCTGCTGATTTAGTTCACTATTTTTATTGAATAGTCAGACACAGTGCATCATGTCCTCTTCATGCTGTTCAGTGGGTCATGTGCACAGCACAGTACATATTACTTGGAGATGGAGACCGATTGCTACATTGAGATGGAATGAAATAGCAGCAAAGACAGTCTGGATTGTTCTACTGTCTTATATGAAGTTAGAAATGTATTTCTCTGAACTTTAGGAATATTTGGGTTTTAAAAACATACATACTAGCCAGCTGGTGACAGAACTACATTTTGCACATTTACAGTGGCTCTCGACTATTCCTGTTACAATCCTGGGTTTTGGGATTGAGAAAATGTGACCATAAATCATCCCAAAACTTGTTCCACCTTTAATGGGGCATATATTCTTCCCAGTTTAACAGAGAAAAAAAAAAATCTAGAAAGGTGCAGTGATCTTGTCACATAAGTATACAGACCCTTTGCTAATACTTTTCTGAAGCACCTTTTGATTCAGATTCAGCATGCAGTCTTCTTTGGTCTGACTCTATCAGTATCCAATATCTTGACTTGGTAATATTTGCCCACTCTGCCTTGCAAAAGTTCTTCAGATCTCTTAGACTATAGGGACAGCACTTGTCCACAGCCGTCTTCAGGTGACCTCACACGTTTTCTGTCAGATTTAACTCTGGACTCTAACTCAGCCATTTCAAAACTTTTTCTTCTTATAAAGTTATTTAAGCCACAGCCATGATACTATGGAAAATAGTGCTTCATGCTGCTGGTTGTATCAGTCCATCTGATCAACTGAGACTCATGTTTCTGATGATATTTCAAAAACACGAGGTAGAAGAAAGAAGTGATTACCACACCAAGGATGATGAGGCTTTTTCTTAGAAAATATGAGGACATCTGTATGAGCCAGAATATGTAGAAGAACAGCTGTTAGTCTGAGAAAGAACAGGGACAAAGGGAGTGAGAATACAATACACCTGATGTGATATTTCATCAACTGCAGACTGCTATTACCGCTATGAGTGGAACATAAGGACAAACCCCACACTCTATCCAGCGACCATACAAGCATGTCACAATTAGTCTGTATTGCCAACCATTCAGAGTTCCCTTCCTTGCAAATATGGATGAAACAGGAAGTTTACATACACTATATCAAGAGACACATGCATTTTTTTCATACTGTCTGACAAATAAACTTTTCCCATATTAGGTCAATTAGGACTACCAACATTTTTTCTATTTGCCTATGCCAGAATAATGAGAGACAGAATATGTCAGAGATTTATATATTAAATGTCTTCGAGGTCAGAAGTTTACATACATTTCCTCAGTATTTGGTAGCAGTGTCTTTAAACTGTGCGACTTGGGTCAAATGTTTTGGATATCCTTCCACAAGCTTCTCACAATAGTTGGCAGGAATTTTGGCCCATTCCTCCTGACAGAACTGGTGGAACTGAGCCATGTTTGTCAGCCGCCTTGCTCACACATGCCTTTTCAGATTTGCCCATACATTTTCGATAGGATAGGACTAAGATCATGCCTTTGTAATGGCCACTTCAAAACATTGACTTTGTTATCCTTAAGCTACTGTATAACTACTTTAGCTATATACTTTGGGTTATTGTCCATCTGGAAAACCAATTTGCACCCAAGCTTTAACCTCCTGGCTGATGTCTTGAGATGTTGCTTAAGTATTTCCAATAATGATGTTCTTTCCTCATGATGCCATCTGTTTTGAGAAGGGGACCAGTCCCCCCTGCAGCAAAACATCACAAACATTAATCTGTTTTTTTTATGTTTCTTTGAAGTAATGGCTTCTTCCTGGCAGAGTGGCCTTTCAGCTCATGTTGATACAGTACTTGTTTCACTGTGGACAATGACTTTGTCTGACCAATTTCAGCCAGCATCTTCACAAGGTCTTTGGCTTTTGTTTTTTGGTTGATATGCACATTTCA
Source organism: Anableps anableps (assembly GCA_014839685.1). NCBI lineage: Eukaryota > Metazoa > Chordata > Actinopteri > Cyprinodontiformes > Anablepidae > Anableps > Anableps anableps. The sequence goes on from CM026073.1 coordinate 312,068, forward strand.
GACCAAAACACGTTCATCTCAAGGACACAGAACCCATCTTCTTCCTGAGCAGTATGATGACTGGACATTCCCATCTTGTTTGTACTTGTTTGTGTATAATTGTCTGTACAGTTGAACCTTCGGGCATCTGGAAATTGCATCCAAGGATGAACCAGACTTGAACAGATCCATGATATCTTCCTGATATCTTGGCTGATTTCTTTTGATGTTCCCATGGACATTTTGGATATCCTTCCACAAGCTTTTCACAATAGTTGCCATGACATCATATCCTCCTTTTAGTTTGTCCATACTCAATAACTGGGTAACAACAGTCCAAAACTGTTTACATGTGAGTGCCCCCTAGAAGTCATATGAGTTTAATTAATTAAAAAGTTGGATGAGCTGGGGTCTGTTGGATCCACCCCAAGCATTTAGCATTCTGAATCTTCCATAATGCAGACAGAGCATCTGCCCAGCTTCTATGAGACCTTGCAGTGTTATGCTATATTTTCAACCCTAAAAAAAAAAAAAAAAAAAAAAAAACCAACAAAAAAAAAAAAAAAAAACAAAAAACAAACAAACACCCATGGCTGTCTGGCTTTGTTGGTTGTCAAATTGTGCATTCTACAATGTCTGATGCCTCAGAGGGCAGAAGGTTCTTTTCTGGATGACTTCATATAGCATTGAAATGCAAGGCAGATATGTAATAGTGTGATGAATGTATTAGAGAGATAATTCTTCAGAGTTAATTAAGCTCCACAGGAAACAAAACAAAACAAAACAAAAAACATTTTTTCTGTTCTTGCTACCTGTAGTTATACTGCATGGTTGACAAATCAAATTCACTCTATAAGAATCCACAGCTCAGTAGACACTTTCAAAAGTTTCCATTCTTGGAAAAACTGAAAGCAAATACAGTCCACCTTATTGAACAGTATGTCCTTCAATCAAAACGAGTTTCTAAATACAGGCCACTATGATGACATTTGGGGTTATTTTCTACACAGTTAACTCAAACATGATGACATTGTCATTGAAATTCTGGAAAGTAATAGTTAAAAATTTCAAAATATAATTTTATGCATTATCCATATTTACTTTCATGCAAGCTTGGCTTTCAAGTGCTAAAGTTGGTGCAGATTCTCAGTCATTCAGGACATGACAATTCTAAATGGTTAAACAGAAGACAAATGTACTTCTTCCCTTGTTTCTAGAAGACAATTCAGCTCTTGTCCAAAAGACTTTGATTCCACTGTGTTAGGCTGGTAAAATCAAGTGAATCATTGACCCAAACCGAGACCCTCCAGGGTTCACCAGGGAGGACACCAATGAGAACATGCTACCTCTTTCGGGCAGTCTGGTACACACTGATAATCTTTGGACATCAAAACACTAAAGTTCACAAGAAACCACCACAAACATGGACCAGTACATGCTCTTAGATTCTCACCACCCACTGGAACATAAACTGTCAGTCATCAGAACTCCGTAGCATCAAGCAGAACAGGTCCCTACAAGGATAGGAAGAACATGGAAAACAAACAAAGGAAGCACTTTAAAGCTGTGGATACCTGACCTGGACTGATGTTTAGGGATCCAGCCAACAATAGTCAATTCAATCCACTGGGGGTAAAAAAAAGAAGATTATCCCAAGGATAAAACATCCAAACATAAGCTTAGTGGTGTGATAAAGTATATACAGTCCAATGCATGAGGCATACTCTAAGCTCTGAATTAGAGAAATTGAAAAGCAGCTGAACAAAATGATGGCCCAACACAGAAGAGCAAACTCAGTGGTTCATCTACATCTCAAGCAGAAGGAAGACAGGTGGTCTGAGAAATGAGTAAGACTGGTCATCTGTGCTGAACAGGAAAAAGAAACAAAAACCAGAAACAGGAAAAAACACAACCCAACAGAGTGGGTGGAGGGGCCCTCGGCTGGAGGGCCAGAATCAAAAACTAGAGTCCCAAAAGTTCTTAGAGACCACAAGAAGGTGGCCAGCAATGAAGGAACCCACGAAGAGCATCAGGAGATTGGCTGTGCGGCCGAAGGAGCTCGGCAGCTGCACGTCTGCAACGACGGTGAAGCTTAGAAACAGCTGAGCTGCAGTGATGCTGGAGCTTGGGTACTGTAAGACTGGGGTGATGCTGGAGCTTGGGGACTGCGCCAAAGTCACCGCAAAAGACCCCGAAGACGACAGCTGAGGAACTGGGGAAAATGACCAACGAAGAGGCGCTGGGGACCCACGGAAGGGCCCTGACTCTGAGGAGCTCTGAAGACTGGGGGTGATAAGCAGGCTGTATGGCCTGGAACCCTTGAGGTGGCCCTGACGCCTGGAACTCACAAGGAGATTCTGCAGAGACCCCACTGGTTATCTGCAGTGACTGACAGAGAGACTGAAGGTTCTTTGCTGGAGGACTGGCTGCCGCAGCTGACTGTGTGGCTGCTGGAGCTCGACGACATTGCTATCTGGACTGTGGAACCAGGGACGAAGATGTATAAGGTAAGGGAGGAGCTGAAAAGATGTCTTTCCCATCCCCATAGAAAAACTCCATCAGTTCCGAGACTTTTAGCTGCAGGGGATCTGATGTTGCCAGTGCTGACTGCGGGGCTGACTATCTGGGATGAAGAGGAAGCTTTAGGCATGGAACCAACTGGGAGTCATGGAGATGATGACACAGACAATGAGGCACTGTGGAGACCCCAGCCTGACCCACCGGAGAAACTGTGGAAGCGTCAAGCTGACCCCCCGGAAAAGTTGTATGGCGCAGACGATGGTGGCGTCTGTGGTGGGAAGTAGAGGAATCCAGGGAAGCAGAGATGGATGGTGCAGAAGGTGGAGGTGAAGACCATGAGGAAGTGGCAAGAGGTATGGAGGCTGACTGTGGTGCAGTACCCATTGGAGGTGTGGGAAAAAAGTTTGGGATTGTGGTTTAGGCAGAGGTGGCCTGCTAAATAGCTGGGCAAAAGCCACCTGGTGGTTCCACACAACCTCTTAAAAAAAAAAAAAAAAAAAAAAAAAGCCAGTTATTCCAAGGGATGATAGAAATGTAGTTTCTGTTTCTAAAATGCTCTTAACTTGTGCAGCAACACTCACCCGCCTCCAAGGCGGGCTAAGAGTGGAGATATTGTCCAAAGTTACTCTAATATTCCTTATGAAGGTTTTCAAGCCTTCATCCTGGGTGGACTCTACTGGGTCCATCTCACTGGTTTCTTCTGTCATAGCTTGGGGTGTTTGTTAAGGAGGACCCAAAATGCAGAAAGGCAGAGGCAGCAAGTAGTCATTGAAGCTTTAATAAAACATAACCACAACAACAAAAAAAAAAAATAAAATAAAAAATAAATCACTGAGGAACACAGGAAGCCAGGGAAAACCTCAGGCAAAGAAACAAGGAGATCACATGAGGAACCACTGAGGAGTGGGAGAAAGAGGAGCTTAAATACTAGGGGAGTGAATGCCAGTACAATGACTGGGGCTGATTGGCTAAACGTTTGCAGGTGTGGAGAAGGAGCTAGAGGGAGACTGAGGAGAGGGAGAGAATGGCAACAGGGGGCAAGGGAGAGTAAAAAGGGAGTGAGGAAAAGAATCTAACAGAAACTGAGGATAACTAAACACAAGGAAATAAACTTGAATAACTAAAAAGACTGAACTAAAGTAAAACAAAAACAAGACTGATCTAATCACAACACAGGACAATAAACAAAATCTAAAAATGACCGAAATACTCAGACTAAGAACTGGATAAACAGGGAAACCACCAAGATAAGGGAAAACAATGAAAATAAGAGATCAAAACAGAGAAACAAAATGCCAAAAGGTACAGAACCTGACAGTGCTCATAAAATCACATTTACTGCTACGACCCGTCTTTTTTTATAAAACAAAATAATAATCATGTGTTTATAAAATATGTCCATAGCGCCATTCAGGGTGAACTTTTATAGAATTATACAACCATCAGTATGAGCAGTAAGTTCAAATATAGCAATAATAATATCTGGTAAAGAGTGCAAATGACTGGCAGGGCAGAGCTCTCCCTGCTCTCCCACAGCCCACCCTGCTCTTCCTCCCACTCAGTCCTCTTCCGTTCTTGTTCATTCTCCTCTTCCCGTCTCAGCTCATCATCCTCCTTTACTTTGTTTAAACTGTCACATCTGTCTCCTTCATATCCTTCGTAGCAGTGGCAGCGGAATCTCTCAGTCAGCTGCTGTAGGTCGTACTGTGATGGCCACCCACTGACAGCAAAGGCTCCATCCCCTGAGGGGAGAATTTGATAATTGTCAGCACTCAGGTGGAGGTAGTTGCGGGCGAGAGGGTCCCGGCGGACACACCGGCCATTGCCTTGGCACAGGAACTCACTGCAGACTTCAGCAGCCCGGGTCACATTGGTGATGTACTGACCAAGACGATGATTCAGGAAGGACTTCACCAAAGTGCAGTTATGCTGTGGAGACAACCCGATAGTCATGGTGTGATGTTTCTATTAAACATTCATAGAAATGTATTTATTTTACGTAAATGATAATGCATTTAGCATAAAATGTTTCAGCACTCCCATGATCCATGCAACATCTTTCCCACTGCAGCTGTCTAAGGTAACACCAGTACTGTTTAAACATCCAGCATTTACCCAATAAAGTTTGAGCTATTTTATGTGGGGAATCGTTGTTGTCCTGGTCTCTTTTTTTAAAAGCACCACCCCTGTCATCTCTTGAGTCAAACACAATGACTGGGCATTGTGTTTGACTCAATAAGGGTGTTTTATTTTTTCCAGGCTAAAAATAGTTAGGATCTGATTCTGTTAAACTAAAGTTGTTTCTTCTGAAGAATTTGGCATATGAAGTAAGGTTAAAACAAATTTTTGGTTTTTTCAAGGTGCTTTGGTTGATGGTGTTAGAAACAGTTCCAAAACCCATCTGGAGTGTTGGGGGTAAAATGAAAAAGCAAAGAGATAAACGAGAACACCTTCAAGCTCCCCTGTGGACAGCTGATATCCTATTTTAACAAAATACATAAACTCATGCCAAAGCATTTCACTATACGAAAAAGGAAACAAGGGTTGAAAGTACACTTACCCTGGATGAGGTCAAGTTAAGGTCTCCCCAGATGATGAATCCTGCAGCTCCCAGAGCAGCACTCTCCCCAATAGTATGAATCAAGTCTTTCTGCAGAAAACACAGAAAACAAAAATGGGTACAGCCATCAATCAGTCATTGTCCATCATCATAAAACAAAAAATAAACTTGTGTTTCTCTCATTGTAACTTTTTCCTCTTGAATGATAAAAATTGGATTTAGATTTTTTTTTCTCATTATTCTTTACCTCTGAAAATGGTGTATGACTACAAAGACTGTTTTACTTGATTTGCTTTTCTGTAGATGTCCAGCAGATGGCAGAAGTGCATAAAGTTTGGAAGCTTCCATCCTCAATTTCAGTGAACAAAAACATAAAGTTTTTAATATTTTGCTGTCCATCAAAAGAGTTAGTCATAAAGACCACATTACTTTGATATTTACTTCTATGTGTTCCGCCACCAGATAACACATAGCTACATCCTTCACCATTATCCTAAAAATGTTACATGCTTTGCCATCTCCTGTCCAAAGGGTCTGAAAAAAAGTGCCAGCCCAAAGACTCAGCCATGACTTGACCCTTACATCAGAGTGTCCTGAGAAAGAGGAATCTGATCTTTGAGGTGGAAGGAATGCTGCAAGTCAGTGACTCCATGCAATCTGCTGGGTTTCCTTGGATTGAAAATTTTCTGCCATTAGGAAAAATAAACTGAACCTTACTGCACTATCTGACAACTAGGATCAAATCGGAATGTATGTAACTAACTTTGAATCTGTCTGTATGATTGGATTGAATTTGCCTTTTCTTCTTTGAAAAGTGCCTTGAGATATTTGGTGTTCATTGGTGTTATATGAATAAACTGAACTGAATCCTTATCCCTTAAATAGACAGACATCACTGCTTCAAGGGTATCTCCTCTGATATCCTGGTATCCTGGCAGTATAACAGGAAGATTAAAGAGGAAAGGTGACAAGCACTTAGTTTTTAAACTCAAAGTTTTACTTGAACTCAGACTTGTATTAGGTCAGTTAAAAGAAGGTAAAAAGAAATCAACCAAGATATCAGGTAGAGAGTTGTGGAGCTGCACCAGTCTGGTTCCTCAGTATTTGGTAGCGTTGCTTTTGAACTGTATGACTTGGGTCACAACTTTTGGGTTTCCTTCCAGAAGCTTCTGTCAGTAGCTTCCTGGAGTCTGGAATATTTCTCCTGACTGAACTGATGGAATTGGGTCAGGTTTTTAGGCTGCCTCACTCACACACGCCTTTTCAGATGTAGTCATAAATTATCCACAAGATTGACATCAGGGCTTTGTGATGGCCATGCTAAAACTTTGAATTTATTGTCCTGAAGCCACTTTAGAACACTCTGGATGCTGAGCGTTATTGTCCATCTAGAAGACCAATCTGTGGCCAAGCTTTAACTTCCTGGCTGATGTCTTGAGATGTTTCTTCAATATTTCCACATAACGTTCTTTCCTCATGATGCCATTTATTTTATGAAGTGCACCAGTTCCTCGATGGTAACGATAGTCATTATGTCTAAACAGTTCCATTTTAGTTTCATCAGACCACAGGACATGAGGACCAAAAATGAAGATCTTTGTCCCTGTGGACATTTACTAATCACAATCTTGCTTTTTATTATTATTTTTTTTTTTTTTAAGTAATGGCTTCCTCCTCACTGAGGGGCCTATCAGTCTATGTTGGTACAGGACATGTTTCACTGTGGATAATGACACTGTCTTATGAGCTTCAGCAGCATCTTCACAAGGTCTTTGGCTTTTGTTCTGGGGTCAAGCTGCACATTTTGGATCAAATCCATTCATCCCTGGGAAACAGAACCCATCTCCTTCCTGAGCAGTATGTTGGTTGGACATTCCCATCATGCATATACTTCTGTATAATTGTTTGAACAGATAAATGAGGCACCCTCAAGCATCTGGAAGTTCTTCCCAAGGATGAATCAGACTGGTGCTGGTCCATGATTCTCTTCCTGACATCTTGGCTGATTTCTGCTGATCATGTCAAACAAGAAAGCAGAGTGTTTCATGTCTGGCCTTAAAATACATCCACAAGTGTGCCTCCAATGATCTCAAACGTATCAGTTAACCAATCAGAAGGCATTAATAAATAAATCTCTGACATCTTTCTCTCATTATTGTGACATTTAGCAAATATAAATGACTTTGGTGATTCTAACTTACTGCATTAACTTCAGACAGCGAGGATAAAAACGTTCTGTCTTTTGATTCAGTATATGTAAACTTTTGGTTTGATCCTGTCTGTATGTCTGTCTATCTGTCTGTCTGTCTGTCGGTTGGTTGTTCGATTGACATATGTGTGTGTTTGTGTGTCAACAAGCACAAGAAGAAATACGTAGCACGAGCATGAATCATAGTAACAGACTTACAGTGGTGAGAAAGGCCAGCGCATCGTCTCGGTAGCCCATTCTGAGGTAGACATAGGTGGGAAGGTCATACTCCTTTGAGGTCAGTGAAGCAATCCGAAGAGATTCTTGGATTCTGTTGTGAGCAAAGTGCCAGTTACTGATGCTGTTGGTGTGACTCTTTCTGATTACCACAGAAGGAAACAACGCCGTGCTGCTGTTCCACAGCCACAACAGCTCGTTATTCCTCATTCTCTCCAGCAGTGGACACAGGCCGGTGTAGTTCTGGTCGTGCAAGTTGTAGTTGTGACAGTCTGGGTAGAGGTAGAAACCCCAGAGGGCATTGGGCCGAAGCCGTGTTCCTAACTCAATTGTCCTTTGCATGAATATTTTGGCACTTTTCTCGAACTGTCTCCGGGCCAACAACTCCACCTGAGCTGCAGTCACGTTAACATATGCCTTCTTGGTCAGCTCCTTAGACTTTCGCCTATAAATGTCCTTCTTGTGCCAGTTACGGTCCCACTGAGGTCGCCAGAACTCCCAGTCAATAACAGCCAGGCCACGGAAATCCTCTGCAGGAATAAAGTGAACAATGTGCTGATAAGCTTTGAGCAGGTGCATGTCCAGGCTGCAGTTCTGAGGCAGACCTCCGTGTATGGCTTTGCCTTGTGGTGTATAGTAGGGGTAGTGGCCAAGCCGGTTTGCATAAAAAATTGTTACGTTTTGCCCTGTCCAAGCAGCACGTGGGCTTCCTTGGATGTGAAAAAGATGCTCAAGGTTGGTTGTAATGTTGTACTTGATGGTGCACATATCTAAAGGAGCGTTCCAGGCAGCGATAAAGGGCTTCCGACTAATCAAGGGAAGCATCGCAGGTTTTTGACCAAAGGCAGTATGGAAGAGCAACAACAGCCAGGAGCAGGTGACAAAGACAGGTACTACCAGGTGGGAGGAGGATGTCCCGCTCACTGGCACCACATACATTCTTGGGATCAAACGTTTTACCTGCCAATCATCCTGAAAGAGACAAAAGAAAGGGGAGGTATGCATGCAGATTTCAAGTTAAAAAGTTTTTTATAGCTACAAGTAGTCAGTCTGGTTTATGAGGTATTCCAGTAAAGATTTAAAAAATAATTTTAAACCAGTTAGATGGGCTGCATATCTGAAGAAAACTAAACCTTAAAATGCTACAAGGAACATATACCTGAAACTAGATATTTACAAACACTGTTGAAAAAGACAGATATTAAATGTTTCCCTCTGTCGGACATTAAATTAGTCTACATGTTTTCTGTTTTAGGTCAGTTACCAAAATTACAATTTTAAATATTGGAGACATGTATGAGGCTACGATTTTTTAAACTATTCCAATAATGCATGCAAGTATGAGCATAGTTGTTTTGTATGTGCAACATAGGACTTTGATCTGTCCAGTGGTGAACCCTGTCTCTCACACAGTTGACTGGTGAAAAAAGCTGTTGCTATTTCTGCCTCTCATGGATATGTGCATCAGTTTGTAACAAACATCTCACCAGGAAGTAGACTACAATCATCTCATCTCATTTACTGCCAGATTCTAACTATTACAACTACAGCTTCAAATAAAGGACTACTTAGATATGAAGTGTAAAGAAAGGGATACTTGGTTTTCAACCCATTTACAAATGAAAATCTGAAAAGTGTGGTGTGCATATATTTTCAGCCTCCTTTACTTTGGTAGTTCTAAATAAAATCTAGTGCAAATAACTCATTTCAGAGGTCACTTAGTCAGTAAACAGAGTTCAGCTGTTTGTCATTTAACTTGAGTCTAAATGCAGATGTTCTGTTTCTGACCTCAGAGGTTCTTCAGAGAACAAGTACCATCGTGGAGACCAAGGAACCCAGCAGCAGGTCAGGGGGAACCTGGTGGTTCAGTTTAAAGCAGAGTTAGGTTCTACTCAAGCTCTGATCAGTCCATCTTCTGTATATGGCAATAGGATGGACCACCTGGAGAATTTCCAGGACATAAACGTCGACCTGGCCTGACAGGAGAGCATTAATCAGTGAAGAAGCCAGGAGGACCATGGTGATTCTGGAGGAGTTGCAGAGATCCACAGCTCAGGATCGAGAATCTGTGGAAAACCATTTGCCGTTAAAGGTTACTCTACAAATCTGGCTTCTGCTCTGGAAATACTATTGGTAAAAGAAAGCCAGAGGAAGTCCTGTTTGTTGTTTGTCACAAACATATGCAGGGGAAAACATGTTGAAGAAAGGGCTTTGGTGAGATGAAGTTAAAATTAACTGTTTTGTTCCACATTCAAAACACCATATCTGGAGAATAATCACAAATCACCCTGATCACACCATCCTTATGCTGAAACAAGATGGTGGCAGAATCATGCTATGGAGATGCTTTTCTTCAGCTGGTCAGACCTGATGTGAAGATGCATGGTGCTCAAGACTCTACAATCCTGGATGGAAATCTGTTGCAGAAGACCAGAGACTGGAGTGGAAGTTTACCTTCTAGCAGGACAACCACCCTAAACATGCAGCCAGAGATACAATGGATGGTTTACAGAAGCTCTATTTTCAATAAGACAGATTGTTAAAGACGAAGGGGAAAGAATGTCAATTTAGAGATGTGCATCACCTGCAGCTGGACCTGCTCCTGGATCTGTATCTGAACCTGCAGTTGGACTGCCAGTTGTCGTCAGAGTAACCTCACTAATGCAAAGTAGTCTGAACCAGCTCTCTGTTCAAAGGGTCCAGACTTCCTGCCTTCCCAAGCAAGGTGACAGGAAGTATGTTTAAGTTGGTTTTCAGGAAGAATTCGTTCAGCCTACTAACTACCTCCTCTCCAAACATTAAACCCTGCTTCCTCTGAAGTACCCGCCCAACTAAGCAGCCGCAGCCAGCGAGCACCCTCAGCCATGCCCGTTAGCAGCAGCTTCTTCCTGTTTTTACAACTCGGACTTGGAATATGGGCTGAATTAGTTTTAGAAGTCTGGACTAATAAACTTCAAGGATTTTGTTTTTCTATTTAAACCTGTTTATCAGAACAACCAATCAAAACACCTCCTCAGAAATTTTTTAGAACCCAAGCAGCCAAACTTTTTACAACCAGCAAGAAATGTTAAAAGTGACAATCTCAATAACTGAATTTCCACAACGCCCAGTAGAATTTTGTTTGCTTTAATTTGCAGAGCTTAGCAGGTAAAGCACACAGTTCAAATCCAGTAACTCAGGAAAAGTAGATAACTTGTAAAAATCATCAAATTATGTTTAATTTCCTTTCCCTATAACTGTGGTTGAGTGAACCTCATAGATGTAATGAATTTGAAGGAGACAGAGAGAGAGAGAGAGAGAGAGAGAGAGAGAGAGAGAGAGAGAGAGAGAGAGAGAGAGAGAGAGAGAGAGAGAGAGGCTCATACCACTTGAAATGGCCTGTATGGACAACTCAAAGAATCCTCGAACCTGTTCTTGATAGAACCCATGAAAGTTCTTGGATCCAACAAAAAGAAAAAACCAAGCGTGAAGCAGCAGTCTTGAGAGTAAATCCAAATTCTGAAACCTCAACCTTTGCTTCGTGTGTTGGCCTCGACATGTGTGCAGTTCTCCAGTCTGGTTGAGGCTCAATTCTGGTTAATGCTGCAACAGACGATCACAGTTCTTCTCTATATCCTCATGATACACTAATCAAATTTAAGAAAGAAAAATTCTTAATGACTGTTTAAAGGATTATATTCTACATTAATCTGGAAAGAATAAAACTTTCTAAGTATTCATTATCATGGATAAGTAGTATTTAATTCTAAAACTGTCATGATTCATGTTCTGTCCTGTCCATGCTGTGTTAGTTTTCATTCAACTCACCTGCCTCGCCTGATTGCTGATCTGTGCCACCTGGGCCCTGCTCTACTTAACTCCTCCCAGCCCCTGCCTCCCTGCCAGATTATCGACAGCTATCAGCCAGTAGAAATCCAGCGTTTCATGCCTTGCCTTCTTGTGTTTCTTCGACCCATTTCCGTCCACGGAGCTTCCCCTCCTGCCAAGCCCGTTACGGATTCCTTTGGTTCTGGATTTCTGGACCCTGACTCAAGCTCCGCTTCACGACCACCGAGTATTGCCTGTCCCTCAAGCTAAGTCTGCTCTCTCTGCCTCTCCGTGTATAACCTCTGCCTGATTATCGTCTAGCCCCTGGTGCTGCGTTGGATTCCCTTGTAGAGACCTTCATTGTTTCTTCCTGAGCTGCTACCAGTTCCTGATACTAAATAAACTTGCTTTATTTACTTTACTTACTTCTGTGTGTGGTTGAATTTCCGGGTCCTCTCTGTGAGTCCTTACAGAATAATCTGGCCACTATGGACCCGTCACCCACACAGGAATGGCGTTCAAGTGTTGAAGGCGCAATTAACCACCTGGAAGCAAACATGCAAGACATGATAAACAGGCTTGTTAGATACCCTCCTCTCCTTCCCCTAAGGGTACCCCTCCCCCTGGCTTCGAAGTCGCTACGTTGGGTTTCCAGGTCTCGCCCATTTATGAGCCCCGTCTGTCGCCACCGGAGGTGTTTAAGGGTGAGCAGAGTCAGTGTCGTCCCTTCATTACTCAGTGTGAAATTGTTTTTGAACTTCAACCATCATCTTTTCCCACTGAACGCGCTAAGGTAGCTTATGCTATTTCCCTCCTTTCGGGAAAAGCCAAGTTATGGGGAACTGCAGAATGGCGGAGGGACTCCCTCATTTGTTATCGGTTCCAGGACTTTTCCAAGGAGCTAATAAGGGTCTTTGATCCTGTTTTGCCTAAGAGGGAGGCTGCACGTGGGTTGCTCAAACTCAAACAAGGCAGGAGGCGAGTAACAGAGTACATAATTGATTTTCATGCTCTTGCTTCAGGAAGTGACTGGAACGATGAGGCACTATGTGACGCGTTCTATCAGGGTCTCAGTGAGGAGACAAAGGATGAGCTGTCTACCCGTGACGCTCCCAAGAGTCTGGAGGGACTGGAGACTCTGGCAGCCAGAATTGATGCTAGGCTCCATGAGAGAAGGTTGGAGAGGAGTTCCCTCAGTCGTACTTACCATGTTGAATCTGTTCCCAGATCATGGCCACTAGTCACGACTCCACCTTTGAGTTCTTCACCCACCTCTCCAGGAGAGGAGCTTATGCAGATTGGTCGAACTCGCCTGTCCCCACAAGAGAGAGAGCGGAGACTTAAGAGAGGCCTTTGTTTCTATTGTGGTGGAGAGGGTCACCTACTTAGTCGGTGTCCAGTTAAAAGGCCAGGCTCAGCAGGAGGTAAGAGGCTCCTGCTGAGTCAAAAGCGATGGCAATCCTCTTCGTTCTCTGTTCAGGCTACTCTCCAAACTGATTGTCAAACCAAGCATCTCTCGGTCTTTATAGACTCAGTGAGTTCAGTGTTCACTCTCAGAGTTCACTCTGCCCATGAACTCTGGGCAGAAGTTGGATGCCCAGAGATTCGGCAAGACCACGGCAAGAATCTTGCCGAATCTCTGGGCATCCAACTTCTACCTACCTCTAAGCGTCTTGAAGTTTTGGCAATTGACGGCCATGTACTTCACCAGGTCTCCCATGAAACGGGTCCCATTAAGTTTAGTATTTCCGGGAATCACCATGAACTTATTTCCTTCCTGATAATAGATTCCCCTGGTCTCCCTGTCATTTTGGGGGCTTCTTGGCTAAAGAAACACAACCCCCACATTGACTGGGTTAAGGGCGAGGTGTTGGGTTGGTCACCATCTTGCCATTCCACTTGCCTCTTAGCAGCTTCAGTCCCTTATTCTGCCCCTATCTCGGGATAGGAGACCTATCCCGACCTATCCAAGGTACCGGCTGTTTACCATGACCTTCGGGAAGTTTTTAACAAGCACCACGCCACTTCCCTTCCACCCCATCGGCCCTATGATTGTGCAATTGATTTGCTTCCTGGAACCTTTCCTTCCAAAGGCCGTCTATACTCCCTCTCTGGCCCGGAGGATAAGGCTATGAGGGATTATATCAGTGACTCGCTCAAGGCAGGAATTATCCGCCCTTCATCCTCCCCAGCTGGTGCAGGTTTTTTCTTTGTGGGCAAAAAGGATGGTTCTTTGAGACCCTGTATTGGCTACAGGGGATTGAATGATATCACGATCAAGAATCGTTACCCACTTCCCCTAATGAACACTGCTTTCGACCTAATTCAGGGATCTACAGTTTTTACCAAGCTTGATCTCAGAAATGCCTACCATCTGGTCCGTATCAAGGAGGGGGGATGAGTGGAAGACGGCATTTAACACTCCAACCAGCCATTATGAATACCTGGTTATGCCCTTTGGCCTATCCAATGCTCCCGCAGTGTTCCAGGCTCTTGTCAATGATGTCCTTAGGGACATGGTCGGTCGTTTTGTTTATGTCTATCTGGATGACATCTTGATTTTCTCTAAGGATCTCACTGCCCATCAGACTCATGTCCGTTCTGTTATTCTCCGCTTGCTGCAGAATAACCTGTTTGTCAAGGCAGAAAAGTACGAGTTTCACAAATCGTCCACTTCATTCTTGGGTTTCGTCATCTCCCCTAACAGGATTTCCATGGACCCCAGCAAGACGGACGCCATCAAGCATTGGCCCTGCCCACAAGACCGTAGACAACTTCAGAGGTTTCTGGGGTTTGCTAATTTCTATCGACGGTTCAGCCGCAATTTCAGTTCTGTTGCTTCTCCACTTCATTCTCTTACTTCATCCAAGTGCAAGTTCGTTTGGAGTAAGAGTGCTGCTGAGTCCTTCGACCACCTTAAAAAGGCCTTCACCTCCGCTCCTGTCCTCCGCGCACCGGACCCTTCTCGCCAGTTCATTGTAGAAGTGGATGCTTCTAACTCTGGGGTGGGAGCCGTACTCAGCCAGAGGAACACTGATGAGAAGATTCACCCATGTGCCTTCTTTTCTAGAAAGCTGTCTTCTGCAGAGACCAACTATGATGTCGGTGACCGGGAACTGCTGGCAGTCAAACTGGCCCTCGAGGAGTGGAGGCACTGGCTCGAGGGAGCTAAGGAACCCTTCGTGGTCTGGACTGATCATAAAAATCTGCAGTACCTCAAGTCTTCTAGGAGACTCAACCCCAGGCAAGCCAGGTGGGCCTTATTCTTCAGTCGCTTTAATTTTTCACTGTCTTACAGACCTGGGAGTAAGAACACTAAGCCAGACGCACTCTCCAGACTGCATGAGACTATGGAAGAGAGTCAAGAGGCTAAGCAGGTGAACTATCTGCTTCCCTCATCTGCGCGGCTAGCAGTTTCCAGGCTAGAGCTAGAGCAGAGAATCAGAAAGGCCCATCTGCAAAGCCCCATCCCTGAGAGCTGTCCTAAGGATCGACTATTTGTCACTGAGCAGCTAATACCTGAGGTACTATCCTTTTGTCATGAGTCTAAACTTTTCTGTCATCTGGGAGTCACTAAGACCCTAGCTGTGATCAGGAGGTGTTTCTGGTGGGGGACTATGCTGCAAGACGTAAAGGAGTTTATCAAGGCTTGCAGAATGTGCTGTCAAGCTAAACCATCCCGTCAACCGCCCTCTGGGCTTCTGCGGCACCTCCTGGTTCCTCACCGCCCATGGTCCCACATATACATGGATTTTGTTACTGGCTTACCCTCTTCCAATAACCATTCTGTCCTCCTCACAGTCGTGGATCGATTTTCTAAGATGTCCCACCTGATACCACTTCGCAAACTGCCTTCGTCTAAGGAGCTGGGAGCGGTTCTGGCCCGTGAGGTGTTCCGTTTGCATGGTCTACCTACTGACATTGTGTCTGATCGAGGACCCCAGTTCATTTCTAAATTCTGGAAAGAATTTTGTGGTCTCCTGGGCACCACAGTAAGTCTCTCGTCAGGATTCCACCCTCAGTCTGACGGGCAAACGGAGAGGGTCAACCAGGAGGTGGAGACCAAGCTTCGCATGCTCTGTGAACATGATCCCTCTTCCTGGTCACACCACCTTCCATGGGTGGAGTATGCCCTCAACTCACTCCCTTCTAAAAAAGTTGTATGGCGCAGACGATGGTGGCGTCTGTGGTGGGAAGTAGAGGAATCCAGGGAAGCAGAGATGGATGGTGCAGAAGGTGGAGGTGAAGACCATGAGGAAGTGGCAAGAGGTATGGAGGCTGACTGTGGTGCAGTACCCATTGGAGGTGTGGGAAAAAAGTTTGGGATTGTGGTTTAGGCAGAGGTGGCCTGCTAAATAGCTGGGCAAAAGCCACCTGGTGGTTCCACACAACCTCTTCAAAAAAAAAAAAAAAAAAAAAAAAAAAAAAAAAAAAAAAAAAAAAAAAAAAAAAAAAAAAGCCAGTTATTCCAAGGGATGATAGAAATGTAGTTTCTGTTTCTAAAATGCTCTTAACTTGTGCAGCAACACTCACCCGCCTCCAAGGCGGGCTAAGAGTGGAGATATTGTCCAAAGTTACTCTAATATTCCTTATGAAGGTTTTCAAGCCTTCATCCTGGGTGGACTCTACTGGGTCCATCTCACTGGTTTCTTCTGTCATAGCTTGGGGTGTTTGTTAAGGAGGACCCAAAATGCAGAAAGGCAGAGGCAGCAAGTAGTCATTGAAGCTTTAATAAAACATAACCACAACAACAAAAAAAAATAAAATAAAATAAAAATAAATCACTGAGGAACACAGGAAGCCAGGGAAAACCTCAGGCAAAGAAACAAGGAGATCACATGAGGAACCACTGAGGAGTGGGAGAAAGAGGAGCTTAAATACTAGGGGAGTGAATGCCAGTACAATGACTGGGGCTGATTGGCTAAACGTTTGCAGGTGTGGAGAAGGAGCTAGAGGGAGACTGAGGAGAGGGAGAGAATGGCAACAGGGGGCAAGGGAGAGTAAAAAGGGAGTGAGGAAAAGAATCTAACAGAAACTGAGGATAACTAAACACAAGGAAATAAACTTGAATAACTAAAAAGACTGAACTAAAGTAAAACAAAAACAAGACTGATCTAATCACAACACAGGACAATAAACAAAATCTAAAAATGACCGAAATACTCAGACTAAGAACTGGATAAACAGGGAAACCACCAAGATAAGGGAAAACAATGAAAATAAGAGATCAAAACAGAGAAACAAAATGCCAAAAGGTACAGAACCTGATAGTGCTCATAAAATCACATTTACTGCTACGACCCGTCTTTTTTTATAAAACAAAATAATAATCATGTGTTTATAAAATATGTCCATAGCGCCATTCAGGGTGAACTTTTATAGAATTATACAACCATCAGTATGAGCAGTAAGTTCAAATATAGCAATAATAATATCTGGTAAAGAGTGCAAATGACTGGCAGGGCAGAGCTCTCCCTGCTCTCCCACAGCCCACCCTGCTCTTCCTCCCACTCAGTCCTCTTCCGTTCTTGTTCATTCTCCTCTTCCCGTCTCAGCTCATCATCCTCCTTTACTTTGTTTAAACTGTCACATCTGTCTCCTTCATATCCTTCGTAGCAGTGGCAGCGGAATCTCTCAGTCAGCTGCTGTAGGTCGTACTGTGATGGCCACCCACTGACAGCAAAGGCTCCATCCCCTGAGGGGAGAATTTGATAATTGTCAGCACTCAGGTGGAGGTAGTTGCGGGCGAGAGGGTCCCGGCGGACACACCGGCCATTGCCTTGGCACAGGAACTCACTGCAGACTTCAGCAGCCCGGGTCACATTGGTGATGTACTGACCAAGACGATGATTCAGGAAGGACTTCACCAAAGTGCAGTTATGCTGTGGAGACAACCCGATAGTCATGGTGTGATGTTTCTATTAAACATTCATAGAAATGTATTTATTTTACGTAAATGATAATGCATTTAGCATAAAATGTTTCAGCACTCCCATGATCCATGCAACATCTTTCCCACTGCAGCTGTCTAAGGTAACACCAGTACTGTTTAAACATCCAGCATTTACCCAATAAAGTTTGAGCTATTTTATGTGGGGAATCGTTGTTGTCCTGGTCTCTTTTTTTAAAAGCACCACCCCTGTCATCTCTTGAGTCAAACACAATGACTGGGCATTGTGTTTGACTCAATAAGGGTGTTTTATTTTTTCCAGGCTAAAAATAGTTAGGATCTGATTCTGTTAAACTAAAGTTGTTTCTTCTGAAGAATTTGGCATATGAAGTAAGGTTAAAACAAATTTTTGGTTTTTTCAAGGTGCTTTGGTTGATGGTGTTAGAAACAGTTCCAAAACCCATCTGGAGTGTTGGGGGTAAAATGAAAAAGCAAAGAGATAAACGAGAACACCTTCAAGCTCCCCTGTGGACAGCTGATATCCTATTTTAACAAAATACATAAACTCATGCCAAAGCATTTCACTATACAAAAAAGGAAACAAGGGTTGAAAGTACACTTACCCTGGATGAGGTCAAGTTAAGGTCCCCCCAGATGATGAATCCTGCAGCTCCCAGAGCAGCACTCTCCCCAATAGTATGAATCAAGTCTTTCTGCAGAAAACACAGAAAACAAAAATGGGTACAGCCATCAATCAGTCATTGTCCATCATCATAAAACAAAAAATAAACTTGTGTTTCTCTCATTGTAACTTTTTCCTCTTGAATGATAAAAATTGGATTTAGATTTTTTTTTCTCATTATTCTTTACCTCTGAAAATGGTGTATGACTACAAAGACTGTTTTACTTGATTTGCTTTTCTGTAGATGTCCAGCAGATGGCAGAAGTGCATAAAGTTTGGAAGCTTCCATCCTCAATTTCAGTGAACAAAAACATAAAGTTTTTAATATTTTGCTGTCCATCAAAAGAGTTAGTCATAAAGACCACATTACTTTGATATTTACTTCTATGTGTTCCGCCACCAGATAACACATAGCTACATCCTTCACCATTATCCTAAAAATGTTACATGCTTTGCCATCTCCTGTCCAAAGGGTCTGAAAAAAAGTGCCAGCCCAAAGACTCAGCCATGACTTGACCCTTACATCAGAGTGTCCTGAGAAAGAGGAATCTGATCTTTGAGGTGGAAGGAATGCTGCAAGTCAGTGACTCCATGCAATCTGCTGGGTTTCCTTGGATTGAAAATTTTCTGCCATTAGGAAAAATAAACTGAACCTTACTGCACTATCTGACAACTAGGATCAAATCGGAATGTATGTAACTAACTTTGAATCTGTCTGTATGATTGGATTGAATTTGCCTTTTCTTCTTTGAAAAGTGCCTTGAGATATTTGGTGTTCATTGGTGTTATATGAATAAACTGAACTGAATCCTTATCCCTTAAATAGACAGACATCACTGCTTCAAGGGTATCTCCTCTGATATCCTGGTATCCTGGCAGTATAACAGGAAGATTAAAGAGGAAAGGTGACAAGCACTTAGTTTTTAAACTCAAAGTTTTACTTGAACTCAGACTTGTATTAGGTCAGTTAAAAGAAGGTAAAAAGAAATCAACCAAGATATCAGGTAGAGAGTTGTGGAGCTGCACCAGTCTGGTTCCTCAGTATTTGGTAGCGTTGCTTTTGAACTGTATGACTTGGGTCACAACTTTTGGGTTTCCTTCCAGAAGCTTCTGTCAGTAGCTTCCTGGAGTCTGGAATATTTCTCCTGACTGAACTGATGGAATTGGGTCAGGTTTTTAGGCTGCCTCACTCACACACGCCTTTTCAGATGTAGTCATAAATTATCCACAAGATTGACATCAGGGCTTTGTGATGGCCATGCTAAAACTTTGAATTTATTGTCCTGAAGCCACTTTAGAACACTCTGGATGCTGAGCGTTATTGTCCATCTAGAAGACCAATCTGTGGCCAAGCTTTAACTTCCTGGCTGATGTCTTGAGATGTTTCTTCAATATTTCCACATAACGTTCTTTCCTCATGATGCCATTTATTTTATGAAGTGCACCAGTTCCTCGATGGTAACGATAGTCATTATGTCTAAACAGTTCCATTTTAGTTTCATCAGACCACAGGACATGAGGACCAAAAATGAAGATCTTTGTCCCTGTGGACATTTACTAATCACAATCTTGCTTTTTATTATTATTTTTTTTTTTTTAAGTAATGGCTTCCTCCTCACTGAGGGGCCTATCAGTCTATGTTGGTACAGGACATGTTTCACTGTGGATAATGACACTGTCTTATGAGCTTCAGCAGCATCTTCACAAGGTCTTTGGCTTTTGTTCTGGGGTCAAGCTGCACATTTTGGATCAAATCCATTCATCCCTGGGAAACAGAACCCATCTCCTTCCTGAGCAGTATGTTGGTTGGACATTCCCATCATGCATATACTTCTGTATAATTGTTTGAACAGATAAATGAGGCACCCTCAAGCATCTGGAAGTTCTTCCCAAGGATGAATCAGACTGGTGCTGGTCCATGATTCTCTTCCTGACATCTTGGCTGATTTCTGCTGATCATGTCAAACAAGAAAGCAGAGTGTTTCATGTCTGGCCTTAAAATACATCCACAAGTGTGCCTCCAATGATCTCAAACGTATCAGTTAACCAATCAGAAGGCATTAATAAATAAATCTCTGACATCTTTCTCTCATTATTGTGACATTTAGCAAATATAAATGACTTTGGTGATTCTAACTTACTGCATTAACTTCAGACAGCGAGGATAAAAACGTTCTGTCTTTTGATTCAGTATATGTAAACTTTTGGTTTGATCCTGTCTGTATGTCTGTCTATCTGTCTGTCTGTCTGTCGGTTGGTTGTTCGATTGACATATGTGTGTGTTTGTGTGTCAACAAGCACAAGAAGAAATACGTAGCACGAGCATGAATCATAGTAACAGACTTACAGTGGTGAGAAAGGCCAGCGCATCGTCTCGGTAGCCCATTCTGAGGTAGACATAGGTGGGAAGGTCATACTCCTTTGAGGTCAGTGAAGCAATCCGAAGAGATTCTTGGATTCTGTTGTGAGCAAAGTGCCAGTTACTGATGCTGTTGGTGTGACTCTTTCTGATTGCCACAGAAGGAAACAACGCCGTGCTGCTGTTCCACAGCCACAACAGCTCGTTATTCCTCATTCTCTCCGGCAGTGGACACAGGCCGGTGTAGTTCTGGTCGTGCAAGTTGTAGTTGTGACAGTCTGGGTAGAGGTAGAAACCCCAGAGGGCATTGGGCCGAAGCCGTGTTCCTAACTCAATTGTCCTTTGCATGAATATTTTGGCACTTTTCTCGAACTGTCTCCGGGCCAACAACTCCACCTGAGCTGCAGTCACGTTAACATATGCCTTCTTGGTCAGCTCCTTAGACTTTCGCCTATAAATGTCCTTCTTGTGCCAGTTACGGTCCCACTGAGGTCGCCAGAACTCCCAGTCAATAACAGCCAGGCCACGGAAATCCTCTGCAGGAATAAAGTGAACAATGTGCTGATAAGCTTTGAGCAGGTGCATGTCCAGGCTGCAGTTCTGAGGCAGACCTCCGTGTATGGCTTTGCCTTGTGGTGTATAGTAGGGGTAGTGGCCAAGCCGGTTTGCATAAAAAATTGTTACGTTTTGCCCTGTCCAAGCAGCACGTGGGCTTCCTTGGATGTGAAAAAGATGCTCAAGGTTGGTTGTAATGTTGTACTTGATGGTGCACATATCTAAAGGAGCGTTCCAGGCAGCGATAAAGGGCTTCCGACTAATCAAGGGAAGCATCGCAGGTTTTTGACCAAAGGCAGTATGGAAGAGCAACAACAGCCAGGAGCAGGTGACAAAGACAGGTACTACCAGGTGGGAGGAGGATGTCCCGCTCACTGGCACCACATACATTCTTGGGATCAAACGTTTTACCTGCCAATCATCCTGAAAGAGACAAAAGAAAGGGGAGGTATGCATGCAGATTTCAAGTTAAAAAGTTTTTTATAGCTACAAGTAGTCAGTCTGGTTTATGAGGTATTCCAGTAAAGATTTAAAAAATAATTTTAAACCAGTTAGATGGGCTGCATATCTGAAGAAAACTAAACCTTAAAATGCTACAAGGAACATATACCTGAAACTAGATATTTACAAACACTGTTGAAAAAGACAGATATTAAATGTTTCCCTCTGTCGGACATTAAATTAGTCTACATGTTTTCTGTTTTAGGTCAGTTACCAAAATTACAATTTTAAATATTGGAGACATGTATGAGGCTACGATTTTTTAAACTATTCCAATAATGCATGCAAGTATGAGCATAGTTGTTTTGTATGTGCAACATAGGACTTTGATCTGTCCAGTGGTGAACCCTGTCTCTCACACAGTTGACTGGTGAAAAAAGCTGTTGCTATTTCTGCCTCTCATGGATATGTGCATCAGTTTGTAACAAACATCTCACCAGGAAGTAGACTACAATCATCTCATCTCATTTACTGCCAGATTCTAACTATTACAACTACAGCTTCAAATAAAGGACTACTTAGATATGAAGTGTAAAGAAAGGGATACTTGGTTTTCAACCCATTTACAAATGAAAATCTGAAAAGTGTGGTGTGCATATATTTTCAGCCTCCTTTACTTTGGTAGTTCTAAATAAAATCTAGTGCAAATAACTCATTTCAGAGGTCACTTAGTCAGTAAACAGAGTTCAGCTGTTTGTCATTTAACTTGAGTCTAAATGCAGATGACCTCAGAGGTTCTTCAGAGAACAAGTACCATCGTGGAGACCAAGGAACCCAGCAGCAGGTCAGGGGGAACCTGGTGGTTCAGTTTAAAGCAGAGTTAGGTTCTACTCAAGCTCTGATCAGTCCATCTTCTGTATATGGCAATAGGATGGACCACCTGGAGAATTTCCAGGACATAAACGTCGACCTGGCCTGACAGGAGAGCATTAATCAGTGAAGAAGCCAGGAGGACCATGGTGATTCTGGAGGAGTTGCAGAGATCCACAGCTCAGGATCGAGAATCTGTGGAAAACCATTTGCCGTTAAAGGTTACTCTACAAATCTGGCTTCTGCTCTGGAAATACTATTGGTAAAAGAAAGCCAGAGGAAGTCCTGTTTGTTGTTTGTCACAAACATATGCAGGGGAAAACATGTTGAAGAAAGGGCTTTGGTGAGATGAAGTTAAAATTAACTGTTTTGTTCCACATTCAAAACACCATATCTGGAGAATAATCACAAATCACCCTGATCACACCATCCTTATGCTGAAACAAGATGGTGGCAGAATCATGCTATGGAGATGCTTTTCTTCAGCTGGTCAGACCTGATGTGAAGATGCATGGTGCTCAAGACTCTACAATCCTGGATGGAAATCTGTTGCAGAAGACCAGAGACTGGAGTGGAAGTTTACCTTCTAGCAGGACAACCACCCTAAACATGCAGCCAGAGATACAATGGATGGTTTACAGAAGCTCTATTTTCAATAAGACAGATTGTTAAAGACGAAGGGGAAAGAATGTCAATTTAGAGATGTGCATCACCTGCAGCTGGACCTGCTCCTGGATCTGTATCTGAACCTGCAGTTGGACTGCCAGTTGTCGTCAGAGTAACCTCACTAATGCAAAGTAGTCTGAACCAGCTCTCTGTTCAAAGGGTCCAGACTTCCTGCCTTCCCAAGCAAGGTGACAGGAAGTATGTTTAAGTTGGTTTTCAGGAAGAATTCGTTCAGCCTACTAACTACCTCCTCTCCAAACATTAAACCCTGCTTCCTCTGAAGTACCCGCCCAACTAAGCAGCCGCAGCCAGCGAGCACCCTCAGCCATGCCCGTTAGCAGCAGCTTCTTCCTGTTTTTACAACTCGGACTTGGAATATGGGCTGAATTAGTTTTAGAAGTCTGGACTAATAAACTTCAAGGATTTTGTTTTTCTATTTAAACCTGTTTATCAGAACAACCAATCAAAACACCTCCTCAGAAATTTTTTAGAACCCAAGCAGCCAAACTTTTTACAACCAGCAAGAAATGTTAAAAGTGACAATCTCAATAACTGAATTTCCACAACGCCCAGTAGAATTTTGTTTGCTTTAATTTGCAGAGCTTAGCAGGTAAAGCACACAGTTCAAATCCAGTAACTCAGGAAAAGTAGATAACTTGTAAAAATCATCAAATTATGTTTAATTTCCTTTCCCTATAACTGTGGTTGAGTGAACCTCATAGATGTAATGAATTTGAAGGAGACAGAGAGAGAGAGAGAGAGAGAGAGAGAGAGAGAGAGAGAGAGAGAGAGAGAGAGAGAGAGAGAGACTCATACCACTTGAAATGGCCTGTATGGACAACTCAAAGAATCCTCGAACCTGTTCTTGATAGAACCCATGAAAGTTCTTGGATCCAACAAAAAGAAAAAACCAAGCGTGAAGCAGCAGTCTTGAGAGTAAATCCAAATTCTGAAACCTCAACCTTTGCTTCGTGTGTTGGCCTCGACATGTGTGCAGTTCTCCAGTCTGGTTGAGGCTCAATTCTGGTTAATGCTGCAACAGACGATCACAGTTCTTCTCTATATCCTCATGATACACTAATCAAATTTAAGAAAGAAAAATTCTTAATGACTGTTTAAAGGATTATATTCTACATTAATCTGGAAAGAATAAAACTTTCTAAGTATTCATTATCATGGATAAGTAGTATTTAATTCTAAAACTGTCATGATTCATGTTCTGTCCTGTCCATGCTGTGTTAGTTTTCATTCAACTCACCTGCCTCGCCTGATTGCTGATCTGTGCCACCTGGGCCCTGCTCTACTTAACTCCTCCCAGCCCCTGCCTCCCTGCCAGATTATCGACAGCTATCAGCCAGTAGAAATCCAGCGTTTCATGCCTTGCCTTCTTGTGTTTCTTCGACCCATTTCCGTCCACGGAGCTTCCCCTCCTGCCAAGCCCGTTACGGATTCCTTTGGTTCTGGATTTCTGGACCCTGACTCAAGCTCCGCTTCACGACCACCGAGTATTGCCTGTCCCTCAAGCTAAGTCTGCTCTCTCTGCCTCTCCGTGTATAACCTCTGCCTGATTATCGTCTAGCCCCTGGTGCTGCGTTGGATTCCCTTGTGGAGATCTTCATTGTTTCTTCCTGAGCTGCGACCAGTTCCCGATACTAAATAAACTTGTTTTTCCTTTAAGTACTTCTGTGTGTGGTTGAATTTCCGGGTCCTCTCTGTGAGTCCTTACAAAAACATGATGAGAATGTTTTATCTTAGAGAACACACACCCATAAATACTTCCCCCAATACTCTGCTTTCAGGAAGCTTCAATTTTTCAATACCCCTTTGCCATGGAGACTCACTGGTCCGAGGCACCTGAAGTTACCCTTTTTGTGATTCTACAGTCTCTTGTTCATTTTCACTCAAGCTTCACACACAACAAAACAGCTGAATACCTACTTATTAACTGCATTATATATGATCTTACTGTTAGTTCTTTTGATTAGGGGGATGTATGTTGAATCTATGTCAGGCCTGCGGTTGTGTTTTCTGGACCTGCAGCTGGACCTGCAACTGAACCTGCAGCTGGACCTATGATATGCATTGACTGTGATTTGTGTGAGACTTCAACATTCATGTTGACAACCCAATAGACAGAGGCAAAAAAGCTGAATGATGTACTGACAGGGGTTCAGACATCAGTTCTACACCTGTCTTCCTCCAGAATGTGTCTGGCCCCTTAGCGATAAGATACAGGAGTATCCCTGTCAGAATTATATACAGAAAGTTAACAGAAAACAGGAAAAGAATATTCAGTGGTATAAAATCAAACCTCAGACTTATCCCCAGACTTATCACTGCCTAAAGCAACCTGAAACTGCAGAATTATCTATCACAAGTCGCTTAAACTGGCTCTGCTAAATAAAAGATCACTATCAGCAAAATGACTTTTACTTAATGACTTCATTACTGAGCATAATATGTTATGTTTCTAACAGAAACATGGTTGGATGACAATTATGAAACACCTGTACTAACCTTCTAATTACAATTTTTTTAAGTGAGAATATAAAGCATAAAAGGGTGGAGTGGTTGCAACAATTTTTCATGATACACTAAACTGTATAAAGCATTTCCGGGGCAAATTTGACACTTCTGAATATTTGGGAATTGAGTTGAAATGCCACAAACAAATTCTAACACTTGCCAATGTGGCAATTTTTTTCAGTGACTTTAGTGAGCTCTTATCTATAATATGCATTGATTATGACTGTTTAATAACTGTGGAAGACTTCAACACCCTGGTTGACAACCCAAAAGACACAGAGGGAAAAATGTACTTCAAAAGATGCACTTTAAAACATTGGTTTGACTCAACATGTTAAACAGCTGAAACATAATCGAGGACACATTATGGATTTGATTATCAGTAATGGTATATGTAACGGCACTCAGGGAAGACCCGGAAATTCAACCACACACAGAAGTAAGTCAAGGAAAAACAAGTTTATTAGTTTTTCGGGACCTGGTAGCTGCTCCGGACGAAGAAGTCAAAACACGACTCAGTGGAGCAGAGGAACTACTGGTCTCACGACCGGGAGGTGCAGGAAACCAGTAGAACAGGCTCCTGAGGAAACAAAGAAGGTCTCCACAAGGGAATCCAAACGCGGCACCAGGGGCCAGACGATAATCAGGCAGAGGTAAAACATGAGAAGGCAGAGAGGGCAGACTTGGCTTGAGGGACAGGCAATACTCGGTGGTCGAGAGGCAGAGCTTGAGTCAGGGTCCAGAAATCCAGAAACAACGGAATCCGTAACGGGCTTGGCAGGAGGGGAAAAGGGTCGAAGAAACACTAGGAGGCAAGGCATGAAACGCTGGATCTCTACTGGCTGATAGCTGTCGATAATCTGGCAGGGAGGCAGGGGCTGAGAGGAGTTAAGTAGAGCAGGGCCCAGGTGGCACTGATCAGCAATCAGGCGAGGCAGGTGAGTTGAATGAAAACTAACACAGCATGGACAGGACAGAATGTGAATCATGACAGGTATATATATCTCCAAAGTCTCTGTAATTGATGTTGCTCTGTCTGATAATTTCTCTGTTATTTTTCAAAGTACAGTTACTGTTGACTCACTTAGTAAAACAGATATTATTACAAAAGATTCTTTTGCAGACAACAAAGCTGAAACTTTTAATCAGATCTACTCCTCCACCTCACTTTCATGCAGTAACTCAGTAGATGAACTGGTAAGATAACTTCAGTTCTAAAATTTCAGACATCATTGATTCCATTGCTCCTGTTAAAGTGAAGATTGTGTCTGGTAGGAAGAAATCTCCCTGGATAAGTGCTCGACTAGTAAGAAACGAAAGAAGCTTTTGTCAAAGGGCAGAATGTAAATGGCATAAAATCGAATAAATGTAAATGGCATAAAAAGAGCATGCTGGACATATCACTTCTGCAGAATTACAGGCCAATCTCAAACCTTCCATTTATCAGCAAAACTATTGAAAAAGCTGTGTTTCAATTGTTAAATACCTTCCCTACAATGACCAACTGCTTTGATGTTTTGTCAGTCCGGTTTCATGCTCACCACAGTACTGAGACTGCCCTTGTCAAAGTGTTCAACGATATCTTCATGAATACAGACTATGGAAGAACCACAGTGTTGGTTCTGCTGGAACTCAGTGCAGCATTTGACACCGTTGACCATGAGATATTGAAGCGACTGGAGAACTGGGTGGGACTCTCTGGCACAGCACTTAATTGGTTTGAATCCTACCTAAAGAACAGGGATTTCTTTGTCAATAGGCAACCTCTCATTAAAAGTCACACATGGAGTACCCCAAGGTTAAATCCTGGGACCCCTCCTATTTAATATGTACATGCTCCCACTGGCTCAGATTCTAACAAGTAAGAAGATTAGTTACCATAACTACGCAGATGATACACAGCTGTACATTATGATGTCACCAGGTGACTGAAGCCATCCAGGCACTGAACAGATGCTTAGAACAAATCAAGGCATGGATGTGCCATAACTATTTTCAGCAGAACAGAAACAAAACTGAAGTTATTATCTTTGGACCCAAAGAGGAGCGATCTAGAGTCAGCACGGTGCTTCAGTTATTACAGCTACAAACTAGTGATCAGGCCCGAAATCTGGGTGTAGTGATGGACTCAGACCTCAAACTTCAGGAATACATAAAGACAATTTCAAAGTTGGCCTTTATTACCTGAAGAACATTTCCACAATTAAAGAATTAATGTTTCAACATGATCTACAGAAACTCATCCATGCTTTTATCTTAAGTCACATTGATTACTGCAACAATGTCTTCAAAAGTCTTCCTAAAAGTTAATCAGACAGCTCCAGCAGATCCAGAACGCTGCTGCTTGTGTTCTCACTAAGACCTGGAAAATAGAGCACATCACCCCAGTTCTAAAGTCCTTACACTGGCTCCCTGTAGCTCAGAGAATAGACTTTAAAATACTTCTGTTAGTTTATAAATCACTGAAAGGCTTAGCACCAAAATACATTGACACGTTAAGAAAGTACTTGACAGGGATTTTTTTTCCATGATGTACTTCTTGGAATGTGAACCAGTATCCTAATCCATCAGATCCGCACAGTCCTCCTCAAATGCATGTGAAGCCCAGGTCCTACCAACTACTAGTTCCAAGGTCCATGAAGTTACAGACAACATATCATGGATTTCAAATGTCAGCGGTTTAAATTTAGCAAAACATGCTCATTGATTTGTATCCTGAAGCCAAAGCTAGCTCTACTACCATGTATGGAGGTAAGCTAAAGCAGTATGTAAAGTTCTGTTCCAGTAGATATATTGATAAAAAAAAAAACCCTGAGTATGAGCTTAAATCACTTCCATATGCAGCCTGGCAGGGAGCAGATGATACATGATTTAACCAGAGGAATTTTCCTATAATTCACTTTGGAGGTTTTCTGTTTCAGCCAAAACTCAGATCCAGAATAAAGGACATCTCAAATCCATGGCTCCTTGTTCCTAAAACCTCTTTAGGATCTTTAACATGAACCCTATAGACTGTAAATTTCTACTGAGACATATTTTGAGTTCTTTTTTTAGACAAAGACTAAATCAACAGCAGGATGTTTAAGAGTCACAAAAAGAGGAAGACTTTTCAAATATCCACCAAACCACAGTCTGGGTCCTCCTGGAGAGCTCAAGTCATCTGATCCTTCATGAGTTTAATACTCGGTTTGCATCACAACAAAAGACAGAGCAGAAGTTGAAGATTAATGATGTTCAGCCATGTTTACAGTCTGGCTTTGTCTCCAAATGAATGAGTTCTCTGGGCACCTTGGAGTCGCGGTCAGCTCTGCTATCGATTAAGAAAGTAGTTTTTTGATGTCTGTGGTTCCTGTGGAGTGGAACAGCTTCACTCATTCAATGTACACACGAGGGATGCTGGTTTTACGTGTTTGTGTTGGAAAACTGTGGTGGTGTTGAACTGCAGCTGCCACTTCAGACACATTCAGGTGTCAGAAGTTCAGCGGGTTTATCTGCAGCTGATAGCAGATATTTTACTTCTGTCTCTTTTTGAGTTCATGCAAAGACAGAAGGAAGCCATTTAAACCTGAATGTATAGAAAAAACAGAAGAATCCTGAATGTCTGAAAGTTTGACAGGGACCCATTTAAAAGGGCGATAAAACTCTTTGGAGCAAACGCAGCAAAGCCAGGAGAGGTAGAGGCATCCGCCTTGTGTAGGGAAATCAAGCTGACCCCTGATGGAGGCTCTCAGAGGCTTGAGCCAAAATAACACATTCCCACACACTCACCATCTGTTATAAAAATGGGTCCCAAACCTAATTGGACTTCACCAAATCTCTTCCACCCTCTGTCTTCTTCAGAATCTATTCGTTTATTAATAATTCATTATTCTGACCTGGTCTTTGGGCTTCTGGTTTAAAAAGTTAAAGCAACATCCTCAGCAGCACCAGGGAATTTGCTTTCTACAATAACAAAGAGAGACCGAGTATGGACAGTTTGTCTGGAACAAAGTCACTTAGAAAAATGAAGCCAAAGTAAAGAAACTGGGCTATAGCACACAAACCAAACACGAAGTGTCATCAAATGCTGGTTATTTTGTCTCTTTGTCAGTTGTGCCACTGGGGTTTGGTGAACTACTACTCAACTTTTCTGAGTATAAAATCACGAACTCTTATGCAGGATTCTCAACAATCTTTCATCAGATTTAGAGCTGCTGATGATTTTAAAGAACTTTACTTGTTCTGCTCGTAGTTTTCTGTAAGGAAATAGTCATAAAACAGTAAAAATTCATATCAACCAGCGGTGGGTCAGCTCTTGGGATAGATCACATAGTCAGTTGCCAAGAGCACCAATTGCTAAAGAATAATAATAATAAAAAAAAACTGCATCCAATAAAAGAATTAATGGCATCAATGTGCATGTGTACTGGAGCCCTTTTTTCATGCTCTGAAATTAAAAAATAAACAAATTCTGATAACATAAAAATGGGTAGTGTCATATATTTAGTTCACAACCTGAAACCTACATTGGTTGTAGTTTACTAAAGTATTGTTTCATCAGTCCTGTAAAATTTTTACTTTCATTAACTATAAGGCATTAAATTCCAAAGTGGCACAGAACAGAACAGAAATTTTCTGTATATTAGATCAAACCTTTGGCAAAATGCACCTCCATTTAGTAGCATGCGTACTGAAATGAAAAACTTTATATTGGCTAAAAAATATATTTTGATTGAGTAGATTATGGAAAACTACAATCATCAATTGTCCAAACCAGTTCAAAATTATATGAGTTTGGGTGTAATTTAATTTATGTTCAGAACCAAACATCTTAAAGCAAGGGGCTCCAAAACTACAAATATGTAACATGGCACCCATTTCTAGTAAATGCACAGCAGCATTTAACATTTAACCAAATATTTTTCCAGCATTGTGCCAAAGTTTAATCTAGGGGTCAGTAATTTGCAAAAATATTTTTACTGTATGAGAATGCAAAAGAAAGTTTGACGTTCAGTCAAAATCAACGAAATACATACTTACTGCTTCAAGAGTAACAGCCAGGTGCCACATATTGAATGTACTGAATAAAAATCAGCAGTGAGAAGACTTCTATAAAAGCAGGAATGCTCTCTGTTTAATGCTCTGGAGCATATACATATGTGTGCTAACATAAAACTAAGAAGCCAGGGGAAAAGAGAAGGAATAGGTCATAGTCGATTTCCCAATCTGGGAAGAATTGAAGCAGCAAGCTGAAAACTATCCAGGAGGAAACCTTTTCTTTCTTAAGGAAAGAAAAGGTTTCCTTTAGAAGTTTCTAAACACAACTTTAGTTTAGAAAGCTGCATCTTAATAAATCTTAAGACGCCTGGAAGTGGATATGCCTATACATAGCCACACAAACAACATATCAACACAGAACCCTCAAACCTACAGTCAAGTACAATGGTGGTTGAGTGGGGGTGGGAGACAGGGGGTGATTGTTGACTCAACTATGAGCTCCTCTGTGCATCAGTGGAAGACCATTGATCTGACAGCTGAACAGGGCACAGAAGCAGATAATGAAACAGAATGACTGACAAAGAAAAGAATCAAGGATGCACTGACATGTCTGACTGGAATCATTTTAATTGTTTACCCTGTAAGATGATTAAAAGGTAACTGGTCTCAAATTATTCAGCAAAGCTGTTAACAGGCACACCGTGTCATGATTTCTAAATCCTCTCCAATCTCAATATATATTTTTTATTTTTTAAGACTGTGAAAGAATATAGATCTGTTGTATCTAAAATCTATAGTAAGCAATGAAAAGTGAATACTTTACAGAGGTTTTCTACTTTCAGTAAAATGAACCTATAATCTACCACTGCCTTCATCTGACCTCTCCTAATCACACCAAGTCACCATTACCAACTAAATGTATTCTCCATGATGTTCCATAAAATGTTAGAAAACAGTATTTGACAATTGAAGCATCTGAATTCCTGCTGTTCTACTTTTACATTTTAGCAGTGAGCTTAATGCACAAGCCTCAGATCCTGTAAGCTAATCATGACTCCTGACGACAGCATTTGATCTTTGACCTGAGTCACTTTAATCTGTCTGTCTGTTGACAGCAGCCTGGAAAACAACTCCTGAACAGAAAATAACTTTAGAGAATGCTTTATCCATCTAATCTCCCTGTTGTTTCTTAAAGAACCCCCCCCCATGCAGCAGGATTTTAAGACTATTTATTGTAAGTGATTATGAGTTAGAGCATCTGTTAAAAGCTGAAAAGCTATCTAAGAGAGACTTTAAATGTTACAGGTTTCGCTAGCTGGAAAAAAAAAACTTCTAATAATGACAGATAAAATGAGTTCTGCTGTTCTGATTTCTAAGCAGCAAAACTGTGCTTCATTCTGTGGATTTCTGTTCAGGGTGAGCTAACATTCTTTGCATGACAGGGCGTCCCCTTGCTCCTCCTCCTCCTTCCTTCATCATCCAAAACACTCAAGCCACGCTATAACACCAAGAGGTGTCGCCTCACTCAGGATTTAAAAATATATTTCATCCCCGTCCTGGTGCAAAACAACGGATCTATAGGAGAGCTGGGTTTCAGCAGTTTACTGGTGAAAAAGTGGCCCCACAAGTTTAAAAGCTGACCTACCCATGCTGGAGTCTCATCTTCAAGGGTCACAGCAGGAGTCAGGGTGGCCCTTCCGCACCAAACGTTCAAGAGGCCTTAACTTGTTCTGTATGTCAGTCTTAAACACCAGCCAGTCATCCACACTTATATACAGGCAAGGAAGGGAAGAGAGGGAGGGGAAAGTGTCAGCGCCACAACACAACACAGCGATTAGAGAGGGAGGGAATGAAAAAGAGGCCGAGTCACAAAGAAAAGAGAGAAACACACACACACACACACACACACACACACACACACACACAGAGAGAGACAGAGAGAGAGAGAGATTTTAAAGCTTACTGAGCTCTTAGGGGGTCTGATCCTCTGGAAGAAAAGTCTCAGCTCATCCATTTCCCTCCCTCTACAAAACAGGCATTTGCTAAACTGTTTCTTCACATCCAGTCCTGGCTAAAGTCACCGAACATCTGATCAGATTTTCACTCTAAACATTCCAGTCAAATAGTCAATAAAGAGAACCACAGCAAACCCAACACTGGCAGACAGTGTGGTATGCAGATCCTTCAGTGGTACAGGAGAACCTTAGCTCATTGATACACAGGAAAATAAACTCTGTGATGTTGGTGGGTTTAACACACATGCTGCATGTCTTAATCAAGCTGAGTACTTTGACTTGGAAAGACCCCCAAAATATGAAAGTAATTTGTAAAGCAGCCATATTGACCTGTTCCTAGTGAATTATGAACATGCAAACAGGACCATGTTATTAATAATCCTGGCTTCTCTGTCACATTTCTGACCTGTGGGATTCTGACCTATGAGCAGCCAGCTTGGTAACTGGCTTTAGAGTTTTTCAACTAATTCACAGATACTCCTGATAGCTCCTGATAGCATTGTCCATACTCTTAAATTGTCTGGATGATTATTTATAATCATTCCAGATAATTTCTTATAGGTGTCATTGAACACTTTCAACTAAATATGATCAACATGTTAAATCGGTCATTCAGGCCAGTTATTGTCAGTCAGCAAAATTTGTGAGTTTTATTTGGCTGCCAGCCTCTTTACCCAAAACCTGGTTCACTCCCATATCGCCACATGACTTAAGTCAGCTTCTAATCAATTTGAGAAGTCATCAGTAAATCCTTCTTGTTTCAAAAGCTCCCACTAAGGTTCATGAACTTACACTCCATTCAGACCCCTAAGATCATCTGTTCAAGTTCTTGAATTTTCTCGCTCTCAACTGAAAACTTCAAGGAACTGTGTCATTGTTTAAATGCTGAATGTCTTGCTGCTCCATATTTACTCCACTTGGCTAGATATTAAACTGTATAATGAAATACATTTAGATGGAATACTTTGTTGAAATGTTGCACATTAATGAGGCAATCTGTCTGCTAACTCAGGCACCCTAATGCCCTGCAGGTCTGAAAGTGTGGTTTTGGTGGAGTATCCTGAACCTAGAAGACAGTAGACTCCTGACTCAGCAGTTTGCTGATGACTTCTGAGTCACAGACATCTCTAACCACAGAAACCTAAGAACCCTGAGAAAACTAGAGAAGAGGAAAAAAGCTAATTCCAAAAGGTCCTGAAACATATCACAAGAACATAATTCAAGAAAAATACAACACAGAGCAATATGCTTTGGTTTTCATCTGCATGTATTTTCTGAATGTGTATACTTATTCAGCTGTTGCTGTGCTAATTAAATGATAGGACATGTGAACCCAGCACTTCAATCCAGCCCCAGCTCAGATTCCAGTGGTTTTCCACACATATTTATGACCACAAGACAGACACAATCCTCTGTCTGTTAAATATACTCATGGATTTTATCCCTTTTAACTAGTAATGTTTTTCATATTGAGTAAATATGTCATCCAACTAAACACCCTCTACAGACATCTGCAGACAGAAGTGCAATTTAGTTTGAATTCATTTAATGCTTGGTTACAGCTTAAGCTGCAGGGGAACAAATTATGATGGAAGAAACCTGACTCATCAAAACTTGCTTTGCTATTTTATCATCATAACATTAACATATGTTTCATTTACTGCTTTGGACTCAAGATGAAACTGAAAAGCTGGCTTTACATGGATCTTATAAATTGTAAGGTTTCCAGTACTTGTGTGTGGGTAAGCATCAGATTATGGAGTCAAATTGAATAGAATTTATCATGTGTTCACCCAGGAAAACATTAAAACTATGAATTCAACTTACTGGTTTGCGCTGATACATTTTTTTCATTCATTGTCTTCCACTGATCTAAGATCAGGTTATGAAGGAGGAAAAGTCCCAACAGGATTTTACTGTCCCTTTAGCAGTTTCTGGATCTCCTTCCACCACTGTTTTTCTTGTGCATTCTGCTCTGTCTTCTCAAACCCCCAGTTGTGGCAGATGACCACTTGTACTGAGCCAGGCTCTGGTTCTGCTGGAGGTTTCTTCATGTTAAAGGGCAGCTTTTCCTCTCCACTGTCACTACATGCATGTTTCGTATGAGGGATTGCTGTTAAGTCAATGACACAATGCCATGCAGTCACTACATGCTCGTCCAGGAGGAGTGAAGGCTGCAAGTCAATGACTTGATGCAATCTGCTGGGTTTCCTTTGAAACTTTTTGAACTACTTTGAATAATTAATTGAGCTACTGTACTGTTTGATAACTAGGATCAATTGGAATGTATGTATGATTTATTTATTTATTTTTTTTTTTGTCAAGTGCCTCAGGATGATATTTGTTGTGAATTGGCACTATATAAATAAACTGAATTGAACTGAATTGAATTCAAGTCATATTGACACAAAATTCTGGGCCCTATGTGTAAACTATGTTAGTGGCTCACCATGCTTACTTGATCTAGATATTGCTCAAATATTTAACCCATAGAGTTAGACACAGATAATAAATATGATTTTAGTTTAATTGCTATACTGAGAAAATGCCTAAAAAGATAAAATGGTCAGACTTCACTCACCATTAGGTAATGTGAAAAAAATGTATTTAATAACTTAATTCTCTGCATGTGCCCACCTTGTCCTCAGTGCTATCATCTGGACATGATGAGGTTACCTGGTGCAGCTACTGGAGCAGAACTTAGGGGCAAAACTCTGGTTCATGATGTTAAGCTGTCCTAATACTGATATTATAATGTTTCTAAAATGTACATTTAAAGTCCTAGTTTGTCCAGATGTCTAATTTAATCACAGAGTAATATTATTTTGAATTATTACATTCTTTTTAAAATGTGAACTTATTTGCTAAAACAACCAGCAAAAGGAACATCTGAAAATCTTTTTTACAGTAAATAATTGAAACAACCAAACCATCCATAAAAATATATGTTATTTATTTTAGGGAAAAAGAGCACTTCCATAATGACTTCATGGAAGACATTTGGAGTCCTCTATCTTTGAGCATTTTGCACTGGGTCCCAACATAATGCCCAAACAGTTGTGGCCTCTGTGGCATCCCGTACAACTGTTGATACAATGGCTGGCAGCACTGGCCTTTAAAATGATACAAACAGTACATGAACATTATTGTGCAGAGGTATGCTGCATAGTAGCCTATTTTTTTTTTTTTTTTCTAACATTGCACATACACACACCCTCCCCCCGCTTGATAGTGTTTGATGACAACTGACAATGTGTCTCCAACACCGTCTGCTTCTTCGCTGTGATTGTAGTGGTGATTCCCAGACCAGATCCCTAATCGGTTGGCTGATTACTGTCCTAGACTGTATATCAGCAATAGCCGTTAGCTGCATATCATAGAATGGGGTGTGGTCAGATAGTGGGTGGGATCAGACATCAGACTCCACCGGTTGTTTTGATTGGATATTCCTTCTCTTCCCCCTAAATGTCTGGATTTTACTTCAACAGTAAAATTAGCTTTAATTTAGCTTTTTTATCAGACTTTTCATGTGGTGTGCTGTTACAGAGACAGTGGTCAGCAAGACTCTGTGTACTTACTCATGAATACACTGGTTCCTTTAGGGACCATCAACAAATTCTGATCAGTCACCATAAAAAAGTCCTCCACTTTTCAGCTGCCTACACACAAGCTAATGCTTCCTTTTCCACAATGGAGTATTTCCGTTCAACAGGTGAGTGAACAAAAGGCAAATGCAACTGTAAATTCTGTTTTGTCAGGGTACATTTGTGTCAGTACGTCCCCTAGACCATAATCTAAAGCATCTGTTTACACAATGGTCGGGAGGCCTGGGTTGAAGGCCATCAGTGCTGGGCTGTTCATGATGTGTTCCTTAACTGTGTTGAAGCTTGACTGTGCAGCTCCAGTCCACTTGAATCACGTAGGCAGTCATGCACAAACTTTGAATACCATGCTGTGTCATTAGGTTCTGGAGCTCCTGTGAAAAGATGGTCTTCATTCCGTATTAAACCATGTGCTGATACTGCATGTCCCAGGAACTGCAAACTTTTTGTGATATATAGCAAACTTTTTAAAGTTTGTGATATTGAATAGAATAGAAATATCCTTTATTGTTCCACAGTGGGGAAATTCCAGTGTAACAGCAGCAAAATGACAGGCAATTGAAGCATATAGATT
Organism: Anableps anableps; assembly: GCA_014839685.1. NCBI lineage: Eukaryota > Metazoa > Chordata > Actinopteri > Cyprinodontiformes > Anablepidae > Anableps > Anableps anableps. The sequence continues at coordinate 348,516 of CM026073.1, forward strand.
AACACAAAGACAAAAATATAAAATATATATTTAAAAAAACAGATTAAGAATAACATACTAAACAGAAAAGGCAAAATTACAATATAAAATACTATGCAGTTATTAAAAATAGGACTGTGAAACTGAGTAGGATACTTTAAAAAGATTTACAAAGATGTGCATGTCTGTTTGTGCATTAAAAAACAACTGATTATTTACAATCAAAACTGTGCAAAACAATAAAGATAACAGTGGAAATGTTAGCTGAAATGATAAAAACTGTGCTGTTTATCAGCAGGGATGCAAATACTGAATTTGTTGGGGGCAATGATGGTTCTAGAGTCTAACAGCTGCTGGGAGGAAGGATCTTCTATAACGCTCTTTTCTGCACCTAGGATGCAGCAGTCTATCTCTGAAGGAGCTCTCCAGTTCAGCAACAGATTCATGCATGGGGTGGAAGTCATTGTCCATCAGTGGGGTGGGAGACACTGTCCAACAGTGATGTTATTTTAGCCAGAGTCCTTCTGTCTCCCACCACCTGCACCAGGTCGAGTGTCATCGTAGCACAGGGTTGGCCTTCCTGATGAGCTGATCTAACCACTTCCCCTCAGAAGTAGAGAAGCTGCTCCACCACCAGACTACACCACAGAAGCAGTGATGTACAGTGAGGTTCATGACTGGTGAGGCACTGACTAATCTGGAGTTAGATGTACGAATATAAAATTCAAAGCAGAAGTTAATTTTTTTCAATTTTGACCTTAATTAAAACACTTAGTTGTTTTAAAAGCTATTATTTATCCGTTAATCACTTCACTGCTGTTCAGCATATTTAATTTAAGGTCAGATTTGAATTTTTTAAAGACTTTTTTGTTGTTTTTGCTGATCACTTTTGTTTGATTGAAATTCGTGTTTAATCCTACCTTTATTTGTATATAAAGTCCTGGATCCTATTCCTCTCCACGAGTATCTCCATCACTCTGTTATAAAAATTGTCTCTCACTTTCCTTTCATTTTTAAAAATCTTGCTACTGTAATGGAGATGATCACCCAGAAGGAGAGCTGTCCTGCGTCAGTTCTATTCCAACTGTATTCATAGGCCTGAGCAGTGAAAGTGCTGTGAAATGCCTATTGTAATCAGTGTTTCTTATTTTTCTCCGTCAAATGAATTGGCTTTTTGGAGGCCTAAAGATATACGAAAACTCACCAAACTTAGCAGGCACATCAGGCCTGCTTGAAAATGACATCTTCACAAAAATTGCAACAGAAACGGCTCAACAGCACCCGCTGGCAACTTTCAAAATATGCTCTGCTTTGACTTTACTTTATTGTAGAGGCATGCAAACTGGTACACTTGTACAACTCCCCAAGACCTATAGAAAATCCTCTTGCACCCATGCGCTACATCAAGCAGGAAGTTGGCCATCTTGGATTGACGTTCCGATTTTGACCCCATTTTAGCTGTTTATAGCCCGTGCGTTTGATAAGCTTTTAATCGGTTGGTTTTAAACTTGGTCAGTTCGCTCAAAAGCATGTGGGATTGAAAGTTATCAAAATGGTAAGTTTTCAAGCATGCTGAAGGGGTGTGGCCAGACCTTAATATTTGACAACTCGGCATGATACACAAAAATCTTATATCTCCTACACAAAAATTCACTGAGACACCAAACCTTCTGGGATTGATCCACATCCGGTCCACTACAATATTCAATGGTGAAATCATGACATCACTTAAGCCACGCTCCCTGAGAACAGAAAGTGTAATGTTTTCCTTTAAAAGGTCCCAATCTTACCCCTGAAACCTAATCAACATGACAGTGTGCCCAGTGACAGAAGACTTGGCCTCCAGTTGTAACTTGGCCTCCAGCACTGACAGTTTTCGGTGGAGGGTGTGACCATGTCAGACGTCACACCGTTGTCATACGTTTGTCTCTAAATTCCACATATTCGAGTCGAGCTGCACCATGATCGCTATAATCAATCATTATTCACCCTCCAAAAGAAAACCATCCCAATATGTAGTGGGCGTGGCCCAATTCCTCTACAGCACCCCCTAGAAATCTTTTAAAAAATCCACCGCAAACCATGCTTTGACTGACAAATGTGTAATTCGGTACACGTGTAACTTGTCAGGACCTATGAAAAAGTCTCTTGGAGCCATGGTCCAAACTCAAAACTGAATCAAAGCCGGCATTTTGTCTTTTTTTACACACCTTGTATCTGAATGAACTCCTCCTACAGCTTTTCACAGACAGATTTCAAAATCACTCAGTGCAGTCTTGCAGCATTGAAGATCAAAGTTATCAAAAGTTATGCTTTTTTTTCTACATCAAAGCGTTTGAGCATGGCCAAGCCTCAAAGTCTGACCATTTGCCATAAAATATCAAGGTGGAATAACTTCCACATACAAGTTCCGTGCTGCATCACATTTTCTGTTTGTCATAAAAGACCAGCACTCATCACATTCCCATGGTCAGTTTGTGACATCACATTAGCCCCACTCCCATCCAACAGCAAGTAACCTGTCTTGCTGCTGGATGCCTTCCTTTTTCTCTTTCATTTATACAGATTTAAACCTATGTCTGTTGACAGAACATGATGCTGAATCCTTCTCTCAACACTGGCAGCTGGCCGGAGCATGTGGGTGTGGCGGAATTTGGATACGGTTCTCACTAAATTACACATGCATCATCTGACTGGCACCAAACTGAATATGAATGACCTTTGTTAACCTCTAAAGAGGCCAATAGGAATATATTGGAATTTGACTCCAGTGCGCCCCCTAGTTTATTCCAACAGTAATATCTCCCTGGTACATCATCCAATCTGCACCAGATTTTTTATGCATCATCAAGGAGCACTGCTTGAGACATTGGTGTGGTACATTAATGACATCATTAAAGCCCCATCTACTCAGAGAAGACACAGAAAATTAATGGGTGACTCCTCCTGCTTCTCCCTGTGTATGATATAAGATTGTAACCATATCACTAACTCCTGATAATACCACATGACATGTTCAAAAGCTTACAGGAAGACCTTGCCAATACTTTGCCACAAAACAGGAAGTGACAATAACTCCTGTCTGGAAGGTAAGATTTCAGCAAATCTTTTAACACTTGCCGAACTTACTCATACTGAACTGAAGGCGATTTGGAAGATTCACCAAATGCACTGCCTAGTGGACGGGTGTGGGAACTCTGCGAGAGCATTGACGGGGTGGCTGTGCTGGAGCTGCGGTCACCACGAGGTCGGAGCAGCGTTGAGTTGCGAGGGCCATTCGAGGCTGCTTGCAGCTTTTTAAAATTTGTTTCCAGTCTCTTCTCCCTTACAAGAAGAGCATCTGTTGCCCTTTGTGCCTTTGGGGCTCAGCACTGCCCCCTGTCAGTGTGGTACAGTACTTTCTGCCTCACCCTGAGTATTTTCACTGCACATTTATGAAAATCAGGAAGGCTAAATATGTCACATATATTCATTAAATGTATTAGACTGTGGAATGTCAACATGTGTTCCACATGTGTAATCATACATGTATACTTGCTATATAAAGAGACTGCAATGAGCATGCATCTACTACTTCGTGCAATATGTGTAACACACAGTGTCACCAGGGACAGCACTGCACCGTAAGTAAAAAGGTACAAGTATATTATGAACCCTGTTACACTCTGACTTACACTGTGTTAGTTCTCATGTTCAAACATATGCAGGAAAAGAAAAAAAATTCCAGAACCAGTTCATCATAACTACACCTCATTACCTCAGTCAATGCAAGAGGTGGAGAAGAGGAGGAGACCAGAGGAGAGGGTATTTTTTATTTTTTCAGCCTACTGTTGTTCTGAAGAGCATAGATTTCATTTCCACTTCCTCCACAGATAAAAGCCTTTCTAGACCACACTCCTGCCCCCTTCCCCCACATGAAAACCTCAGCAGATCTGACTGAGAGTTAATGCTGAACATATGCACAGTGGTATGAAAATGTCTGGGCTCAGACAGAACAGAGACTGTGGCCTTCTCTGTAATGATGCATTAAGTTACCATGGGGAAGAAGAGGCTGTTCCGTATCTGAGTACATTCAATAATTATAACATCATATTGTTTGAGTTTGAGGGAAAAAAGCAGATTTTCCTCTGAAAACGGTGACAGAATGGCTCCTGGACCTCAATAGACAATATCGCAATGACGTACTTCCGGTGAGCAAATGTGAGCTGCCATTTTTTGTAAGACAAAACAACTTCCCAGCAACAATGCACTCTAGGCAGAGTAACAAAAAAAGTTGTATAAAACACCAAAATGCCCGTCAGTTGTTGGGTGGTTCTACAGGATTCCAACACATGACTACAAACAACGTCATTCTTGGATCAGAAACATCCAGAGAGTTTGTTCTGAAGAACCATATGTACGGATTTAGTGGACACTTTATCTCAGGTACATGCTGCTCCTGCACATGCAAACCATGATATGGAGTTACCTCTTTGATCCATCTTCAACATCACAGGCACACAATATTTTCTATGATTTTATATGATCTTTAATATGTTTTTTTTTTTTTTTTTTTTTTTTTTTTGGGTTAGACATCACTTTATGATGTTTCTCTGTTTTTTCCAAGACTGAAATATTTACATACTATTTACATACAACACTTTTATATTAAAACAAAGTCTAGATCAGTATTTGAATATCAGTGCCTGTTTATCCTAATGCATTTGGCATAATACTTTCCTTTTTATTTTGCTTTAGGCTCCATCCATTTTCTTTCACTTATCCGGGGTCGGGTCGTGGGGGAAGCAGCCTAAGCAGGGAGAGCAAGACTTCCCTTTCTCTAGCCACCCTGCTTGCTTTAGGTTGTTCAATTTTATTTACTAAAGTGGCACACTTAGAGATTAAACATCACTTGCGTCATCTTTATCACAGCTGGCAAGAATAAAAACACAGGAGTTCGATGATTGAAATTTTATTTTCTGATATATCTATAATTAAATTTTTAACCTTCCAACTGCCCTGTTATGTAGCAGGGAGTTCCTTTTTACATGTGCAGTGTTAGTATTTACCAACATCTGTAATCTGATATGCTCATCATTTTTTATGTTCTTGCAGGCTGAAAATCAGATGATCCTGAAGACTCTGACTATGTGATAACCTTCTTTGATGTCCCATACACTCAAACACCAGACAGTGTTCAATCTTGGATGAGATTAAAATGACAAACAACACAGACTATAACACAAACTGCTGTGGTTGATGAATCCATGGATAAATGTACACAGTGTGATGCAATACATTAGGAACTTTAATATCTGAGACGGTCAACAACAGAGCTTGAAAGAAAAATGAATGAAATAAATGTTGAAATAAAAGAGAGTTTTTGGAAGCAACTTTTATTTTTATGTGAAATGAATCTTCAACATATAGGAATCACAATGTGTTTTGCTAAACCACTTAACTCAAGGTTTTCTAGGAATGCTGACATAACTGTAATAGAACCACTTTGGAGGGTGACAGCTGGGTTTCTGGCATGATGCTGGAGGTGATACGTCCGACACACTGCTGTTGCCATAAAGGAGATTTGATCTGTTCAGAGGTACTTCTAGCTAAGTTGTGCACCTGCTCAGGTTAGGTGCAGGTATACCTAACTGAAATGTTAATGAGTGGTGTCAGTTGTTGAAAAAGGGGCATCGTCCTTTATTCTGCTGAGCAACAGTAGGTTGCTCAGGAATCAGTCTGAGTCCTCATCCTCTGAGGCTGTATCCCTGTCACTGTCAAATTTTGCAGTGCAGCCAGCAGAGGGGCAGAACTTAGTTCTTGTCATGAAGCTCTGGCTGCAACTACCTGCCTGCCCAAGCCTGAAAGAGACAGAAAATAATTTAATTATTACATGTATTACTAAATTAAATTACACACCATGCTCCTTACGATAAGAATCATTAGGACGATTATTAGGTTTATTATTATGATCATAATTAGAATAATTTGGGTTAGATGGAGAAGGTGGTGCTTTTTGACTTGAAAGAACATTTTGCTCTTTATGGCCTTCCATTGGGACTAAATGAGATAGGATCACAAGTAATGCCCTTAGGAGTTCAGGGGTTAAAATCTATCAGCCCAAAAGTAGTCACATCAGGCTGCAAAATATATACCTTTATTAAAACATTAACTAGTGGTTTAAGTTTTTCAAACATGTAAAAAAATGTAACAATATAACAAAATGAAACATATTTGGAAACGAGTAGGAGGATGTACAAACTTTTTTAGTCCCACTATTCACCAAAACTTGAGTTCTTCTGTTTCCTTATTCTAAATAAAAGCGTAATGATTTCAATAAGACTTAAACAATAATCAATTTACCTGCTATTCCATAGATATTGTACAATTAAAGTATCATACCGTACCAGACCTGGAGTGACATAGTCGCTCCCACCCTCTGGAACTCTTTCCCAAAAGACATCAGTGACTGTACAGATCTACCCATATTCAAGTCACATCTCAAAACACATCATTTTAGAAGAGCTTTTCATGTATGATTAAAGTCCTGTTTTTTTCTTTTTTTTTTTTCAATGTTCAGTGCTATGTATTGATGTGTATTTCTTTAACAATTTTGTTAGATGTACTTAACTATTGTGTTTGTAACTTTGCTTGATTCCTGTAAAGTGTCTGAGTTTTTAGAAAAGCGCTATTCAAATAAAATGTATTATTATTATCACCTTTCTAGAATTAATTGTCCTTTTTTTCTGGTCAACATATATAATCGCACCATTATACCAACCTTTAGCTTAATACATAGATACACAAATCTATATCAAAATATAAAATTCTATTGGCTATAAATTGCCTACATAGCCTACATCTAAATAAATACTAAATACAGGTAAAACACTTTATTTGGACTATATTTCTTAATCAAATTGGACAAAATATACTTAATATTTGACTTACCTACCACGCAAGTGCAGTGTTGACACTATTCATGATCATGCAACGGGTCAGTGATTCTCTGGCCAAGGTTGACCCAACGGACTTTAATGAAGCACACAGGTCTGATGGGGCTCATATTCGGTATAATAAACCTTTTACATGTCCACAGGCAAAATATTTGAAAACTTCTAGCAACTTGTAGGCTTCCAGTAATGCTCCATTGAACGGGGCAGGTGTTTGTCCACTTTTCGGTCCAGCCAGTCAAAATATGGGTCCAGCAGGCTGGATCCACCATACACAAGTTTATTTTTATACTGCTGCAAGTTCTCGGGTTGAAGCACTAACACATATGGAGAGTATAAACTCATTATTTCACTAAAATGAATGGTTTAGTTCAGAAGCAATAGTAAAACCTAATGAAGAGAACACCAGCTGGAAGTTCTTTTGCCACACATCTAGAGTGAATGTGCACAAATGGCCAAGTAAACAATAATAATGAACTCGTCTATAGTCGAAAATGTCTTAAAAACAAGGAACAAGAGCTGCAATCTTTTTTGCACAATGAAACCCTTCATCTTTACAGCTTATCCCACCCACTATGTGCCTGTAAGCATCGGTTTTCAAGTCTTGCCAATGATTCTCAATGTGATTTTGGTCACATGAATCTGCTTTGATCTAAACCATCCATTGTGGCTCTGGTTGTATGTTTAGGTGGTTGTCCTGCTGGAAGGTGAACCTCTGCCCCAATCCCAGATCTTCTGCTGCCTCTAAAATGTTTTCCTCAAGGATTGTCCTGTCCATCACCTCTGATCAGCTTCCCTCTCCCTGTTGAAGAAAAGCATCCCCACAGTATCATGCTGCCAGAACCATGCTTTATGGTGGGGATTTTTTCTACACATAGCATATCACATGCAGTTCAAAAAGGGTTTTTGTTTTTTTTTTTTTTTCAGAAAGACACTTTATTTCAATACTTATTTTGTTTGTTTTGTGCATAGTGCTTTGCAACAGTTTTGTCTGTGGAAAGGGCTTAATGAATAAAAAGGGTTTATTCATTAAACCCTGTTTAGTCATTAATTCATTAAAGGGGGGAAGATAGAAGATCAGCTGCAACAGAACAACAGTTTAGCTTGGTAAAGAATTAAACAATTTCAAGCCACAAAGAGGGAAACTTGCAGACTGCGGGAGATAAAAACGAGATGAAAGATCTGAACCTGCTCTTTAACAGATTTGATCAAACACCCACCCCACCCCCAGCCCAATTTTAGTTTACTTTTAATTCCTCCCTGTTGTTCATCTTCAACTTTTCAGCTCTTGGGATGTTGGGATGGTACCACAGCTGACGAGGACCTCCTGTGTGGTACCTGTCCCACACAGGAGACCACATATTCAAAGGATCTTAGCAGCTACATGTTGGTTGCACTGACCTCACATCTGATAAAGATTCTGGAGAGGCAAGTTCTTAACCATCTTTGCCCTATGGTGAGATGTTTGTTGGATCAAACTGGATGATGCCATCATCTACCTCCTGCACTGACCTCTGACCTCTGGAGAAGCCTGGAAGCACTGTGAAGATCATGTTCTTTGATCTCTCCAGTGCTTTCAACACCATCCAGCCAGGACATCTGAGGGACAAGTTGGAGCTATCAGGAGTGGACCACCACATGTCCCAGTGGATACTGGACTACCTCTCTGGCCACCCACAGTATGTGAAGACAGGGCTATGTCTCTGACAGGCTGTTCTGTGGTATGGAGGCCCTGCAAGGAACTGTTTATGTTCACACTGCAGACTTTTCCAGACTACAGGAGAACAGACAGACACAGCCAGTGGAATCATCTGATTGATCAATTGGGGGGAGGGACAAGAGAGAGGAGCTGACCCACCACACTGTCACTGGTGAACATCCAGAGAACTGATAGTGAGATAGTGGACTCTTATAACCACTTGGGTGTTCACCTAAACAATAAACTGCATTTGAGAATTGCTCTTTATAAGAAGGATCAGAGCAGACTCAAGCTGCTAAGGAGATTTTTTTGGAGTGCAGGGGGCACTCCTGAGGATTTTATTGACTCAGATGTGGCATAAACAATCTTCCATGGTGTAGTTTCCTTTCAGAAAGGGCAGATCTGTCCTTGAATCCCCTCTTAACCTAGTACAGGTGGTGGGAGACCGCAGAGCATGACATTTTAACAGCACTGGAGAACTCCTTCAGGGAGAGGCTTCTGCATGCCAAATGCACTAACAACAATATTATAGGTCAATGCTTCCTACAGTTATGAACAGAATCGGTGACAAAGGGCAACCTTGGCAGAGTCCAACTCTCACCGGAAACAAGCTTGACTTACTGCTGGCAATGTGGAGCAAGCTCTGACACCAGTCATACAGGGACCTAACAGCCCATATCAAAGAGCCTGGTACCCCATACTCCCAGAGTACCCCCCACAGGATTCCCTGAGGGACACAGTCGAATGCTTTCTCCAAGTCCACAAGGCACATGTAGACTGGCTGGGTGAACTCCCATGCACCCTCCAGGACCTTGCTGAGGCTGAGGGTGTAGAGCTGGTCCAGTGTTCCACGGCCAGGACAAAACCACACTGCTCTTCCTGAATCCGAGGTTTGAGTATCGGACCCTCCTCTCCAGAACCCCACGAATAGACCTTACCAGGGAGGCTTAAGAGTGTGATCCCCCTGTAGTTGGAACACACTCTGCGGTCCCCCTATTTGGATAGGGGTACCACCACCCCAGTCTGCCAATCCAGTGGAACTGCCCCCAATGTCCACACGATACTGCAGAGTTGCGTTAACCAACACAACCCCATCCCACAATGGTTCATACGTTTATGGAGAGAATTTCTAGGTGCAGCCAAGATGTTGAGGGGATCCGTTTTGGTAGCCTTAGGATTACATCTCTGCTCTTTGCAGATGATGGGGTCCTGTTAGCTTCATCAGCTCGTAATCTACATCTCTCACTGGAGCAGTTTGCAACCAAGTGTAATGCAGCCAGGATGGGGATCAGTACCTCCAAAGCCAAGGCCGGAAAAGGGTAGAGTGCCTTTTCCGGGTCGGAAGGGAGGTCCTACCTCAAGTTGAGGAGATCAAGTATCTCAGGGTCTTGTTCACAAATTAGGGAAAAATGGAGTGGGAGATCGATAGATGGATTGGTACTGTGTCAGCAGTGATGTGGGTACTGTACCGGTCTGTCGTGGTGAAGAGAGAGCTGAGTCAAAAAGTGAAGCTCTCGATTTACCGGTCGATCTACGTTCCTACCCTCATCTGTGGTCATGGGCTTTGGGTCATGACCCAAAGAACGAGATCACAGATACAAGCAGCTGAAATGAGTTTCCTCCACAGGGTGTCTGGGCTCTCCCTTAGAGATAGGGTGAGAAGCTCCAGGAGGGACTCAGAGTAGAGCTGCTGCTTCTCCACATCGAGAAGAGCCAGTTGAGGTGGCTCAGGCATCTGATTAGGATGACTCCTGGATTCCTCCCTGGTGAGGTGTTCTGAGCACGTCCCACCGGGAGGAGGCCCAGAGGAAGACCCAGTACATGCTGGAGGGACTATGTTTCTAGGCTGGCCTGGGAACGCCTTGAGATTCCCCGAGAGGAGCTGTCCCATGTAGCTGAGGAGAGGGAAGTTTGGGTCTCCCTGCTTAGGTTGCTGCCCCCACGGCCCGACCTGGGATAAGCGAAAGAAAATGGATGGATGGCTGGATGGATCCTCCCAACAGCTGTTAGACTGTAGAATCATCAGTGCTCCAGACAAACAATAAGCATTTTACATCCCTGGTATTCTTTTCACAGGATTCCATATCCTTGTTGGAAGTTTATTTTTGGACAAATTTAAAAAAGCACATATTTTAGTTTTTACACTTTCTGAATGCACATGTACATTTCTTGGAATTTACATTTGCCAGTTATTCATAACTGTATGGTTTTCTTACCTTTTACATTTAACTTTTCTGTCTATTTTATTAGACCCAAGCAGTGCTGAAAAAGCCTGTTGCAACTCCAATGTTTATTACAGATATGAGCAAAATTTTGCACACACATCATTTGCGCCTGAAACTGAAGTATTTCAATGGAAATAAAAAGGGCCAAGGGCAAATGGTTCTGCAGCTCTCCCTAAAATTCACCCTGGCCAAATGGTACAACATAGACCAGCGTTTCCCAACTATGGTCCTCCAGGCACACTGGCCTGCATGTTTTATAAGTTTTCCTGCTTTAACAGACCTGATTCAGATGATTGTAGTTCACCAAAGGCCTGTTAATCAGCCATCAATTGAAATCAGGTGAGCTGAAGCAAGGAAACATCTAAAACATGCAAGGAAGTGTGCCTTGAGGACCAGGGTTGGGAAACACTGACACAGACATTTGAAATTTGGTACAAAGCTAGGACACTGCAATACAAGAAAAAAGTCTCCTGTAGATATGTCCTAAAATCAACAAGAAGTCAGCCATTTTAGTCATTTTTAAAGGATTTTTTTTTACATTTTACAGATAATGCATTCTGACAAACTCCTTCTAGGGATTTTGAAGTATCAGCTTCAAATTTGCCCAGTATGCCCTTCAGGCATGGTGGATTAAAACTTATAAAAATCTGAAGGTTTGAGTATGTCTAGAGGGTGTGGCCAGGCCTCAAACGTTGTCTTTTCACCAAAAAATTGGAAACACTTTCACTTTCACATAAAAAGTAACAGTTATACCAAAGATGATCAGATTGATCTATTTTGCATAGCCAACGACACTATGCTCACATCCTGACATCTCATAAACCCTGCTTCATGAGAACAGAAAGTAATATTTTTCATTTACCTTCATGACCTAGTCAACTTGAAACTGTGTCAGAAGCCAGATAAGTTGGTTTTACTTGGTTGAACATGATTGATATTAATCAAGCCCCTAAGATATATTTATGTATATAGTATGTGCACGTATGTAGTATCCCAAGACCTACAAAAAATGTCTCAGAGACCAAATCCCACAGGAAGTCACCCATTTTGGTCCAAATCCCCCATATTGTTAGCTTGGCCATTGCCTTCCTATGCAGTTCTGCTCAATTCTTATCTCCCTTCAATGCTCCATCTGGGATTTCTCCCATTGAGCTAGATTTGTCCAGTAGAATTTCAACCAGGTAATCTGCAAACAGGAGAAGTTGTGAATGATGACGTAGATTTTTTTGCACTGTTTTAGAATCGTAGTTTTCCTGTAGTTTGGCAATGGCAGCGGAGAAAGTGAACAAAACCATTCAGTTCGTGTTTTCCATGTGTCCAGATATTGAATCAGACCTGACTCCAGAGGAATTTAGCTGGGGGGGGGGGGCAATGGCTTATTTTTGGGGGGCCCAGTAATGTGGCTTCTCTTTATTTTGCCTCTGTTATGTAATGTTTTTTGTTTTGTTTTGTTTGTTCATTGTATTATGTTTTTACCATGTAAAGCACTTTAAACAACCTTGTTGCTGAAATGAGATATAAAAATAAACTTGACTTCATTCTGCCATAGTGTAAATTCTGTTGTTTTTTTTTTTTTTTGTTTTTTTGGAAACAGTGTTGTGTAAAAAGGCCATCACTGAATTTATTACACCAGTTCTGTTAGGAGGAATTCCACATTGTAAGCCTGTGGAAAGATACCTAGAATATCCCACCCAAGTCATAGCATTCCAAACGGAATTCTGCTAAAAAGAAAGAAGGAAAATTTTCCCTCATTATTCTGGCAAAAAAAATTTTTTGTTAATGCAGACTGACCTAAATCAGAAGAAGTTTAGTCTGATTTTTTTGTGATGTCATGTTTTCTTATTACTCAGAGTATGTACAGATCTGGTTTCAGCTGTAATATTTGAGTTTGTTGGTGGGTGAAGATGGCATCAGCAACAATAACATGAAAACTGTGGAAACCTGGCAACTGATACTGGTTCCTATCTCAGACTTTAAGGGCTGAACATAAATATTATTTTACTGAATCTCCAAACCATCTCTGCAGTTTAATTTTGGTCCCACAGCTTACACCTATGTATACATATAAACCTCATCAAATTCTACTCATGCCACATGTTATGCATTTAATAAAAGCAATACATTGCTCAGTGGTACTATTTTGTGTTCTAAATGGAAGAACACCAGTGTGGTGTATGTGCGCATTGATCTACTTGTGTTCTTCGGCAAGTGTCTAATAAAGTAAGTCACGGTCAACTGAAGGTTCTGTTGTGTCTCAATAATTTAAGTTATAAGAAAAAACATAACAAGCTGGCGACAAGATTAAAAAGGACCCTCGATGCGCATGGAACGACAGAGAGGGGGAAATCCTTGTGAAAGTGATGAAAAAGCAAGAAAAGGGAAAAACTAACTCTCTGCATGGATGCTAATACACCTGCCTAGCTAGCGAACTGCAGAGAGAATGTGTGAGTAACACTGATTCTTTAAGTGAAGGACATTTAATCAAGTCACTGAGAAAATGTCTGGAGATGTTGGACAAATGGACATTTTTGATAACAGCAGAGAAGATTGGACAACATATGTGTAGAGAGAATTGAACAATACTGTCTGGCTAACAAAGTAGAAGATGAGAAGAAAGTTGTGTTACTGAACGTGATGGGAGCGAAAACCTATAACTTGTTGCGTACCCTCATCACATTGGCCAAACTAGCAGACAAAAGTTTCAAGGAGAAAACAGAGGTGCTCCAAAAATATTTCCAGCCGATGCCATTTGTTATAGCTGAACGATTTAGATTTCATAAATGAAATCAACAAAGAACTGTAACCACATACACAGACTCGGATTCCATAAAACCAAACCAAACAAACCACAAAACAAAGTTGAAGCAGTCCTGAAGGCACCAGAACCTAAAAATATTAGTCAGCTACACTCATTCTTGGACTTAATTAATTATCACAAGTTTCTACCAAACTGTCAATAGTAGTATTGTAGTATAATATTCTGCACCCTCTGAACTTGCTGCTGCAACAAGATGTCAAGTGGAAATGGACAAAAGACTGAAAAGAGGTGTTTAGTAGTGCTAAGCAGCTCATTACATCTGAGGAAGTGCTGACACACTTTGATCCTTTGCCTTGCATGTGATGCCTCTCCATATGGCAATGGTGCTGTCCTATCTCATAAAATGCCCAATGGAACAACATTTTGTTTTTGCCTCAAGGTCCCTAAACGCAGCCGAACAAAACTATGCACGGATAGACGGACAAGAACTCAGTCTAGTGTGGGGAGTGTTGTGAAAAAATTAATTACCAAGCACTGTTAGATGAAAATCACTCAGGTTATTATTATATTGTGCACAATACAGAGCGCTTAAGACAATCAGTAATGAACAAGTCAGAGTAGCAGCTCTGAAAGAAAGCTCTGACAGACAGAGTCAACACAATGGTTTTATACCAAGGATAAGGAATACAAAACCTGGGAGAGATAGTCTAGTTCCCATGCAGTTGCAGGAAAACAACACCCAACCTTGTGTGTGTAACCCAAACAGGTTCATTTGGTGAGAATTCTTAAGTACTTAGAATAAAGACATAGCCTAACATTACCAGCAGATTAATATTATTATAATGTGTTACCTTATAATAACATTTTCCATCACAGGAGTGAAAAAGTTCAATCAGTATTTATAAGGAAGACATTTCACCCTTACTAACCAACAGGGTGCATATTTAATCCTCAGAAAGGTATTCCAACCATGGCTGCAGCACGGTTGCAGCAATGGACTTTGTTTCTTGGTGCACACACCTACACCATTGAATTTAAAGGGACAAAACTACATGGAAATGCAGATGGACTTTCATGCCTTCCACAAATGCAAACCTCTGAAGAAACCACTGATCCAGCAGCTGTGTTTCACGCTGCACAAATAGAACCTCTACCCATCACAAGCATTCTGTCAGGATGGGTTGTGGCTGGGTTGGTTCTGCTCCTCCTCAGGTCTTCCACCAGAGGGCGTCCTGGAGGCTTGCTGGGCTCATCAGCTGCAGGTGTGCTTTCCACTCATGTGCAGATCATCAGCCTTATCTCCTGAGCTGCTTTTAAGGAGCAGGTCTCTAGTCACTCCTTGCTGGAGTGTTATCTACACATGGTAATGTCTAGTCCCCACTGAACTGCTTGTAACTTTTCTTCTCCTGTCCCTAGTGGTCATTCTCTTGTGTCCCAAATCTCCAGGTCAACTGTCCAAGGACCATTTCATGTTTCCAAGGTCAATCCAAGCTGTCTACATACTCATCATTGTTTTACCTGGACTCTCTCCCCACGACTGGAAACCACTCCTCTCTTCTGCATCTCATTTCCATTCCCCTCTGCGCAACCTGTCCGCCTAGCTCCACTCAAGCCACCTCATCTCAAGCTCCTCCACCCACAGTGGAAGAACAACCACCTGGCTCCCACAGACCCACAATCCCAGCCTTCACTCTCCCCTCCCTGGCGGACAACTCATCACTCACAGTTGCTTCATTCACTCCACTATTTACCGTTCTCATCTATATATATATTCCAGAGTTCCTGGTTCCCCTTGTCGCCATTTCAGTCTGGATCCTCATCTGCTCTGCACACTATTTTCGAAATAAACATTTATCTGGTTTCTGGTCTCCTGAGATTTTTCCTATTTGTGGCTCAGAAGCATTAATAAAGCCATGACGCATTCAGGTGAAATGAGAGACACAATCTTGTCCAATTTTTTTTTAATTTAAAAAAACTGTGAATAGCTGGCCATCCTCCAATGACACTATGTTCTCTGCATACTCCAGCCACATGGCCCAACTATCCATTTGCCAAATGTGGGTAACCTGTATGATCCTGCCACCCATACTACTTATAAGGGTACTAGAGTCACATGATTGACATCTGGGTGTGGTTAAGATGAAGTCTTGTTAGGAGCTATGTTTGGTGGCCAGATATAGACTGTGAAATAGAGAACATGGTTAAATCTTGCACTGGTTGCCAGCCTCAGCCAGCGCCTGTACATATGTGGGAGTGGCCATCCACTCCGTGGCAACGCATCCATATAGACTATGCTGGACCATTTATGGAACAAATGTTCCTGATTGTGGTCGACGCTCAAAGTGGCCAGAAATATTTAAGGAAGTAGCAGATGCCAGCACAATTAACACTTCAGTTACTCTTTACGCCCACAGGCCACAACAGCTCATGACAATGGCTGTCAGTTTACTGCAGAGGAGTGCCATTGTTACTGGTTCCTATCTCAAGCTTTAAGGGTTGAACATGTTTTTACTGAATCTCCAAATCAGCTCTGCAGTTTCATTTTAGTCCCACAGCTTACACCTATATAACATAACACCACATAAACTTAAAGCATTAGGTCATCTCCAAATCACCGAATCGAGGCGCTTCTGTCTCCAAGGCCACAGGAACATAAAATCCAGCAGTTACTCACTACTTTTGCAAACATTGTTAAACAATGGGATGCTCTCAGGAGCTCTGTGATTTCCAGCATAGAGGATGCTCCCTCTGCAATAAGTCAGCTGTTACTGGAATTATAACAAAGTGGAAGAGCTTCAAAACGACAGCAACTCCGGTATGAAGAGACAGGTCACAATCCTCGAGCAGGATCAGAGGATGCACACAGTCAACAACCCACCTCCAAACTTAATGTGGCCTTCAGAACGGTGTGTGGAGAGTTTCATGAAATGGTTTTATATGACTGAGCTCCTGCATCCAAACCTCGCATCACCAAGTCTGATGCAACACATCACATGGATGGCCCTTTCCAGAAGGGCTGAAGCTGTTGTAGCTGCACAGGGTGGGGCCACACCATAATAAAATTTTGGGATTAATAATGGGATTTTGGTCAAAGTTCATGTGTGTGCAATCCTTGGTGTGTTCAACTTGTCGATCTCTGCTCAGCCTCCTACTGAGAACACCAGCAGGGCAGCTTCTCCTGTCTTTACAGCTATTGTTTTTCTACTGTTGAATCCGATCCCACTTCAGTGTTTCTGCTGTGCTGTGTGACAAGATTCAAACCCACAGTCATGAAAGTTCAGATCTAATTGATGCTTGGTCCATCACTCCTCTGTTTACTTTCTTTTTTGGTGGACAAAATGACGTGCTTCCAAGAGATTTAATCACAGCCTTTGACTATGACCTGTGAAGAACGATTCATGTGAATCATCAGTTGTAAATGTTTAGACCTCGCTAACTGTTTATATATGGAGGGTAGAAATGTTTAGCTGCCTCGGTCTGTAATCAGCAGCAGCAGAAGAAACTTATGGAGATTTTGAAGAAAGAGGATAAACAGCTGATGAACTGCTAATTGGAGACTCCAGCTGAACTCAGAGCATGCTTAGTTATTCCGCAGTTTTCATGGTGACTTTACCCAAAGTAGTGCCCAGAATTGTGTTGTTGTCCTCCTGTTTATGAAAGATTTGTTTAAAGGCTATAATACCAGTTGTCATTCTGTATTTCTTATTGCTAAAATGGGAACCAGTGGATGTTGAATTATGTGCTGTAAAAAACACATCTTGATAACATAACCCTCTAAGGAAAGTATGAACTAATGCCAGATAGCTCTGAGGTCATTTGGTCCTGTCCTATTGCTTTAAAGGGATACTTCAGATTTTAGAAGTGTGGTTCTGTAAAGCGATTATAATAAGCTAATATCTCCCCTGTAGCAGATAACTTTGTGTCTTCACTCTGATCATTTGTTTCCTGTTAATCACTAGTTCATACCCGTCAAGATAAAATACACTAGAAAAGATTAAGAGTTTGACAGCCTGAAAGGTGGATCCATCATCTCTGTAAAGAGAGAGAGGTGAGCTAACTTCAGTTCATTTTCCCAGAGAAATTGAAAGTGATTCCGAGTCTCAGGACCCTGGGTTGTTTTGGGTTTTGATTATTTGATTCTAGTTCTGATTATTTGTTGTTCTGTGTTCTGTGTTCCTTTGTCTAATATTTTGATTAGATCAGCCATGTTGATGTTTTACTTCACATCAGTCTTTTCTTAGTTATTCTAGTTTAATTATGTTTATTCCTTGTGTCTAGTGATTCTTTGTTACAGTTAGATTCATTTTGTTAGTTCCCCTGTCTGTTTACTCTCCCTCGCCCCTTGCTACCATTTCTCTCTCTTTCTCTCTCTCTCTCCTAAATCCACCTTCTGCTCTCTCCTCTCACACCTGCAACCTGTTAGCCAAATAGCTCCAGTCTTGTTGCAGCATTCACTCTCACAGTATTTGAACACAGTTCCTGCTCTCACGCCTCACTGGTTTGTCCCGTTTCTTCTCCCTTAAGCCCTGTTGTTTTTTCCTCCTGGATTCCTGTGTTTTTGCTCATCTCTGGCTCCCTGTGTTCCCTGTGGTTTTTGTAATTATTTGTAATAATTTTTTTATTAAAATTTTATCATATACTTTCCACCCTTGCCTCTCTCCATTTGGGTCCGATTCCACCACCACCAGCCATGACACCTACAGGATATCCCCTTGTTAATTTGATGAGAGGCATCCCAGAGACCCTAAGGGTGTTTGAAACAGAGTGGGCTGACAGACAGACACAGCATGTTAGTGCAACAGCTCAGATAGAATGTGTGACATGAATAACAGTCCAGAGAACCAGCTGAGGGTTTTACTGACAGGATTCATCACAGAGATGAGAGATGACTTAGAGGACGCAACAGAAAATTCTTGGAGAAACTTAAAGAGAGAGTAATCAAATTAAACATAGTAGTGTGAAAAAGTATTTGCGTCGTTCCTGATTTCCTGTTTTTTTGAATGTTTGTCACACTTCAGTGTTTCTGAACGTCAAACCAATTTAAATATTTACAATTAAACACAAAATGCAGTTTTTAAATTAAGGTGTTTATTATTAAGGGAGAAAATAAATCCAAACGGCATTTTGTGTTTACTTGTGTTCTCTTTGACTGATATTTAAATTGGTTTGATGTTCTGAAACACTGATGTGTGACAAACATGGAAATAAATAGAAAACCAAGAAGGGGGCAACACTTTTTCACACCACTCTTTCTGCTGCAGCTGCATGTTCTGTTGGTGCTGTTCAGTAACAGCTAAACCTAATCTACATCCATCCTGGACAGATGCACTGAGAACATATTAAACACATCTGTCCACACATGGAGGCTCTGAAAGTTTTACTGCACCAATAAAATGGTTAAAATTTCAAACTTTTCTAAACCTCCATAGAGACATAAAACAATGTGAACTGTAACTTCCAAATGGATTCTATTTTTATTTTTAACATATTTTCCCCACTTTTACAATGTCTATAAAAAGTATTCAACACTTTGGAGGTCTTACCCTTTTATTGATTTTACAAATCAATCCTGATCAACAAAATCTTATTTTTCTGTCAAAACAATATTTCCCAAATTCCCTTTAAAAATATTCAACAAAAAAAATAAATGAATCAACAAAGCTCCAGTCAATTGGTGCTAATAGTCTCACAATGAGTGAAATAGGGATCAGCTGAGTGCAGTGACTGTGATTATGATTATACTATAATCATTATTATAGTATAAAGACAGCTGTGTCTAGAAGGTCCATTCACTGGTTAATCTGTATTCCTGGCTACCATTATAGCATGAAGACCAAAAAACACTCCAACCAATCACAGAAAAGGTTGTTGAGAAGTCAGGGGATGGAGACAAAAACATCTCTAAGGCCCTGAACGTCCTCTGGAGTTCAGTTAAATCCATCATCAAGACATGTAAGGAATATGGTCCATGTGTAAATCTGCCTGGATCAGGCCATCCTTACAACCCCAGCCATGCAAGAAGGGACTTGTAAGAGAGGACATCAAGCAAGACTGTATGTTTGGTAGTTAGTTTCCATCTGCCAGAGAACAACAGCTTCAAAGAAGATTTATTTTCCAGCAAGACGACGAGCCAAAGCTTCCAGCTAAAGTTAAAGCTATGCAGAGATGATTTGAAGACAGCAAGGTGGAGGTTCTGGAGTGGCCAAGTCAAAGCCCAGACTTCAATCTGATAGAGAATTTGTGGCTGGATTGAAAAGGGCTGTTTAAAGCCAATCCTTATACAACCTGACAGTTTGAAAAATTTAGCACAATGGTTCTCAGTTCCAGTCCTCAGAGACCATTGCCCTGCATGTTTTAAGTGATTTCCTTCAGCCACACACCTCACTTCAATAAGTGAGTGATTTCACAGACTTCTGCAGCACTTGATGGCTGAAGAGGAGGTCATGCAGCCATTTGTATCAGGTGTTCTGGAACAGAGCCACATCTAAAATATGCAGAGCATATGAATATAGTGTAAAGTGCTTTGAGGTCCTCTGGACTTGATAAAATGCTATACAAGTACAGCCCATTTACCATTAACCATTTAACTATGAGAAACAACAGAGTACAGTTAAGTTTGTTGACAAACTAAACACCACAGACGGAAATCCAAAATATTCAACTTTAAATACACATAGAGTTAAATACAAAAACTAATTTAACTAAAAAAAATACAAGTCCTCCCTCTCTCCAGCAGGAACTGGTGATGTGGTCCAGTTATCAGCTGCATGTAATTAAGTGCTCTGAGCCCTGGCCACTATCTTTGTCTTTCACCTCCCCAGGCATCACAGCAGGTAAGAAAAAATAATTAGTCATATTCACAAAACAAAGATGAACAAAGAGTTGATAAAAAATATATAAGTAAATTAAATGTGTGCGCTTACAAATAGAACAAATGTATTTAAAGTGTAACTACATCCCTGTGAAAGTATAACCCCATCCCTCAAACACTTTTTAATCAAAAAAAAAAAAAAAAAAAAAAAAAAAAAAAAAAAAACAGGTGTCAAATCTTGTGACCTTTTTCTGTGTTGTTGGAGACTATTATAGCAACAACACTTTGCAGCTCAGCTGTAGCCCTGCTGTGTTATAAGTAAGCAGAAAGCTGTGGTGAGCACTTCCTGCTTCCCAAGCACTGCAGTCAGTCTGCCAGTCATCCGTCCTGCAGTATATTATAGCCAATAGTAAGAGCAGTGGAAACCCATTCCACTCCATGTCCACATTGCAAATAAATCACACATTTGCTAAGCTGAGGAACGCTATTGATCAGTGCTCCCCATGGTCCACCCCAACTCCTGACTCGCCACTGAGCAGGCAGGGCTGTGACACTGTGTACCGCTGTGACCAATAGGAGAATTCAGCTGCCTAAGAACCGTTTGACCAAAGGAGGTCAGCACTGAGACGGTTTTAAGCAAAATATTGCCGAACTAAACAAATTTACACAAAAATGTAAAAATCCGTACAGAAACAAAAAGATAGGACCCTAGATAACCTATTTAGACAATTTATCAGCAAAAAGAAGTTGATTTGGGGGTTAGTTACACTTTAAACAAACCAATAAACATTTTTTTTTCCCAAATAATGGATGAATAAATAAAAGAAGGTGCATAAGAGAGCTACCGACTTTAGTGGAGTGTGGCCATGGCTTTAGGCATCACAGATAGGCTACTGTATGACAACTAACATTATTTCTGAAGCTTAGTTGTGGATCAGATTACCACCAAAAATTACAACAACAATAACTAGCACAAAACAGTTTATTTGTACTTTCTACAACTTTTATTAAGATAGCTTTCCCACACAGTCAACAGCTCTCATTTAATAACCATGTTGTAACAATGTATCAAAACCCAGAAAAAAAAAAGTTTGCTGGTAGTGCTATCACTAGTTAGCCTAGTCACTGAGCATATTACCCAGCAATCAGGTGGCATCAGATGCTCCTTGACATTAGAGTCTATAGTTATTTACCACAAAGACTGCAGTATATGAACCATGCGCATGTGCATTGAGAATATGAGACACCATTTTCTCACCATTTACCCTAGCCATGATGAGCAGTAGCTCTCCCCACTGTAGCAGAGGCAGCTAAGGTGTTGCTCAGTGAAAGAGAGACAGAGACAATCTTCTTGCACAGAATTAAGAAGCATGGTTGTCAGCAGCAAACAATCAGGACAGTGACTGATTCCTTCACAGTGACTACACTTTCTAACTTTCTAACACATATAGAGCCACTACAAACTCAGTGGAAAGACACAGCTTGCTAATTATAAAGAGATTGTGCCAAGTAGGACATCCATGTTCTATCACTTCTGAGTTGATAGGAGACACAACTGAAAATGAGAATACAGTCTCCTGCTATAGCTATAAACCTGTGACCACACAGTCTTACTTCATAGTCAGAGGACATTTGTAACATTTACAGATATTCAGTAAATATATCATGAAAGGCAGCCCAAAGGAACAGCAGTGCATCATTTCTCAAAAATCTGTTTTTATTTGTGACTCCAAACATAAGTGGCTTAAATGTAATGTTTCCTTTTTGTTTGTGATTTATGTTGTGTTTTTTCATGTAAAGCACTTTGAACTGGCTTATTGCTGAAATGATCTATGCTAATAAACTTGACTTAAAAACCTTATATTGTTCTGAATGTATTTCCCAACATACTGGTATAAACAGACAATGATTTAAACAAGAAACTATTTTACTGAAGCTAACAATTTCAAAATGATGACTAAATTATAATGCTAAGAGAACCATCTACTGCAGCTAAATTGTTGACTGTTGTCAGCCTCGAAATATAATCCCACTTAAAAGCAGCTGAACTCTTTAAGATCAACACCAGTTTTATTGGATTGAACATTTAAAATGCTTTCAGTTTCAAAAGGAAGCTCATGTTTAGTCTCTGCCAACTTGACTTGCTGGCAAACTGAACCTTCAGATGAGTGCTGACACAGGGCTAAAGCAGATTATGGTTATTAGCTGGAGTGCCCAAACTAACTGAAGTCTGAGGTTTTTAAATTACAGGTGTTTGGTGTATGTGTGCCTTCTGAAAAATGAACCTCAAGGGGTTATTTTTCTTAAGATGATATAAGATATGCTGTTTATGGCAGCAAATTCTTTACATGTGGCTGTGTAAAAAGAGCAGAAAGAAACAAACTATGAAAGGTGATTTTAAAGCATCTTATTGCTGGCTTTGAGAGATGACTTTCCCCTCTCTATCTCTGTCAGGTTTACATTTAGAAAACAAGACAGAAAAAGACCCAAAAAGAAACGACAAGGAGTGTGAACTGCATATGAGCCTGTTTTCCTCACTTGCTGTCAACCATCATAATCCGATAATAATTCCGTCAGAGAAGATGCCAGAAAAGTGAATTGAGTCTGCTTCAGCTCTGCACCAGTAAGATTTGCTTCAAGGCCATGAAATGTGGTTTGAACATTAATTTCTCACAGAAAGGGCTCAAAATGACTTTCTTTAAGCTCTTATCCTCTGGCACCCAGAGGTCACATTAGAATCATAAAAGGATGTATCAACTTACAGCCCTAATTTAAAGAAGGAAAAACATTTGATTGCACTTTAGTTTTGTGACTTTTTCTTTGAGGTCTTAAAGCAAAACTTTGACACCATTACAGAAGTGGTTTCAAAATAGCTTTTTAGGAATGGAAAGTTGAGCTTCATGAAATATGATGCTTTGCAGAAATGTTTACAGCCCTCAACTTTTTCACACTTTCTTACATTACAAATACAATCTTCAGAGTTTTTTTATTATGATTTATGCCATTGAATTAAAAGTAGCTTATGATTATGAACTGGAAGAAAAATGATCCAAGGTGTTCACATTATTTTCCAAATAGCACTCTGAGAAGTATGGCAGGCATGTGTGTTCAGTCCCTTTTACTCCGATGTCCCTAAATGAAACCAGTGTGATCAATTACCTTTAGAATAACCCAGTCTGTAAACAGAGTCCATCTGTGTTATTTATTTTTAGTATAAATGCAACTGTTCTGTGAAGTTCTCAGAGATTATTCAGCTTCTGTCTCACTGTCCTCTCATGCCATTTATGTTGGAGTTCTACACAGAAGGAAGTTAAGGAGCTCCTTGGAACATCAGGTGTCACGTCTTTGAAGCATTTTAATTTGCTCTCATTCTGATTGGTCGTGTATTCTGTGTAAAGTTTGATTTAGTGGACATGAAATGACAACCAGACACAGAATTAGATTATGATTTTTTTTTCACAGTCCAAGAACACCTCAAGATGCACACTGGACCAACTAGAAAAAGGAAGGAAGGTTAATGAACTAGACAAATGTGGATGACTTGATCGAGAAAGGAAAAAGATTTCTGATTTCTCATTTCCT
Organism: Anableps anableps; assembly: GCA_014839685.1. Taxonomy (NCBI): domain Eukaryota; kingdom Metazoa; phylum Chordata; class Actinopteri; order Cyprinodontiformes; family Anablepidae; genus Anableps; species Anableps anableps. The sequence continues at coordinate 372,502 of CM026073.1, forward strand.
GCTCTTGAGTGGGAGAATTTCTCCTGTTAGTGAGAAAGTGGGAGGAGTTTGAGGAAAGACTCTCTGGCCAATGACATCATAACAGGTGGGAAATCCCAGGCAGGTAAATCCTTATCCAGTCCAAGTTCAATACACAGAAAATCCATGCGGCAGACAGATCCCATCCAATAAACCAGAGTGTGGTCAGGAAACAGACCAGGGTCAGAATCAAGGAGGCATATGACTGAACAGTCCAGGAGGAAGCAAGTAAAAAACCAAGAGTCGGAAAGTCGATTCAGAGACAAAAACCAGGAAGCAAATTCAAGCTTGATATCCAGGAAGGGCAAGACAAGAGGCAGAAATCTGTGAGACAAAAACAGCATGGTATCAGTTTCATAAATAAGACTATTGTGCACCCAGCGGTGACTGCTTCTTTGTCACAGAAGGCTATATCCATTCTGAAGTTAGCTATTGATCTGATTAATGATAGGCCGGCACTGGTAACTGAGTCGCTGGTGCTGGCAAATGAGAAGGAGGCCACTCATTTGCGTTAGCTGTAGAGAGGCTGGTGACTAGCATGTTTTGACTGGCCACTCATTGGATTGCCTTCTTTCTTGGATAGCCTGGCAACTAACATGCTGAGGCTGGTCACCCGCGACTCATAGTTTCTTCTTTAAAGGAAACTTTATCAAGAAAAATGGCTGGGATACTATATCTGTAAGCATCATACATTAGAGGCATTGATGTGATCTTTTGACAGAGTTTACTGTAATCCAACTTGACACCAAGCATATATAGTAGCTGGACACCTAGCCACAGTTGCCCTTGGGCACCATCAGCAGGCAAGGTGGGTGAAGTGTCTTGCCCAAGGACACAATGACTGAATCGGATGTAGCGGGAGCTCGAACTGGCAACCCAAGTCGGCAACTCATCGATTACAGGACAAACTCCTACCACCGTTGCCATCATCATCCCATGTCTGGCACACACTGCTCTCCACATACTGAAAATCCAGATTTGCCATGAGAGCTTGGACTAGGTCAGAGTCCAAGTTGCTTGGTTGCAAGCGGAGCTCAGTCAATAATAAAAAAAGATGTGAATATTTAAGAGTTCACAATTAAATGTGAACAAAAAAACATCTCGCTCTTTCTTGTAGTGACTGTTTCAGCATTGTGAAAACGATGGGCCACTTCATGTAAAAAAAAAAAAATAATTAAAGATTAAAAAAGATTAACTTTCCTCACTACCAAATATTCCACATTCAGCTGTTAGTAGGATTATTACTAAGCAGAAAAGCTTCGGTACAACAGCAAATCAACGACAAGTAGGCCACATAAAAATTACAGAGCGCGGGTCTGGAACCTGAAAACAGAGAGGAGTTAGAAGGCAAACTCGAGGAAGAGACAAAGAGATGAGAAAGGGAAGAAGGGACAAGGGATGGATGAACGGATGAGGGAGAGAAGAAGGGATAAGGGAGGGATGAGGGCCCGATGAGGGGATGAGGGAGGGAGGAAGGGATAGTCGAAGTGATGACGGGATGGGGGAGGGAGGCAGAGATGAAGGGAGGAGGGGCGGAGGGATGAGGCCAAAAGTGAGGGACGACAATATGAGAGGGGATGTGAAGGCATGTGGAGAAGCGGGGGGCGAGAGTCAAAAAGAGCGTGACGGAGGTGAAACAGCAGGTGAATCGAGTTTATATAGACGTTGAATGATTAGAGGAGTGGTAGAGGCATAGAGCTGCTCCTAAACCTTAGTTAACATATTAACTTCATTTCACTAGCAAGGACTACACCAAACATACGAATTTAAGGATTTTATTGAAGGAAGGGGTCGAAGGGATGACCAATAGGATAGGATGAGGGATGAGATATCTGGAGAGATATTTGGATTGAGGCTGGGGTGAAGACTCAGAGTGGGGCACAGTCTTCAGGAAATGTCCTTTCCTGAGCCTGCTTAGGAACCCCAAAGATTTTAAGGATGGAAGGAACTGAGAAGAGAATGGGCTTGACGGAGATCGAGGAGATTGTTATGGATGTAAGAACAGTATGCTTGGGATGACCATCAGCCAAGAATTTGGATGGTGTGGTCTGAGATTCCCCGATGGGAAAGTCAATGAAGCTGCGCCTATGCAGAAGGAATGGACGGAATAATGAACCGGAGTGATCCTTCATCTAAGCAGGGCTTGGTGGAAGTGAATTACGAACCAGAATCTAGTGGCCGGGCCACCAGACTCTGTAACGAAGAGAGGGTCGAGAGGTGAGGCATTAGCAGATTGAATGTGATTACAGAGAGGTTCGTAAGGGCTGAGGGGGGAGCTGAGGTAGGAGATGTGGATGGGAAAAGATGCTCCAAGCTGGTCCATTTTGCTTTTCCAAAGTGTAAAGGTGAGGGTGTCATGGCTACACAGGTGAGAGGAAGGGTTGTGTTTGGATGTAGATGGGACAAATTCAGAACAACGAAGGAGACCAAAGAAAGCTAGTAGGAACATGGACATGGATTCTAAGGTGAGGTCAATGGATGGAGAGGAGTAGCCGGAGCACAGAGTAAAAATGCAGTGAGAGCCCTCTTCCAACAGACACCAAAGAAGCGCCAAAAGTCTGGGTGGATGGGCAAGACCTTAAAAACACAGGTAATGTCCACCTTAAAGAGCCAAGCCCCCCCTACCCGCTAGGCAAATGAAACGAATGACATGGTCCACGGTGGCATACTGCATGGAAAAGTCTGAGAAAGAGATGAGGCTGTTGATGCTAGGCACATGAGCCCCATGAGGAGCAGACAAGTCCATGATCAGCTTCTTCTTGCCCGAATATTTCCAGGTAGCAACGCCGATGGGGCTGATGCGAAAAACAGTGAAAGGAGGTCACATTTGTCGATGCACCCAGGGCGCACGGCATTGGAGCTGCTCTGGGCAGGGAGGGGCTTAGGGATGAGAGTGAGAGGGGGGCAGCAAGAGACTGATGATCAAAAACAAGGTCACACATGGAGGAGGACCAAGAACAGAGGGGGATGACAGAAGTGCAAGTGGTGGCGGGGTGGGAGGGAGCACTGCAAAGACTGCACAATAGGGAAACGCGAGCAGCAAAAATACAGGGGTAAAGCTCTGAGTCCAGAGCGCCCCAGAATGTCACCTGGTTGAACTAGGCCAAACAACCCACAGCCTGGGTAGTGGCGAAACAGAGGTCATATAAGAATCTTGAGTTTGACTGGCTCAGACTTGGAGTTTAGTGACTCAGCTGTGTCTCTCAGAATGAAAGTGGTGTCACTTTGAGCGTCAAGCAAGGCATACACAAGCCTTTCATTCTCTGGTTCATTCATAGTTGACACATAGACTGGGATGACTAAGAAAGAACAACCTTTTGACCTTTGTTGTACAACTCTGTTGGCTGTAACTTGCTTAGATTCTTTCTCTTTGGTTTCAGACACCTCTTCTATTTCCTGATTAGTCTTTGTTGGTTGTTGATTATTCTTTGATCTGTTTTCTTTATCCCTTTTCTCTCTATCTTGATGTAGACAAATCAGGTGAGGCTTCTGACATTTGTCACACACACTTCTGGAAGTACAGTTCTTGGAGCTATGACTTGAGACAGCTGAAGCACAATTTTTCAGAGTGCACAAACTTAACTTTTTCTTCCACTATCTGTTCCATTATCTTTCAACACTTATGTAGTGTGTGATCAGGTTATTTATAAAATATTTATAAATGCAATGTTTTTCCTTGTCATTCGACCATGTGCTTAGAGTTTTAGCACTTAGCTTCTTCTTGATTTGTCTTTGTATAGATGCTTGTTGTCTAGTTTAGTTGGCTTTATTGCTTGCAGTGAGGTGATTGGGTTGCAAACAATTCTTGCTTCTTTTATCAGAAATTTAACAAAATGACTGAAATTAGGAAACATTTTGTGTTCATCTTGGAACTCTGTAACTCTTCTGTTCCAACATGTCCTTAGCCAATCAGGCAGCTTTGTTGCTATTCTTTGATTTTCCACAAAGTCATTTAAAACTTGTAAACCTTGAACATGTGGGATGGCTGATTCAACACTGGTTAGGAAATCAGCAAACTCACATAAATCTTTGCTGTCCTTGGCAGTGATTTTAGGCCATGACTGAATTTTGTCACAGTAAGACTTGCCTATGACAAAGGGGCTTCCAAATCTATCGTCTAGCATTTCCCAGGCAGCCCAATATGCCATGTCTGTTCCAGCTAGTAAGGGACCTTCAGAACCCTTCTTGGCTGAATCTCCAACATATTTCTCAAGAAGAAAAGCTTTTCTTGGATTGGCAGATTTTTGCGGTCAACTAATGTTTGAAAAGACAACTTCCAATCCTTATACTGCAGCAGGTCGCCTGTGAAGACTACTGGCTCTGGGATTGGGATTCTGTTGGCTCTGACTGCTTCAGTGAGAGTTTTTACAAGATCAATGGAGGCTGCTTTGTTTGCAGTTAGAATTTCGGTTTGCTGTGCAGATTGCTGGCTTGTAGGAGCTTTAACGTAAGAAAGGATGATCTTGGTTTACTTGTAAATGAACAACAGGAGGGCTTACTTCATCTTCGCTGTTTATGCTTTCAGCATAGACCTTTAATCTTGCTTGTGCTGCATTGTGCTTTTGCAGCTCTTTCAATAGTTCTACTTCTTTTTTCTTCTCTTCTAACCTTGTCTTAATTGTGGTGCTCTCTGTTAGAAATTGAATTATTTTCTTTGCATCCTCAACTTCAAGTTCTCTAATTTCTTCCTCACATTGATGTTGTGTTTTCATTATTTTAATTACCTCTTCAGTAGCTGCTACCTTCACTGTAGCTTCTTGTCTTTGTTGTAGCGTGACTAGAGATGACTGGTTGGACATCCCAGACATGGACTTAGACTTATATGTGCTTCTAGAGCTGATGCTGTTTAAACTGCTTCCAAACACTGACTCAGAGTCTGGCCAGGGAATATTATTTGAATCACCATTTTCTTCCAAAAGACACACAGCGAATGTCTGTTACAATAGTGTTAATAGCACTCATAGCTTCTGGTATTAAATCAATATGTTTATTCTTCACCATTCTTTTAAAGGAGTTTATGTGGTATTTTCACTTCTTGTAGATTCACTGGTAGACTGGTCAAATCATTTAACTTTGCCTCTTGAAAAGATTTCCATTTTCAGTGAGTGTACACATGTGCTGGCTTCTATGCAAGTTTTTTGACTGTATCCTATCAGTAGATACCGAGGACTGTGGAGTTCCTTCTCCATTTGCTTGTTCTTCTGTATCCTGCACTTCTTTGTCATCATCTTGTATATTAAGCTCTGCACTACTTTCAGTGGGCTGAACTGTACTAATCCTTTCATTTGCTATGTTGTCTTGTTGTTCTTTTAATCCTTTATTTGATTTGTATCTTTACTTGTTTAATCTTCTTATCCTTTGATATGTTACTGCTTCTTTGAATGAAAATGTCACTTTGGATGTTGAGTGCAGTTGAGGCTTTCACAACAATATTCAAGTGCTGCTGCTACTTCCAAGACACAAATTTCAGTGCTTTCCATTTGTTAGCTTGATTTCTTTATGTATTCAATGCATTTGTCCAAACACATGATACTTCCCTTTGCACATATGTAGCATCTCTTGCTAGTAGCTTCGGTCCTGACCGTCTCATTGCCTTCTCCGGGGCGGCGAAGTGTTCTACTGTGCCGGCTTGTTTACGAACATGAGAGACACCAGAGTTCCTTTGACTGATGTTCACTGTCCTTTTTTTCTCTGTGGTCTCGTATCTTCAATCTTCATAGCACTTTTACACAACAAGTACACCGTAGAACTGATAAAACACAGATGTACAAAATATTACATTACTTGTCTCTGGTTATACAAAGTATACAATTTACAAAACACAGAATAAACATATCACTTTGGCCTGCTAAATTCAGCACATTTTCTATCTGAACTGTTCTAAATTTTCTCAATATCAGATCCGTTTGCATCAACTGTTTTCCGTGCTTTTTGGAGCCGGAAGTAATGTCACCGTGCTCTTAAACTAAGCTTATCAAGTTTTCTGCTTTAAGGGAACAGCACCACAGCTACATCTAGTAGTGAAACATGAATGGAAAAATAACAACTTCTGTTACACTCTGGAAGAAGCTAGCATCTCCAGGACAGATGACGCCCTCTGGTTGCGATTCTGCAGACTCAAAATGAAACATCTTCCCATAGAGTAATGAATCATGCTTTTCTGTCTGACAATCCCATGGATGATGGATGATGGATGACGGTTGAACAGTGCTTGCCTGACTGCATTGTCTCAAATGTAAAGTTTGGTGGAGAGAGATGGTGTTGAGAAGCTGTTTTTCAGGATTTTGGCTCAGTCCATTAGTTGCACTGAAAGACACTCCTAATGCTTCAGCATAGCAATACATATTGTAAAATGTAACTCTCCCAAGTTTGTGTGAACAGTTTGGGTGCTGCACCCTCCTGGTCCAATACAACGGTGCACCAGCACACAAACTAAGGTCCATCAACAGAATTTGCCTGATCTGCACAGAGTCCTTACCTTAATCTCTGAAAATATCTTTTGGATGAGTTAAAGCAAAAACTGTTAACCAAGCGTCTTGTCCAACATCAGTGTCTGACTTCACAAATATGCTTCTGGAAGAATGTTTTCATTCTTCTAATTACACATTTTACACTTCTAATCTTTGTGGAAATTTTTCCCAGAAATATTGATGGTGTTGTAGCAGCAAAGGCTGACATCAAATGAAACCCTATGGATTAAAAATGGGATTTTACTTTAAGATGATATGTAAGTGAAGGCATACAAGTGAACATTTGCAAAAAGTGTAGATGCAGTCACCAGCTTGAAATGTTGCTATCTATTGTTATACTAAAAACCTTGACAGATCCCATAAATGAGAAAATAACAATCAAAACAGACAGGTAAATTGGGATGGACGTTATTAATATTGGGGCTGCTCAGGGTTTCCCTGCAGCAAGAAGGCCCTGGGTTCAGATCCTGTTCTGGGGTCATTCTTCATGGAGAATGCGTCTTCTCATCATCCATGTGTCGGTTCTCTCCAGGTACTCCAGCATCCCCCCCAGAGTCCAAAAACATGACTGTTAGATAATTGATCTCTAAGTTGCCCTTAGCAGTGAGTGTGTGCATGGTTGTGTGTCCTGTGTGTCTGTGTTGCCCTGTGATGGATTGGTGACCTGTTCAGGGTTTACCCTACCTCTCGACTGCTGGTTCTAACTTAGCAGCATTTTAGGCTGCCAAACCAGAAGATTCTCTGTCTAAGAATAGCAAATCATTCCACATTGCAGTCGCTCTGAATAAATCTGAATCTGACAGAAGGTGGTGCAACAGAAAGGAACCACACAGTCACCAATACTGTGCTCTCTAGATGTTGTGCACTGACATATTGGCTTATTTTTGTCCTGTAACCAGTGGCTTCAAACCCCTCCTCCATCTGTCTCTGTCACATTGCCCTTGTAGTGGTCAGATGGCCTAGAAGTGCCGGTGGAGGGGCCTTTCATTCAATCGCACAATGAACGAAACTGGAACTATAATTTGGAAACAAAAGAACTTTATTTGTGGTATAAAAACATTACATTTTTTTCAGCAATCAAAACTGTGTGTGTGTGTGTGTGTGTGTGTGTGTGTGTGTGTGTGTGTGTGTGTGTCTGTGTGTGTGTCTGTGTGTGTGTGTGTGTGTGTGTGTGTGTGTGTGTATGCACGGATTTAATGAAAAATTTTAAAATAAGAATCAGTCAACAAAGGTTTATTAAACAAGCAGCTTACAAAAATTAAAGCAAATATTAGGGAACAAAAAAAACAACATCCAAAGTGATACATCTCATTACATCATGAAGGGAAATAATAACTTTTTAGATTGTTTTGAGATGTCAACAAACTGAGGTTTGGAACACAATCCTTTGCTCTTAAGAGGTTAATATAATCCAAAGGAAAAACATAACGCCAACTCAATCCTGCACACTGCACCTGTACCTGCCACTTTTTTCAGTGGTTCCTGCTCCACTGTCCAGCTTATTTTTCCTGTCCTTCTCCATCCATCCTCCTTCTCCTCACTCCTACTCTGACTGGAATCATCCTGTCCCTCTTTCACAACTCCACAGCCACAGCTCACAATGTCCTTGTCTGCTGCTTAATAGCAACAATGATAAATTTTATAGCACTCTTGCAAAGAATTCATAGTGTTAGAACCCGAATATAATCAACTTATGAAAAGTGCCAAACACACAGGTAATGAATTACTTTTTGTATTTTTCTTGAGCTCATAAATAAACCCATATATAAATGAAACACAGAACAGTTCAACCATGTGTATAGTCTGTATATTCAGATATTATCTTTTTAACTTTGAACACAGACTTTCTCCTAAAATGTTTTCTTTTGCAATTTCTGGTCAGCCAGTATGGATTGATTTAAATTAATCAAGCTGATTAATTATACATGCAGGTACAGTTCAAAATTGCTGACAGGCTGCCTCTAATGTTCTGTGTGCCCTGAACACATCCAAAAACACAAGCTGCCAAGTCTAGAGTGCTTGCTAACCTGCCTGCTATGGTCCTGCTGCTTGGTCCCTTGTTGTGAGGACCTTAACTCCTCCACCACAGAAAGTACTGTTCATTTTTTTGCATTTGGTTGTATCCTGAACAAATGTTTTTATTTTTTCTCCCTAATTTTTTCAGGCCAACCCTGGCCTGAAAAAAATTTTCAGGTAAAAAATTTCTCTCTCTCTTTCTCTTTTCTTTTTTGCATGTTGGCTAATTTAACCCACTCCTCTTTATTCCTTTATTTTTCAAATTGGGAGGGGCCTCTCGTATCTCCTCTTAGTATGCAAAATATCAGATTGACCAAGTCTGACACTTCACTGCCTATGAATTGCCAAAGCAGCCGTGAGGGCAGCTGCGCGGCAGAGCTGATGCGCTTTTTTATGGGATTTTAAAAAATCAACAAATTCCAAACCACCAGCCAGTTCAGCCTGGAACAGAGCAGCCACTTGTGAAACCTCCCATTGGCCAACCAGCCCCTGATGGCAGCTTCACTTCTGTCAGTCTGCTTCATGGCACATGTGGCTACAACGTTGCTTATCACCATGTGAATGTGTGAATGACTCGGTGAATGACTGATGGTCGTGTGAAATGCTTTGGAATCCTCTGGACTAGATAAAGCGCTATAGAAATGGAGGCCTTTTACCATTTTTTAATCACGTTATTAAATCAATCTTCCAACATTTTGACATTAATAAGTGGTTTACAAGGCAAAATCAACTCAATCCAACAGGCAGAGATATTATAAATAATCAGGTTAAAATGCTCAGGTGTTTATCTGTGATGATAAACAGTCTATGAAAAATATATCCTAATGAGATGAGTAGGAACATAATCATACAGACTCAATATGAAGCAGCTGCAAAAACCTAGCACTCTGCCCTGATGAGAAATAGCAAGAAGATCTTTTAAGAAGGATGCCCTTTAACTGAAACACACTATTAGGGTTAGTTTCTAATCTTCTTTTTTTAATCAAGAACAATTTTTAGTCATTAGTCTCAGTTTTAGGAACATAGGGATCAGTTCTGCTGAGATAACTGTCACAATGGTCTTCATGTGAACTAAGATATCACAGTGTGACTCTGTGAGGAGGAGGAAAAAGAACCAAGAAGATGTGTTTACCCACCGCCATCCTTTTCATTATTTTCATTTTCTCAGGGCTTTCATTGGTTCAGAGGCAGCACTATTATGTTACGGAGCAGATTAGCCTTGAAGTACAAATTACCATTGTGACAGACCTAGGTATGACATGAACCAGCTTTGTAACACTGAAAATCGCAAACTAAACCTGAAATTAGCTTGATAAAGTGGAGCAGGATTCATGGTTTATCAAGCTAATTTTAACTTTCACATTATTACCAAAACAGAAAGTTTCCTAATTGATCAATTTATTTAAAAAAGCATACACAGTCTGTGTTTCTTTTGCTTGTGTAGAAAGTATCCTACTCTCCAAATATCAGTCAGGTCACATGGGATATGGGGAAACCTTGACTTCTCTGAACAGTATTATTATTTTATTCATATTACTTAATTTACACATTCTAATAACAAAACAGTAAGACATGCACTTACTGAGCTTCTCACTAAAACAACTAGGAGAGAAAAGTGAGATTCTTCCATGCCAAGTGTCTTTCCAAATGTTGAACAGGGATGTAGTTTTCAGCAAATATTTGACAATGCAATTTCTTTTGTGGGGCTCCAGGCCAGCAGGGTGTCCTAAGCAGAAGTACAGTTCACTCATACCTCAGGTGGTCCCCAAAACACTGGAAGAAGTAAAACTTACTTCAGGAGCCAGTCTTAATTATTGCACAGCTATATCACCATAATGATAAACTCATGCATTAATCAGTGCTTCCAGGATGAACACCTGATTGTAATTTGTAATGGTTCCACATTCTGATACTCCATGATACACACTGATATGAGCTTTATATATTTGATGTAACTGTAATGGAAGTAAATAAAACAAAGGAACAAATAGAACCCTGAGCAAAATCAATAGCTAATGTGGAATTTCTACTTTTAGAGGATGTTCAATATCAGTTGTTTTATTTTGCAGGAGGAAAAATCTCAGATGTAACAGTTTTGTTCACCTAATGAACAGTCTGGCTTTGTAAAGCATAAACAAATATGGAATAAGCATATAATTTTCCATTTCTGTGTCAGTCTTTATACAGTCCAACTCCCCATTGGCTGCACAAGGTCCAAATGATACATAACCTACACTTTATTGTCTGGTGTTTGTGTGTTCCTCTAACTGATATTGCCCTGGGCTACTGCCCATATGACCCAAGTTGAAAACTGATCAACCCATTTGAACATTGTAATTGGCAGTAGTACAATGATAGGAACACACACCTTCCTACAGTGTTTTGTCTGGATATCATTTCTCACTGGATGAGGTTAAAGTATTGTTGCCGAGGGCTGCTCTCAAGCTGAAATAGTTTAAATTCAGCACAGTAAATACCATGGAATTATAAAATTATTGGTGTCTACAGTATGAGACCTTTTATGATCAGACAGAGCCCCAAGAACAGGATGATGCACAGGCAGGGGAAATGGACAGAAAGGAGGAGCATAACATGTGCCATGAGGCTATTGCCCCAAGGGTGTGAAAGTGGGTATGTGGATGATAGAGGTGGTGGAAGGGGGGGTGGCTGAGTCTGTGGGATCTCACAGTAAACACCAGTCCAGCCCTGGTAGCACTGGCAGGTGAACTTGTGCTTCATGTCCAGGATGTCATGGTTGTTGAGGTGACCCCTTACCTCAAAACGGGGGCCACCAGGTGCCGGGTTATGGTGGATGTGAAAGTAGCGTGGGTTGAGGTGAAGATAAGAACCTGAGTCCAGGCTCTTGCGGACACATCTTCCATTCTTCTTGCAAAGTGCTTTGCTGCACAATTTAGCTGCTGATGTGACATTGATGACATAATGTCCTAAAGGTCCATCAATGTACTTCTTCACTGTAAGGCAGTTCCTCTAGTGGAAGAATGGAAAAAGAGACATTGTCAGTGGTCTAATAATGAGAAGAAGATAAGAAGAGAAGATACCTTCTCTTCTTTTAAACAAGAATTTATCTCTTTTATTGTTAATCCTGCAAAATATTAGCCAGACAAATAAATATGTATATTATCACTAACTTCAAAAAAAGGTCTTATTCAAAACAATGATTTTATGAGAGAGTTTTAAAATTGCTCACTTTTTTTTCTTTTTTGCTGTGCTTTTAACACTTACCTTTGATCGAGCATACTCTGATGATCCCCAGAGGACAACACCTGATGCTCCCAAGGCAGCACTCTCCCCAATAGTGTGAACTAAGTCACTCTTTAACATAATGAAAACTTTCAGTCAAGTTTAGTTGATATTCAGATATCTAAGAAACCCCAGCAATCTGCCCAGCAATCTGCTGGGGTTTCTTAGATATAGCAAGTTACTGACTTTGCAGCAATATCTGGTCCTTCAGCATATCTGGTCTTTTGGATGAGTTAAAGCAAAAACTGTTAACCAAGCGTCTTGTCCAACATCAGTGTCTGACTTCACAAATATGCTTCTGGAAGAATGTTTTCATTCTTCTAATTACACATTTTACACTTCTAATCTTTGTGGAAATTTTTCCCAGAAATATTGATGGTGTTGTAGCAGCAAAGGCTGACATCAAATGAAACCCTATGGATTAAAAATGGGATTTTACTTTAAGATGATATGTAAGTGAAGGCATACAAGTGAACATTTGCAAAAAGTGTAGATGCAGTCACCAGCTTGAAATGTTGCTATCTATTGTTATACTAAAAACCTTGACAGATCCCATAAATGAGAAAATAACAATCAAAACAGACAGGTAAATTGGGATGGACGTTATTAATATTGGGGCTGCTCAGGGTTTCCCTGCAGCAAGAAGGCCCTGGGTTCAGATCCTGTTCTGGGGTCATTCTTCATGGAGAATGCGTCTTCTCATCATCCATGTGTCGGTTCTCTCCAGGTACTCCAGCATCCCCCCCAGAGTCCAAAAACATGACTGTTAGATAATTGATCTCTAAGTTGCCCTTAGCAGTGAGTGTGTGCATGGTTGTGTGTCCTGTGTGTCTGTGTTGCCCTGTGATGGATTGGTGACCTGTTCAGGGTTTACCCTACCTCTCGACTGCTGGTTCTAACTTAGCAGCATTTTAGGCTGCCAAACCAGAAGATTCTCTGTCTAAGAATAGCAAATCATTCCACATTGCAGTTGCTCTGAATAAATCTGAATCTGACAGAAGGTGGTGCAACAGAAAGGAACCACACAGTCACCAATACTGTGCTCTCTAGATGTTGTGCACTGACATATTGGCTTATTTTTGTCCTGTAACCAGTGGCTTCAAACCCCTCCTCCATCTGTCTCTGTCACATTGCCCTTGTAGTGGTCAGATGGCCTAGAAGTGCCGGTGGAGGGGCCTTTCATTCAATCGCACAATGAACGAAACTGGAACTATAATTTGGAAACAAAAGAACTTTATTTGTGTATGCTAATGTTAGCTTAAATGCTAACGTTAGCATAAGGACTATCACTAGCATGTTGACCTACAGTAACATACTCTGTCCAGTACGGAAAAACCTGTATAAAATTTAAAATGACCTAAAATGCAACTAAAAACTGGTAAAAATGCAGTGCAGTAGCAGTAGCACATTACACATGAAGCAATGTCTTGCTTCATGTGTAATGTGGACAACAGCCTATATGCAAAAGTCTATGGAACTTCCCTTTACATACAATCACTGTTGTCCAGGTGTTGGAACAGCATTAGAAGTACATGACACAAAATGGCTCCTGTTTTCTTGAAGTGGTTAAGGACTGCTTCACTTCCATTAGTCATATGGAAGGCTCCAAACAGACTATTGAGCTGTACTATAGTAGCAATGGTTAGACTAACTGCCATTGTTACCTTAAAGGGGCGGAGGGGAATTATGCAAAATCGACTTTTTTGAGCTTTATCATGTTATAATGTTATTCTCTCATCAAAAACATAACTGGATTGTTGCTTTGATTCTTTCATGCATCTTTGAGAAATCTTTATTCTCCCATGGCAACTATTTGAGGTTGCCTAAACACTTGCTGTCACCGAGTGCTGCCTTTTCCACGCAGCTCTTCCTTGGAACTGCAGTCTCCAAGCAAAGCTTTCTCCCTCACAGAGCACACCTGAACCACGACTCCCCCACTCAACTCCTTCAGACTTGCGGCAGCAGCAATTAGCAAACACCTGGTGGAACTGCGCATCTGCTGAGCTATTCACAGGAACATCTACTCAGTTTAATGCTCCTAAGAATGATGTAAAAGACTAGCAATGGTTAGGTTAACTGCCTTTGTTACCTTAAAAGCTACACATGTCCTCCTCAGAACTGCCACTGTTCTGTTACTACAGTCACAAGGGCTATAAATAGACTGGCACCTGTGTGAGAGTCCCAGTGAAAGCTCCAGCACCTCACACTGTATGTCAGGCTGTCCCAGCCGTTTGAACAGGAAACGCTGCCACAAAACAATCCTCGATTATTTGAAAATCGTAAGAAGAAAGATGAAGACAGTAACAGCTTCAGAATGAAGACAGAAAGCCAAGAAAACAGCTGAAGACAGAAAGAACAAAAGACATCTGAAGACAGAAAGACCAGAAGAAAGCTGAAGACAGAAAGACCTGAAGACAGCTGAAGACAGAAAGATCAGAAGACCGCTGAAGGAAGAAAAAGCAGAAGAAATCTGAAGACAGAAAGAGCAGTAGACTGGTGAAGACAAAAAGTCCATAAGACAGTTGAAGACAAAGAGCAGAACTCATCTGAATACAGAAAGACCAGAGGACATCTGAAGACAGAAAGGCCAGAAGACAGTTGACGACAGAAAGAGCAGAAGACAGATGAATACAGACCAGAAGATAGATGAAGACAGAAGCAGCAGAACACAGCTGAAGACTGAAAGACCAGAAGACAGATGAAGACAGAAAGATTAGAAGATAGAAAGACGAGAAGAAATCTGAAGACAGAAAAAGCAGAAGATATCCAAAGACAGTGCAGGAGAGAGAAAAACAAGAAGAAAGAAAGAGCAGAAGACAGAAGGAGCAGAAGAGAGAAAGACCAGAAGACATCTGAAGAGAGAAAGAGCAGAAGAGAGACACACAAGAAGATATCTGAAAACAGAAAGAGCAGAAGACATCTGAAGACAGAAAGATCAGGAGAGAGAAAGACAAGAAGACATCTGAAGACAGAAAAAGCTGAACAAAGAAACAGCAGATCTGAAGACAGAAAAAGCAGAAGACATCTGAAGACTAAAGACCAGAATAAAGCTAAACAGACAGATCTAAACAGAGCAGAAGAGAGGAACATATAGAAAAAATAGGAAAACGTGTGAGATACCTGCGCCTGACATGCCCATAATAATAAAGAATAACATAATCTTAAGAATTGAGAATGCTGAATGCATTCTCATTGGATAAATAATAAAGAAAAACACAATCTTAATGCATTCTTACTTGATAAAGAGAAACACAATCTGTAGTTTATCTTTTTTCCAGCTTCTCTCAGCATGCCTGCAGTCCCGTGTAAGCGCACGAGTGATTTCATTTAACCATGGCAAGGGACGACCCTCATGAGGGCCGGTCCCTATGGGCGCTGTTGGATCACGTGAGAAACGTCGGGCTTAACAGTTAAGTAAAGGTTAAGTAAGGTTAAGTACTTAAGTAAAGGTTTAATTACAGCTACCTTAAAAGCCTGTGGTACATGTCCATTTACTAAGGATAGGTTAGTCATATCTAAAATGGGGGCAGGAATCAAAGGGAACACTTCTTTAAATAATTTAGTTGGGGTGGGGTCCAATATGCAAGTTGAAGGTTTGGAAGACGATAATATTTTTGATTACTTAGAAAGCTGAGCTGACTCAAAACAGTCAGAACAGTCAAATCTGTCTTTTAGCTGACTCAAAACATATTGGGTTCTAGAGTTACATTCAATGCTGCCTCATTTACTGAGAAAGACAAACATTTTTGGGAGGTTGCTAATAATTTTGTTTTTGATAGAATAAATTTTTTTGATAAAGAATCCCATGAGGTCATCACTACTGAGAGCTGAGGGAATGAATAGCTCTACGTAGCGCTGACTGTGAGTTTGACAACTGTACTGAAAAGAAATCAAGGATTATTCTTGTTTTTCTCTATTAATAATGAAAAATGTGTTCTTCTAGGTTGGTGAAGGTTTTTTTTAAATGTAACAACTTACAACTTTTCCAGGTTAAGTGGGACTCCTCTAGATGTGTAAAGAACCATGTTTTGTGCTTGTGCATGCATGCTTTCCATGCTTTAAAGTACACAGCTCCGAATAAAACCAGGTAGTCAGCCCCCTATGCCTGATTGCCTTCTTTTTTAAGGAGGCTACATTGTCAAAAGTAACATGCAATTAGATGGTAACACCCTGAACAAAAACAACTATTTGTGACTGAGAGAAATTTGTTTGCTTCTCTCTGCTCTGTTGTCCTGTGATACTGAGGAAGTTAACAGCTTAAAAAAATCTTTAAAACTTGTTCCAGCATTGTGTGATAAAGACACACTTCATTGGAATTTTGTCCAGGGAGCCATTAACTCTTTGATTAAGATGTTCAGACACAACATGTCATGTGAGGAAATAAATGTATATGTTCACACACCAGCACATGGTCTATACTCAAGAGCAGGGGTCCTCAAATAACTTTTAGATGTGCCTCTGCTTCAACACACCTGAATCAAATGGCTGAAACACCTCCTCAGTTCTCAGTCAAGTTTTCCAGAGTCCTGCTAATGACCTGATTATTTGACTCAGGTGTGTTGAAACAGAGACATCTAAAAGCTGCAGGACACCGGCCCTCGAAGCCTGGATTTGAGGATCCCTGCTGTAGAATATAAAAACAGGAGTGAGTATCCAAAGTGCTTAACTAGTAGGCAACTGCACTTCTCTTGTTTCTTGAAGATGTTTCCCCCTCTCATCCAAAGGCCTTTTCAGTTCTAAACATGAGTGGAAATAACAGGCTTATAAGTTGTTGTCAGAACAATCACACTAATAGGTCCACCTTGGGTCCACCCGCAGGGCATGGGTAGGTCAGCAAATGTTCTGAGTAAAGCCAATTTAATCTAAAATCGCATTAAAGGCAACATTTAGTCTATCATTTTGAATGTCAGTATGAGAGTTAAAATACCCCACCATAATGGCCTTATCATTGTTTAACACTAAGTCAGATAATAAATCAGAGAACTGATCTAGAAATTCAGAGTAAAGTTCCTGGTGGACAATATAAACAGAGGTAGATGTAATAACTGCAGTTTGTAAGAGAAAAATCACGGTTGCATAATCAAAATAATGGTTGTTATTAAGTGACCTAGGATGATGTATTCATTAGGAAAAATGGTTTCTACTGTCCATCTTAGGCTAGTGTTTTGAGAAATTTGCACATTTGAATAATTAGAAGGAGTGGACTCATTCATACCAACATAATCCTCCTGCTGCTGCCAGGTTTCTTTAGGAAAAAAAGGTCATTAACTCACACAGGCTTTCAAGGAAGAACTCTTATGTTCAATAAAGCACATTTAACTGTTTTTTGTTTGTTCAGTTTATGGAGTATTTACATTTATGAGATTTCATGATTTACTCTTATGTTACTTTTTTTTGACAAAAGAACAAGAAATTGTCTCAATGCGGTAATGGGTGGGTAACGGCACAGATGTGTTAAACTACAACTCTGCTACCTTGTCAGGACCTTGAGTTTTTTTGTTTTGGTAGACTAATAAATTAGAAACACCATCTGGAGACAATGTACCAGGTTTTGGAAATATTTCATACTAGGCAGAGCTACCATGTAAAGAATTTCATTAAAATGACTGACTTGGTGTCTGATTTCAGCCTGTATTTGTAGTATAAAAATGAATCTAAATCTAACTTCACTAAAATCACTAAGAATCTCCTATTAGTCGTGTTGAGCTAACGTTTTGGGATCAATTTTATACTCTAACATAATGGTCTTAAAATTTTCCTCATAAGTTCTTAATGAATGCTAGAGCTTGTTTCTCCAAGTGTGTTTTCAAAATTACCTTGAAATTGTAGACAATTGCTTATTAGCTATTTTGTATAAAGAGTTACATAAAATTTATACTATTTGAATCAGCCTATATATTATCACTTAAAAATTTAGGGAGTCTGCCCCCATTACAGATAAAATACACTTAAAACTCCTTTCATTATGAAATCATACAAATGTCTTTGTAATGTAAATCAAATTTACAAAACTGATCACAGTTTTAACACTCAAGGGTACACATCTGTGTCAGTCCAGCCCTTCAACCACTGGTTCAGACATTGCCAGGTCAGTGGGGCACAGAAGGGGAAGCATGCTAGGAGATATGTAAAAGTGGGCTTGGATCCCTATTGTAACTGCTTTTGGTTTGAGTTTATCTGTTGAAATTGCACAAAGGAACTTTAAAATTTTGTTACAATATAATCCATTCAATTTTATATTGAAATATTGAAAACATACCTCTGAAAGCACAACAAAGGTATAGGCATAAAAAGGTCTTGAGTAGACAAAGACAGGCAAAGTGTAGTCTGTACGTGCAATTGATGCAATCCTCATGGCTTCCTTGACTCGATAGTGAACAAACTTGACAGTGTTTGATGAAGACTTCAACTCAAAGTCCAGGTAGATGGATGGGTAGAGGGCAGTGCTCTCTTTCCAGAGCCACATCAAATGGTCATTGCGTACATGTTCAACATTGGGACATTCACCAGTATAGCATTGTGGGTGTTGTTTGTAGCCGTAGTTGTAACAGTCTGGGAAAAGGTAAAACCCCCACAGACCATCTGGTCTGCGGGCCTCAGCCAGTGCCAAAGTGAGATTCATGAAAGCTTGCCCTGATGTTTCAAAACTTTCCTTTGCTTCCTTTTCAACTTTGCTTTCGGGCCATTGTGGGTGAAGTTTGTGGATTTGTTCCTTGGACTTTTTGCGGTAGATGTCTTTGGAACCCCAATTTCGTACCCACTGAGGCCTCCAGTTCTCCCAGTCAATGACACCGAGGCCTCGGAAATCCTTGTGTGGTATTAGCTTGTCAATGTCTACTCGGGCCTTGTTCAAATGTTTGGAAATGCTCTGGTTCTGTGGCAGGCCACCATTGATAGCAACACCTGAGCTGGAGTAGTATGGGTAGTATCCCAGATGACCATGGTAGAATATTGTGACATTTGGTCCGCTTAAGGTCTCATTAAGGTTTGCTACAATGTCAAAAATGCTGAAGTCTAAGTCCACCTTAAATCGGAGGCGACATGACTCTGTAGGAGCGTTCCAGACTATAACAAAAGGCCGATGAGGAATCAAAGGTCCTCGAGCTGGTTTCATTAGGTGGCCTTGAACTCTGAGCTTTTCCTCTGTGCCAAGCCAAAGGACCAGTGGCAGGAAGTGGAGGCCTATTTGCACCATGGCCAATGATTCTTCATGAAGCAATTAGTGGTCCTACGTTGGGAATGAAAAGAAATTAGATGATCAGAAAGAAAACAGAGATACTGTGAGCTTCACTGAACAAGGATAATCACCCAGGCCTTTGAAACATCAAGAGCAATGGTCACTAAAGTAGGTGCTCCAAATTTCACAACAAAACACAAAGCTACCCTGTTCTCAGAAAGAGCAAGAATGTTCTGGAAAAAATAGCTGGAAACGCAAATGATCAGAATAGTCTGGCTAACTCTCGCCCTTCTCACTGTCATATCTGTCATTAACATTAACATTATCTCAGTGAAGATTTTTAAGAAGACAAAAAATAAATGGATGAATTTTGACTTAATTAACAAAGACACAAAGTCTACTACTAAATACATCTTACAGGAATTAGAAATTCATGGGAAAAGAATCCTGTTGTGTTGGTAGCCTTTAATTAGATATCTGAAGTCACAACCAACACACATTTCACAGAAGAAAGCTGTAATTTTTGTTTTGGCCCATTTTTCCTAAATTTTTTTCAGTGTTTTCATGGAGTGGCAAATTCATCAAAGGACTTATTTAATATATAGAATCACTACACATAGAGTCATTGCGATGATTATAACGTACAGATAATGAAAAACCCAAACTCAGTGTCTCAGAAAATTAGAATATTCTGAAAAAATGGAACTTCATGGTGTCATACCCTAATCAGCTTATTAACATCAAACACCTGAAAAGGTTTTCTGAGCCTTTAAATGATGTCTTAGTCTGGGTCAGTAGGACACAATCATGGAGACGACTGCTGACTGGACAGATGTCCAGGAGACAGTCATGGACACCCTTCACAAGGAGGGGTAGACACACAAGATCATTGCTGAAGAAACTGGTTGTTCACAGAGTTCTGTATCCAACCATATTCATAGAGAGTTGAGTGGAAGGAAAAAGTGTGGTAGGATAAGGTGCACCAGCAACAGGGAGAATGCAGCCTTGAGATGATTGTCACACAAAATCCATTCAAATATTTGGGGGAGCTTCTCAAGGTGTGGATTGAGGCTGGAGAACATCAAGAGCCACTATCCACAGATGCATCCTAGACATGGTCTACAGATGTCACATTCCTCCAGTCAGATTACTCCTGAACAAAAATGCCAGAACCATCTTACCTGGGCTGAGGATAAAAAAAACTGGACTGTTGCTCACTGTCAAATAAGTTGTAAATAAGCACAGTGAGGCAATAAAGTTTGTTTGCATGTAGAAACAACTGCTATAAAATGATTTCTGTATATTCCAATGAATGGATGCAATTTATTAACAAACACGTTTAGTCTGTTTGTAATTCTGACCCTATATCTTCTCTGTTATCCCCATATCTTTGCTCTGGCCTTCCCCCCCCACCACAAACCTCATCATCTAACTTCTCCTGGCCCACCCTCATATGCAAATAATTCACATTTCATCTTTTCCAGAGTTGTAGAGAAAACATTGAGACCTAACTCTTCAGAAACACAGCCACAGAGGTTTCCTTCAGGAATGCAATGGAAAATCTCCCATCATTTCTTTTCCAGCACTGTTACCAGAACAGCGGAGGAAGAAACCACTGGTGGGCTGAGGGTTCTCAGGATTTCAGGGATATGAGGAAGTGCTAGCACGAAGCTGAGGTCATCCAATCATTTTACTGTGGAAAACATCTCAAGGATCAAAGTCAGCTTGAATCTGGATCAGTGAGAAGGTAAACTAGAAAAGAAGATCGTTAAAGGATATTCAACGTCTGTTTCCAATAAACTGATTACATGTTTCCTTGAAATCCTTTTTTACTGTGATTTTTTTTTTCCTCAGTTAGTCCTGGTTTCTGACAACAGGCTGTGAGTTTCAGTGGGTTCACTGAGCTTCCCAGATGAATGGTTTTCATGGTGAAGCTAATCCAAAATAAGCAGAATGTGGTGAAGCCACTCTGGCGTTCCACAAAACCGCAGAAAAAAAGGAGCCTCTGGAAAAATCATGACTCCAGACCACAAGACAGACCCCCCAAACACAAAGTCTCAGTTCGTACTAACAGAAGAGACTCGTTTCAAAAATTTGTCTTACATAAACACAACTGAACAGTATGAAGCAGTCGAGGCTGACTGACTGGAACCGCATGATCCTGATGTAAAGGGTCATCCTCAGAAAACCTGTTTTAACGTAGAGATTATTGCCTAACATAATGCTAATCTCAAGCTTCCCTTATCTTTTTCAGTTAAAAGGCTTGAAAAAAACTGGACTTCAGTTTAACAGTGAAGTTCTGATGACTGTGTAAAACGCATGAAAAGCCTATAAATATAATAAAAATGGCAGTTAAAGAAGTGAAAGTGCATCTGAAACATTTTGAACTTTAACCTCAGCAGGCTCCTAGAGCTGCCAGTGTCCATTGTAAATAGTCAGTGGCTGATATTCCCCAATTATCAAATGACAACGATGATGCTATTGATCATATGTTAAGGCAACATGGAATGACAGATTCACTCAACACCCATGTTTTTGGACTGTGGGAGAAGCTGCTGGTTCAATGTAAAGCAGGGTCAGGTCCTACAACAACATCCCAGAGCTCTGATCAGGCCATCATCTGGACATGGAGACAGGATGGACCAGCTGCAGACCTACCAGGACATGGACGTCCACCTGGACTGACAGCAAGGAGAGCAGTAATCAGAGAAGCAGCTAAGAGCCCATGGTAACTCTGGAGGAGCTGCTCAGATCCACAGGTCAGTTGGGAGAATCTGTTGACTGGACAACTCTTAACAAAACTATGACTAAAGATGCTAAAACTGATTTCAGTTCACATTTCTTCCATGGCAGGAATGTACATAATTCTTAAACTACGATGTTATGTCACAATTATGGCTTTATATGTCACCACTGAACCAGGACCAGGCAATATAATGGAAACATACATTAAAGGCACACAAAAATGACAGTTCAGTACGAATCTCTCTAAGTCATGGTTCGGTGTGTTTTCAGTACGTTGCAATCGGAAATTTTTTTTTTTTCTTTTTACTACTTTCAGCTGTGAGCAAAGTTCAGATACTCTAACAATAGTTTGGTTTTATCAGCATGTTGAAGAATTTCAAAAAGCAGGTAGTGTAGAACTGACTGGAGATTTGGTTACCCGCTGTACCAAATCTCTGTCTACCCTGTGACAGCAGCTGGCATGATAACCCATCGCTGCGTCTAGTCAATCACAGAGGACATTTCTGTCAAATATCCAATGAACAACTAACTTCACTGTGGCAGTAAAACCACTGTGGGAGTAAAACCAGACATTTGGAGTGAAGAGGTCTTGAGGGTGGAATCATACGTCCAACCCCACCATTCCATGGTCTGCAGCCAGGACCTTTTCTGTCATGACAAAAGCAGAGTAGACTAATCAAACACTGATCTTTGCTGTTTCTTGCTTGGAAAACTGTCTCAACTCCACACCTCTATTACCTTCCTCCATTCTTTGTAGATGATTAGATTAAAAGCATTTTAATTTCGCACCTGGTGGGGCTTATTTAGTGCCTGGTGGCATATAGGACAGCATTTTATGAATGTCAGTGGAGTATTAGAGTGCATGAATTGTGACCGCTTTGCCATTCCATACACTTGAATGCAGTTGTATCTCACGTCCAGGTTTAAACCAATGCTGCATTCACTCTGTAGATGTGTGTGCCAAACTGTTAGGGCTGTACCTAAAATTTTCAGGATTAATATGTGTATCGTTACATTTCTAATATATGAGTATTAACTATATGTAGTTCTGCTTAATCTTTTTTTAAAAACGAGTGATCCTAATAAACTATCATCACCTTAATTATATGAAAACTAAACACCTAATTGTAAAAAACAATTATCCTCTGAAGAGCTCTAATTACTGATCAACAATATTCATTTGAAGCAGCCCAGGCCTTCATACTGACTCTCTGGTTGTTTGTGATTGAGGTATGTTTGAAAGGCTACAGCCTGTTGATGGCAGTTTCCAGACTTGATTTTATGGTTTTATTATTAACAGCAGTCAGACACATCTCAAGCAGGATTTTACATTTTAGTTTTTCAGTCAATCATCAAGCCATCAGCTATTCTATTGTACTTTTATTTTTGAATCATGCTGACTCTCAGATGGGGTTCTTTAGTTAGCTGCATGTAAAATGTATTTGAATAATTAAATTGTTTATTGTTCATTTTAACTATATTTCCATAATATCGTCTTGGGACAGTTGGCATAGTAAGATCAACCTATTATTATGTCATTTTGGGAAGCTCAAGCTGTTTAATGGTCCAGGCTTGTGAAATAATGTTCATCATACATGTACTGCCAGAAGCTATCATAGTCACCAAACTGAACCAGCAGTCACTGTCATGCTATGATAAAGTTACAACTGTCCTGAGTTCATTCAAATCTAAAGCAGCCTTTCAATTGCCATAGTTTTATGAGCATTTTTCTGTTTCCTGTATTTTAGTTTTTGGCAATAAGGTGTAGTCACAGTCACACTAATTAATACTGGCTTCAGCTACAGTCTACAGTGCATAATAACATGTTTAAGAAATGGCTGGAAAAATGACTGGTCACTTCTGGCAACTGCTCAGAATCAGAAGGGAAAGCTATCAGGACTGGTGTGTTTCAACACCAATCTGCACAAACACCGCAGACCCTGTCAGATGAAACCTTTCTTTAAATTTTGACCCCCTCCAACAGCACAACAATCATTTTCTGATTAAAACTCTAAACCATAACTGAGTAAGTATACAGTCATATGATCAAACCCTCTGAATAATAAGAGAAAATTAAAATTTCATTGATATTTTTAAAAATAGTTATGATATTTAGGTTAACTATTAACTCTTGATTGATTTTTTTGTCTTTTCCCATCACTTATAATTCTGTATTCAGATTAAAACTCATCATCTAAACTAGACAATTCAATGGTGTAAATTAGTGTGATGGTGAGGGCAACAATCAACCACCCTCTGTGTGTCTGGCAGTGGATTAGGCAACTTTACAACTAAAAATAAACCAACAGCTAAGAAAATCATAGAATGGTGTTTTTTTGTTGTTGTTCCTGCTTCTGTACAAGATGGCATTAGCACTGGAGTACAGGAAACCAATGCAGGAAGTTAGAAAAGTAGCAGATTTAAACTCTCATCAGCCATTGCTTCAAATTTAAGCAAAAAATTGATTGAATGACCAATTGATATTTTGTATGACTATCAATGATTGACATTTGTCCCTACATGTGTCCATATATGTCCCTACATGCGTCCCTACATATGTCCCTACATGTGTCCCTAAGTATGTCTCTACATGTGTCCCTAGATATGTCTCTACATGCATCTCTACATTTGTCCCTACATGTGTCTCTGCATGTGTCGCTAAATATTTCATTACGTATCTCAAGATGTGTCCCTACAAGCATCCCTACATGTCCCTAGATGTGTCTTATATGTGTTCCGACATGTGTCTCTACATATGTCCTCATGTGTCCCTACACGTGTCCTTACATTTGTCTATATGCGTGCTTACATGTGTCCTAACATTTGTCCCTACCTGTGTCTCTAGATGTGTCCCTACATGCATCCCTACATATTTCCCAACATGTGTCCCTAAATGTGTCCCTACATGTATCCCTACAAGTGTCTCTACATGTGTCACTAAATGTTTCATTATATGTGTCCCTAGATGTGTTTTTACATGTGTTCCTACACGTGTCTCTACATATGTCCTCACGTGTCTCACATGCATCCTTATTTGTCCCTACATGTGTTCCTACATGGGTCCCTTCATGTGTCCCTACATATGTTCCCACGAGTCCCTACATGTTTCTGTACATGTGTCCTTACCTGCATCTCTACATATCTTCCTTCATGTGCCCTACATGTGTCCCTACATTCATCCATACATGTGTATCTACCTATATGCATCCCGACATAATTCTCTACATGCATCCGTATATGTCTCCCCACATGTGTCTCTACATGTCACGTGTCCCTTCATGTGTCCCTACATATGTCTCTACATGCATCCCTACATGTGTTTCTACATGTCCTTACATGCCTCCCTACATATGTTCCCACAAGTCCCTACATGTGTCCCTACATGCGTCCTTAGTCACTACACATGTCCCTATGTGTCCTTACGTTTCCCTACATGTTTTCGTACGTGTCCTTACATGCTGTCTACATGTCTCTCCATGCATCCCTACATGTGTCCCTATGTGTCCCTACATGTGTCTCTACATGTGTCTCTACAGGTTTCACTATGCGTTCCTAAATGCATCTCTACATGTGTCACTACATATTTCACTACATGTGTCCCTACATGCGTCCCTACAGACATCCTTACATGTGTCTCTACTTGTGTCCATACATGTCCCCACATGCGTCCCTCCATATGTCTCTACAGGCGTCCCTAAAAATGCCCCTAGATATGTCTTTAAATGCGTCCCTACATACGTCTCTACATGTATCCCGAGATATGTCTCTACATGTGTCCTTAGATGCATCCCTACATATGGGTTAGGACACTACATGTGTCCCTACATGTATCTGTATGTCTCCCTACATGTGTCCTTACATGTCTCCCTACATGCATCCCTATGTGTTCATTAGTGACACATGTAGAGACATGTGTCACTACATGTTTCACTACATGTGTCCATACATGTGTCCCTACATTTGTCCGTACATGCATCCCAACATGTGTCTTTGCATGTGTTACTAGTGTGATCAGCAGTGGGTGTTATGCAAAACATGAACAATCACCACCTGAAAAAAACTGAATGGTTGCTCCTATTGGACCATTGAAATGTATCCAGTTAGATTTCATTGGTAAATTTACCATCATCATCATCATCATCATCATCATCATCATCATCACTGCAAGCTGCATCAGGTTAACATTGTCAAGCATAGCAAGAGTGTGTAATCCCTGGGCCAACATCTTTGCTATGTGACAACTCTTTCAGTTTCAATGGGAATAATTGATTAAATTGCACTTCATAATACTCTCTCAAACTATCTAAAATATCATCTTTCATTTGAACTGAACTTTTATCTCAATATTAGATATTTGATCATACCATCCAAGATGACAGTCTCAGTTTATTAGTCAGCAGGTTGTTGTCAGATTTTTAGTTGCATCGAAACCATCTGATGAAAAGTTGGAAGGAAATATCTTAGGGGCAAAACATCTACAGAGATCAGTAACTGCCGTTAGTTTTATTATAAGGTAGCAAATAACAGCTTTTTATATGCTATTTTAAAGATGACATACCTGTTCCCCTCTTCTGGCAGTGTTGAGAATTGTTTCTCTTCTCTTTAATGATTTAGTGTTATTGATCAGGTGTTTTAAGGCTCCAAAATATAAAAACACATGTTCATATATGAGCAGCTGAACTGCGTCTCTGTCACTGTCCCCTGCTTCTCTGGACCCCTGTGTGGCACCCTGGAAGAGGTGCCCCACTATTGTTGCACTGGCCCCTCCTCACTACAGTCCTTAATTACCAGATTAAACAGGAGCAGAAAGTATGCTCAGTGTTAGATTTATTATTCCAGAGAGAAATTCTTGGGTGGAAATCAATCTAAACAATATCCAAGTAGTTCATAGAGGTCTAGGATAAATTTGGTAGACATTGGGATTAAAAGTGAAAGGTAAGTGAATGTCCAGCTTGAGCCATTGATCTACAGTCTGATAACCTGCTGGCAGAGCATTTTAAGTCAGTGTTGCTCACAAATACAGGAAATCTTTCCATACATGAAGAGGCTCAGAAGATGTTATTCAGTTGCCTCTATCCAGATCTGTGAACAAATGTTCTCATTGATTAAATTCAACAAATTCAGATACAGATCCTTTCTCACTTGATTTTAAGTCTTAGACAGGTTAGATTTCTCATGGTGAACACTAATGCCCTTTCTCCATGGGAGCGGCTTTAACCGGTTCTGTCCCAGTCTGCCCCACCAGATTAATCTCCCTTAGCAGATCCCATACAGTTCTTGCCTATTTTTCGTATTCACTTCAGGGGTAAAACAGGCTGCACCAAGCCGCATATTGTGCCCAAGCTATGTGATTGACAGCAGACTGCATTCGGTGATCGGCCCGTGATTCATGTTACTGCATGAGCAAAGGCCGGACCTTGCAAACTCCAAACAACATCTCACCAAATGGCTTAATGTAAGACAAATGATGCAGTCATCTTAGCACAACACTCCATTCTGTACCAGCTCAACCACCCAGGGACGTACACCAGGATCCTGTCTGTGGACTTCAGCTCAGCCTTCAACACCATTAATGGAGACATCCTACACCAGAAGCTCACTGAGCTCTCAGCCCCAGCCTCCACCTGTCAGTGGATCACAAGCTTCCGACTGATCGGTAGCAGAGGGTGAGGGTGGGGAGCATCAAGAACCATCAACACTGGGGCCCCCAGCAGTGTGTTCTATCCCTACTCTCTATTCTCTCTCTGCACTAATGGCCACACCTCAGGTGGCCTGTCTGTTAAACTCCTGAAGTTTGCAGATGACGCCACTGTCATTGTTCTGACCCAGGACAATAACTAGTCTGTATACCGTACATAAAGGAAGTGGATCGGCTGGTTCACTGGTGTGGTCAGAACCACCTAGAGCTTGTGTGGATCACTTCTGGTTTCCAAGGGCCTCACATGGTCCTCTCACTGAAACTAAGGAGTTTTTTTTATTTACTATTCTTTTTGATGCACTATTTGTTGGGGTCTGAGAGTTTTCTCATACTTCTTTGCAGTTTCATCATTCATCCACCAGATGACATTGTTGAGCACGGTGGCTGTGCAGTTCAGCATGTGGGGATTACACCTACAGCTAATCAGCATCATCAGTGAGGGGTATAAGAGGAGTTTGCTGCCAGTTCTTTGATGCCTGAGTGTTAGCCTGTGTGGTAAATGTTAAGCCTGCTGTGTTCTTACACTGTTCCTTGTTGGTCTCTTTAGAAAGAAACTTACCTTCTGTAAGTACCTTCTGCTCCCAAGGTCCCTTTGATGTAAGGTCAGATCCCACTCCACTCCATTCACTTGGCAACTGAAAGTCACCTGCAAACCTTCAGTAAGACCTTCTGGTAACAAGACTTAGATTGGCAGTTCTTGGTTCCTCTTCCTCGTTCCCTCATTGTGTGATCGAACCCTGTCCTCCCTCCACCGTACCACCTGGTTTCCTCTTCCGTCAATCCATCTGGATTCATCCGAAAACCCACCAATTTCCCAGACCACCACTGAACCCCTCCTTGGAGGATATTCTCAACCACCCAAAGCTCCTGCTGTTCTGCCCAGTTCCTGAACCATTCTCTTCCAGATCATAATCCACTTACTATTGCCATGATCTCATTCTTACTTGTAAATAAATTCTTTAAATTTTTCATGTGCCTCCTGAAAGTGATTTTGCATGTGGGTTGGACAAATTGCTAAAACCATGACACTACTGGAGTAATTGACTCCTGAGAAGGTTCTTCACTCTTCTATATTTTCTCCATGTGAGGATGATGATTCTCTGAGTGGTTTATTGGAGACCCAAAGCCTTAGAGATGGCTCTGTGATCTTTTGTAGACTGATAGACCTCAATGACTTTGTCTCTCATCTGTTCTTGAATTTCTTTAGAAATGTTTAGTTTTAATATCATTCTGTTTATTTTTTGTTGTCAGATTCTATTACAGTGACTTCTTAATTCTACAGGTCATGCAAAAATCAGGCCTGGTGTGGGAAGTGAAATGGAGCTTTCCAAAAACAACAGGGTAATCCTAGTTAGTTCATGATTTAACAGGGGGGACATGCTTTTTTCACATAAAGTCCAGTTGCTTTGGATTGTTGGATAGAAAAATAAGTATTCACATACAATCAACAATACAAATTTATTTCAAATAATGCTTGTTTTCAGAAGTATCATATTTAAAATCATTTTGATATTCTATGCCATATTTAGCAAGAGGAAAAATGTCCTGTTTTCTTCTGTTCTGAACTCTGGTTACTGAAGGAAGACAATACTTACTTGGAATAAAGATGGTTAAGTTCATTTCAGATGCTTAATGCTTTTTTTGTTGATATAATGTCAGGAAAAACCCTCTCTCTGTTACATTATCACAATATTACTGATGAGTCAAATTAAACTTTTGTTTAATATTTTGTTTAATAATTAATAATAATTAAACATACAATCTATGTGTAAAACTCAACAACAGTTGTAGTTCTGAGTTTGAGGAGAGCAAACTTTCAAACAGGTGCTTTTTTTTTCCTCTTGTGAAATCAGGCTAACGTGATGCTGATACTCTTAACAGGCCATTTTGAAATATTGCTAGCATAAGACTTTTAAAATATCTTCTGACTGAGACTTTAGTAGATTAACCTGAAAAGTACAATACAGTTGTCTAATGAAAACATCAATGGCAAAAACCAAAATTAAGTAATGGTAGTGTAATTATAAATACAGGATTATTAATATCAATTTATTATATCAATAATTTTGATACTGTAATATATTAGTAGTGTAAGTGGTTTTGGTACAGTAAATGTGTGTCCTCTTCCTCACCCTTCAGAGTCACTAATTGGAACAAATCCTCAACCTTCTTCCATGACGATCTCAGTCTGACTAATAGAAAATCTGCAGGTTCAAGAGAACAGAGCATACAGTTAAGCCAAAAAATATTCATACTCCTGGCAGATATAGATGTAAGTACTCATAAGAACATAAAACCATGTAAAAAATATTGTTTTTGTTAGAACCTGGGCTGTTTTGATCATGCTAATTCTAGTTTTGATAATTGTTGTTTCTGTGTTTCATAGTTTATTATTTTGATTAGATCAGCCTTGTTTCTGTTTTACTTTAGTTCAGTCTTTTCTAACTTATTCTAGTGTGTTTATTCATTCATTGTCTCTAGTTATTCTTTGTTACTTAGATTCATTTTCCTTGCTCCCCTGTTTACTCTCCCTAGCCCACCTTCTGTTCTCTTTCCTCACACCTGGTAACAATTAGCCAGTCAGCCGCAGTCTATTGTTTCAGCATTCACACTCCCAGTATTTAGACTCCTCTCTTGCTTTCACTCCTCCTGGTTGGAGCCTTTCGTTACCTACCCATTACTTCCCCATCAAACTGTTTTTTTGCTCCTGGATTCCTGTTTTTGTTCTGCTCTGGCTCCCTGCATTCCTTGTGGTTTTTGTGATATAATTTTTCATTAAACATCCAAATCAACTCATCACCTCTGCTTCTCTGTATTTGGGTCCAACAACACCACAACTTCATCATGACAGTTTTTATTGATATCTGTCAATAAAAACTAAAAATGGAATATAGAAAAGTATTTTTACCCCTCTTATTACTCAGTGGAAAAATCATTATTGGCAGTACAACAATGAAACTTTTCTTCAACTTGTTTAGCAGGTGTTTTGATAATTTATCTTTAGTGTTGAGCTCCAAGTCTTTGAGACTGGAAGGTCTCCTTTCCATCACCCTAAACTATAGCTTCCTGCACAGATTCTCTATCAGATTCAAGTCAGAACTCTGTCCAGATCATTCACACACTGATGTGGACTGTGGCTACAGTCCAGTGCTGCTGATGATCGCAAGCTATTGAACTGTAGCCACAGCTGCCCTAGGGAAGCCCAATGACAGAGGACTGGCAGATGGAGCAGAGTTCGAACCAGCAACCCGCTGGTTACAGGAGGAACTCCTACCACCATCATCACCATCCCCCCATGTTGTGTGGTTTAGAGACGTGCCAATGAGGAAAAGACAGGAGACAGAACTGGAGGTTGCAGAAACCAAGATGTTGAGGTTCTCTTTGGGAGTGATGAGGATGGATAGAATCAAGAATGAGGACATCAGAAGGACAGCTCATGTTAGATGTTTTAGAAATAATGTCAGAGAGGCCAGACTGAGACAGTTTGGACATGCTCAGAGGAGAGACGATGATTACATCAGTAGAAAGACGCTCAGACTGGGGCCACCAGGCAGGAGGCCAAGAGGAAGACCAGAACGAAGATTTATGGATGTGGTGAGAGAGGACATGAAGTTAGTTGGTATGAGGTAAGGGTAAAGGATGCAGAGGAGAGGACTGAATGGAGATAGGGGATTCGCTGTGGCGACCCTCGAAGGGAAAAGCCGAAAGAGAAAAAGAAGAAATGTTATTAAACCAAATTTCTTTTTCACAGATCATTAAATGTAGCACAGTAATCTTACAATTTCTAAAAGTACATGTATTTAAATTATACATTGTCTTTAGTAACTGATGAATTACAGTTACTTTTATTTTGTAATTAATTTACATATTACCGTTACATAGTTACTTCATAACTGTGCTCCCAAGCTCCCAACCCTAGAAGACCCAGACACAGAAAAACATCAAAAAAGATTTAACCTTTTTAGATGGTTTTGTAAGAGTACTGTGGAGATGAAAATATGTTTTTGTGGGGTTTTTTAGTAAGGTTTTATGAAAATATTGCAATATTAAATAAAACATGCTCTATTTTGCATTTGTACAAGTGTTACACAACAATTACATATGTACGCATGTTCTGGACACTGTAATAATCACCCCAAAAATTTGAAAAGACAGGGAATCACAGAGATCTTCACAGAGATATTGCTCAGCCAAGGTTTTTCAAGTTTTGGTAGTTTATGGCCCTGAGGGGAGTGGGGGAGGGGGGCTGAACAACAGGGTTCAGTCTCTGTGTTTGGGTAAAAAAAAAAAACAGAAGAAAAGTCAAGATATGTACGTTTCTTCGTTTGAAACAGAGGTGTTGAATTATTACAATGCTGCGTCCTAAAAAATTGCCTTGAGCATTACTTTTTAATTTTTTATTTATTAAATCTAGAAAACATCAAAAAGTCACACGAAAGGGGAGCACACCATGGTATGTATAACAGACATGAGATTATTTTTACTTGCATGTATAAAGCATCACAATGATTGTTCAATATCAGACTTTAGTGTCACATGATTATTTAACACAAGCTATCGTTCAACTCCATAGTCATAATGCAGCAGCTCATCTTAAATCTGCTCTTCATACTTTTAGCCTCCAGATTCCACCAAAGAGGACTGTGTTGAAAAGCTCCGAGTAGTGAACCTTTTTGAATACAAGTGTTGATGCTTCAGAAAGCTTCAATTGGCCCTCTATAGGTGACAGATTAAGTCGTGTTGTAGACTGCCTGTTGCTATCAGATCTATTTTGACTCAAAGTGCCGCTGTGACTGGTTCTGAGTGACGGCTTTATAGCGGCCGCTCTCCCAGGTACCGCGTACCGACGCAGTCTTTTAGTGGTACACAGTACCGGACTATACCTGCTTACTTTCACCCCTGATTACAAGTGAACAACAAAAATGAATATTATTTTAAGCATTTTGTCATGTTTGTAAGAATCAGACTCTGGTGCAAGGACAACTATGGAGATTGAAATAAAGGTTTAATATATACAAGATACTGAATGTAGAAGATACTTGAGATGATCAGTGATGAAGAAAAGTAAGAGCTTACTCCTGGCTGGGTCTCAGGTTGGCAGGAGTGGAGCAGTGTGTCTGTCAGTAAGATGTCCTGGTGGAAACCAAAGGCAAGCAGAGGGCAGACTGGTGGGTAAGTATTCTGCAGGAGGGGAATGAACTCATGTCTTTACAGGAAGACGTTAGTAGGTGTGGCGAGGAGGTCAGGAGGATCCGGACAGAGGAAGAGGAGAAAAGAGTCAGCCATAGGAGCCAAACCCATGCCACAAAGGAGGAAGGGGTGCTTCCAACAACAATGTTTGTTCATGGTTAAAGGATCACTGGGGTGTGGAGAAAGAACTGGCAGTGGTCTGTTTCCTCAGCCACTCCTACTTAGCAGCCTGGATGCTATCACAGCAGCAGGATGAAGCTGCTGCTTCTTTTAGCATTCTGGAGTCTTGCTTGGACCTGCTCATGTTTGAGGTTGTTTTGAATGTCCTCCTCCTGTGGACTATTTTCCTGGAACTGTAATAGTTGCTTTCTAGTTCTTTGAGGCCTCTTTAAATCCCTCAGCAGACTCAAAAGCTGCTAGAATCTTGTCTCTGAAAGCTCAGACAAACCATGGTGTTCACTCTCACTTCAAAAGTCAGAAGCACCAAACCAAATATGAGGTTAAAACAGGACAAACATTCTTTAAAATGCTGAACAATGATGTTTTCATCATGTGTACCTGATGTGATACACCTGAGTGTGATTTTAACTATTTCCGCTGGAAAAAATGTAATGCTGTCACAATTTATTCCATGTTCTCACTAAGACCAGGAAGATAGAGCACATCACCCCAGGTCTAAAGTCCTTCCACTGGCTCCCTGTAGCTCAGAGAATAGACTGTAAAATACTTATGTTAGTTTACAAATCACTGAATGGCTTAGCACCAAAATACATTAAAGACCAGTTGTCAT
Source organism: Anableps anableps (assembly GCA_014839685.1). Taxonomy (NCBI): domain Eukaryota; kingdom Metazoa; phylum Chordata; class Actinopteri; order Cyprinodontiformes; family Anablepidae; genus Anableps; species Anableps anableps. The sequence continues at coordinate 405,867 of CM026073.1, forward strand.
TGTATCAATCTTCCAGACCACTCAGGTCTTCTGGTTCTGGTCTGCTCTGCATCCCCAGAACCAAACATGGAAAAGCGGCCTTCAGCTTCTATGCTCCTCTAATCTGGAACAAACTTCCATAAAACTGCAAAACAGTTTAAACACTGAGTTCCTTTAAATCAAGGCTAAACCCCCTCCTGTTTAGAGCTGCCTTTGATTAGTAAAAGCTGGAACATTAATCAGTACTTTTGAATTATATTTGCTTGATGATATTTATGATTTTGATGCATTCATATTTTGTTTGATGATTTTGCTGTACACTTGATTGATGTTTTTACGTTGTAAAGCACTTTGAACAGCCTTGCTGCTGAAATGTGCTGTACAGATAAACTTAACTTGACAATGACATGACATCATAAGACAGATAATCAGTATAAGACAGATAATCTGTGAAAAAAAATCAAGCTCCTCTGCCTTTTCCCGGTGCTCCCAGTACTAACTGCAGAAATACACAGTTTGGTCAGAAACAACCAATCAGAGCCAGGAGGAGGGTCTTAGCGCTGTCAATCACCCTTATACGTTCGCGCCTGCCATGAATGCTAAGGCGAGTTAGCATGGCAGATAAACAATGAGGGCGGATAAACAGTTTTCCTGGAATGGTAAGTTGTTTCTTCACCATTTGCACATTTAGTTGCTGAACACCAGGGTGACTGACAGCACTAAGACCCTCCTCCTGGCTCTGATTGGTTCTCTTTTGGTCAGGAGCGGTGCATTTCTTCAGACGGCAATAGTGGCTCAGGGAGGAGGTGGAGGAGCTCGATTGTTTTCACAGATTATCTGCCTCAAAAGGAATGGAAGTTTCAACTTATTCCGAAAGAATGAGAGAACCAGAAAAGAGTGGCGGAAGTTCATTTATGGGGAAGTACCATGTAATTGTAACACCAAGTTGAGACGACGTTCAGCGCATTTTACTGAAGAGTTTCCCAAATATGGTTGTAGCCAATCAGAGGGAAGTCAACTGGGTAGAGCCATATTTCATTACCAAACCCAACCCAACCCAACTGAGGAGGGAAATCTGGTATGCCAAAACAACCCCCTACGAAAAGGTGACTTTTTTTTCTTTAATGATATTTTTTGGAGAATTGACATATACAGCAATATCAACTACATAAAATAGTTTATAGAGTGATGTCACCACTCCTTTAACCAAAAAATGTTTATTCAATTTAGCAGATTTTTTTCTTCAGTTATTATTGTTTATATACAGTGGATAAAATAAGTATTGAACACATCACAATTTTTCATGGTAAACATATTTCTTAAGCTGCTATTGACATGAAATTTTCACCAGGTGCTGGTAACAAACCAAGTAAGCCATACATAGAAAGAAACCAAAACCAATAAGTTCATAAATTAAGTTATGTTAAATAATGTGAAATGACAGAGGGGAAAAGGATTGAACACGCACAGAAAGGGAGGTGGAAAAAGGCATGGAAAGCCAAGACACCAGCTGGAATCTATCAGTGATCAGAAAGGCATCCTGTCCCTTGTCAATGCAAATGAATACCGGCTAGTTCAATCCAAGCTGATGATTATACCTTTATTTAACCAGGAAAGTCAAAGGGAGTCCTGACCTGCCATTTGAAGTCAATATTGGTTTTTTTTTTTTATTTTGTTGGTATGAGATCATGTTTTTTTTTTACAGTGAAAGAGGGAATTATTTTAAAGGTTCTTTTTATATGTCTTGTTATTAGATTTGTTCACATCTTATTAACTAAGATGTGAATATGCTTAGATAGTAATGTGAGAAGCAATACCCTTCTGTGTCCTCAATGGTTCAAAGATTAAATGGTGTCCAAATGATTTGATAATCAGGAATATTAAATGACTTGATTCCAAATTCCACAAAAAACTGTCCTCAGGGCTTTGGCAGCTTCCCTTGTATCTGTCTTCTAACCTCCCTGCTTAGGGACAGACTTTTTCTCTTCCTGCAGCTAGGATAACATCCACAGGATTTTAAAGTAAATTCAGCCTCATCTCTAAATCTGCATTACAGAAACCTGCAAAAACATCAGCTTATAGCTGCACAGCGAAGAATATCAAAGACGGTTTTTTTTCCAAACTTCCATGTTTTTTCAGTAAATTCACCGTTTATGGTCTTATTGTAAATGTGGATGCCGTTGTGTTGGTTATATATTGGCTTGTTAGTCTTGTTCTGACATCTAGAGTCCCACAAACAGCAAGACCTGGAAGAATGTTTCTAACCATTCATTCGTCTGACTGAAGGAAAAAAGCTCTTCAAACCAACAAGTCACCCTGGTCCCAAGGCAGCAACGCAGACCCAGTCCATCACACTACCACCACCATGTTTAGCTGTTGCTATGATGTTCCTTTTTCAAAATGCTGATAGTTTTACACCAGATGTAACAGGACCTTGCGCTGATAGTTTGTATCCATCCATATCTGATGACCATAGATGACGGGTTGGTCCATAGAGAGCTTTCCTTTTGGGCTTAGCTCTTTCTTCACCACAACAGACCCGAGCAGCACCTTCATTACTGTAGACAGGCCAGCATAGTCCTCTGTTTGAGCCTTTTCCGCTTTTAAATGTAAATATTTATAATTGCCTTTTTTTAGCCTTGGGATCAAGGGATCTTTTTGTCCCTGGTATTCTGTCTAAATTAGTTGAGAGTTTCCCTCAGAGATCTGGGTGAAACTCTCGGATGGCTTTGTTTTCTCCAGGTTGTACGCACCAATCTGTAACATGGGTTTGTTTGTAATAAAATCCTCTTTTTGTTTATCTAAGCCTGTCTATCAGAGCCTTCACCTCTCCATCTCACAGAGACATATTATAGACAAACCGATCACACTTTAATATACGTCAGCAGTAATCAGGCCTTAGTGGGGCTAATAAAAAATGTCTTAATTACAGCAAATTTGTAACAAGGATGATAATTAGTTTTAGTTTGGTCGGTTTATCTCTTTTCTTCCCATAATAAATTAATTAGTCATTTGAAAACTGACTTTAGTATTTACCCCGGAAACTTTCGTCAAATATTAACATTTCTTTGATCATTTGAAATGTTTTAGGGTAAAAGTAGAGCAAAATCAGGTAAAATTATCAAGTGGGTATTACTATTTTGTGACACTGTAGCTATTCTTGTATTCAAACACACTGAAGGTCGTAATAACTCAGCATTGCATCCTACATAACAATGTGTGGCATCAGCAGAATATCTGATATGGAATATGGAATCAGTACTCATGGAGGATCAATACTCAGAAAAGACTGATAATAGATTTTTATATTTTATCCAACAGTTGAACTTTCTAAAACACCTTAAATATTAGATAGCTTAGTGTAAATAATGACTCAGTTTTTTTCAGATGAAGTAGGAAAAAAAATTGTGGACAAATGTGAGGTGAGGAGAAAGAAAAACCAACATGGACATTTTCCTTCCTTTCATCTGGAAAAGTTGAAACTCTGTGTGCTTGGTTGTAAGATGCATTATCACCCTGAGAAATGACCTCATCATCCCCAAACCCTCTGTGTATTAAAGGTTTAATGGACTGTGTTTTTTTCTTCAGGCAGTCATCTTTGTATATTTTGTTATGATGGAACCAAATAGATGTCCCAGGATGAAGTCCGTGGCTGATGCAGATTCAGGATCCTTCTCACTTTCTGCTCTTCTTCAGCCCACTGGAATCTTGCTTTTCCTCTGTAGGTGTTAGTGAGGGTTCCAGTTTGCCTTGTCTGCAAGGAAATGTAATTTCCTTCAGATGACTGATTTCTTACAGTTTGCTTACAAACATTGGTTCCTGTTTCTGTTGCTCAGTCTTTCATTCCTTTTGTGAGCATTTGAGTCATTGTTTCCCCATACCAACCTTCAAGTTCTGTTTGAACTGGCTCCATGTTTTAGATCCAGCTAATAGGAAACAACCAACATCTTTCCCACACTCCAACTTCCTGTCAACAGGTCAAAAGCACCTACTCTGTCAGATGTGGGTGCATGACTGAGATCAGAGGTTTCTGATGGCCACTCCAACATATTAAATTTACAGTCCATAAGAGACTTTGTCATTAATTTGGACCCATTTATGTCCAAACGTTCATTTCTGAGATGTTTCTTCAGTATTTCCCCTTGTGATGCCATTTATAGTACACCAGTCACTCCTTTAGCAAAACATCCACATACTATAATTTTGGTTTCATCAGAACACAGGCCATGTCTCCAAACTATCAAGCTTTTGATGTTGTTTTTGCCATGTTGACTTCTTCCTCTCTGAGTGGCCTTTCAGCCCATGTTCACTGTGGATACTGACTGTCCAAACAGCTTCAGCAGCATCTTCACAAGTTCTTTGGCTTTTGTTCTGGGGTCAATGTGAACATGTCGGACCTGAACCCATCTGCTTCGTGAATGCCATGATGGTTGGACATTCCCATTCTTTTTATACTTACATATAATTGTCCGAGCATATAAACATGGCACCTTCACATATCTGGAAATTGGACCAGAGGATAAACCAAAATTATGGAGCTGCTCTGTTCTTTAAAAACTAGAAATATAGCTATAAAGTATAATTTTTATTTTGCTGTGGTGAAATCTTTGCTATGATGTAACTAATATGCCTCTATGTGTCTGAAATTTGATTCCCCAAAACTATAACCATAAAATTCTAATTTATTGTCAAAAAAGCTCAACTGTCCTGAAGAAGAAGTGCTGTTTTTTTAATCTTCCATCAGCACTTTCTGATATGTGTGTGGATATGACTGCTTACACTACAGTCCTGGTGATAATATCCTGGGTGTCATGTTGTTATATGATGAGAAGCAGAAAATTACATAAATGTCTTGGCTGGTGATTCTCAGGACATGTTGGGATGTAATCCTGACAGATTGATGCAGTCATTTAAAACCATGTGGCTCCTGCACTGTTGCTAAATGTTGATCATTTAATTCAATATTTTTTCACAATATTTATGTTTTTAGGGAATATTAATACAGAAATTGTCAATTACAAATCTACGCCAACCTCCATTCCCACACCACTACTGCTCAGCCTCTTCAAAAGATGGACTGATGTTGTCTTGGGATTAGGCTGGATTAGGAATCTGAACACCAATGATGATCTCCAGAGTGATAAGTCCTGAAATGACTCCTGCCAAGAACGGTCTGCCCCACATAAATTTATATCTGCCAGTGAGTATGTTTGTGTACAGTGATAATAGTATGTATTATATTAAGATTTTGTGTGACAGAGACACAAAACAGCATATTATGTGCTGTGGTGGGCCTCAAATAGCTGTTTATATGGTTGTTTGTCCTGTGATGCACTGGCAGTCTGTCCAGGATGTTCACCACCTCTCACCCAATAACTGCTGAAAATAGGATACACCATCATTATCATGAAGCATGGTGGTAGTAGCATCATGCTGTGGGGATGCTTTTCTTCAAGAAGGATAGAGAAGCTGGTCAGAGTTGATGGGAAGATGGATGGAGCTAAATCCAGGGATTAAAAACACTTGGAGGCAGCAGGAGACCTGATACTGGAGGAGGTTCACCTTCCAGGAGGAGAACCACCCTAAACATCCAGCCAGAACCACTGATCTAGTGGTTTAGAATAGTGGTTCTCAGCCCTGGTCGTCAGGGCTTGCTGTCCTACATGTTTTAGGTGTTTTCCTGATCCCACATACCTGATTTTAATAAAGGGGCAATTAACAGGTTTCTGCACTTGATGGCATGCAGGAGGTAATCAAATCATTTGGAGGACAACGAGAGAACCACTAGTTTAGATCAAAGCACAGTCATCTGACCAGTCAAGGTAGTTCTACAAAGTATTTACTGAGTGGAAGACAAACACATTACACATTTTCTTACTTTTTCTCATAAAACAGTTTAAAATCTATGTATCATTTTTACTGTACCTTGAAGAAGTTTAAGGAGTATGACAAATGTTTTTTATCAAGCAATAGTATATTTACATTTCTCCTTAAAATCTTGAAGCTAAGCAACACAGTTTGTGGCTAAGAACAAATACCCAGGGATTGCTTAATTTTTAAAAATAATAATTTAACAATCATGCTGATAAAATAAAACTCTGGTATGGGATAGGGTGTATAAATAAAAATGGCAGCAAAGATTTGCCACCATCTTGTGGTACCAAGATAATGTTGCAAGTCAAGTGTTAAAGGGGGTGAAGCACTTTTAACAAATATTAGGAGGAGTCACATTCAGTATTTGAGTAGAAATGCATTAATGTGCTCCTCTACAGATACAATCAATAAGTTAGTATTCATAAAGCATGGTCTTCTCACACACATCAAAATGATTGACCAATGCTCCAGTTATGTCCTCCTCCAGAGGACAACATTCTGTTAGGACGTGTCAATGAAATTCACCGTCCAAATAGGAGAAAAACTGAAAACCATTTATCTACCAGTGCAGCTGAGAAGATCAGAAAAATGTCTCCTAAAATAGGTGTAAATCATTCATTCCAAGTGTAACACACTTAAAGTGGACCAGCATGGGACAGGCACTTGACATTACTAGGTTCTGCTATCAGTACTGATATGTCACACTAACTGAATACTGAACTGATTATTTTATTGCTTCCCAACAAAGCAATTAGTAACAAACTTTGTTTACATATATTGAAAATAAAATACAATAACCAAAAATAAATAGAGCTTTTTTAGGAAAAAATAAAATAAAATTAAGTTCAGTTCTTTAGCAACATTGCTAGCTGGGTAGTGTTGTGTATGGGATCTTATCTTTCCAGGATCAAAGGACAGATGTCTCAACAAGATCTAGAGAAAATCATCCATCTGTGTATCTTTAGTCGCATTGATTATTGAAACAGTGTCTTAACAGGTCTGCCTAAAGAGTCAATCAGACAGCTGCAGCTGATCCAAAACACTGCTGCTCATGTTCTCACTAAAACCAGGAAGATGGAGCACATCACCTCAGTTCTGAAGTCCTTCCACTGGCTCCCTGTAGCTCAGAGAATGGACTTTAAAATACTTCTGTTAGTTTATGAATCACTGAACATCTTAGCACCAAAATACATTAAAGACCTGTTGCTATTTTATCAGCCTTCCAGACCACTCAGGTGTTCTAGTTCTGGTCTACTCTGCATCCCCAGAACCAGAACCAAAAATGGAGAAGCAGCTTTCAGTTTTTATGCTCCACAAAGCTGGAACAAACTTCCAGAAAATTGCAAAACAGCCGAAACACTGAGTTCCTTTAAATCAAGGCTAAAAATCCACTTGTTTAGAGCTGCCTTTGATCCGTAGTAAGTAGAACATTGAACTATATTTGCCTGATGATCCTAATGATTTTGATGCATTGATATTTGCGTGATAATTTTGATCATTTTCACTGCACAAGTATAATAGCAAAATTAGTCATCTTCAAATAATTTAAATTACGATCTGATGATGGAACTTTATTACATGATGCATTTCTGATTGCTCATTTAGAACTCCAACCACAAACAAAATTCTGAAAATAAAATGTCCTCAGACGCTAAATGAGATGTTGTTTTTAAAGTCATATTCTGTATATTTTTACCTATAACTTGTGTGGTGTGAACAGAATTTTACATTAAAAAAACAACAAATGATTTTTAAAAAAATTAATATATATATATGAATTTTCTTGAATTGCTTTCCCTGGTTTGTAGCTGGCTGTTGCTGTGATGATAATCAAACTTCTCTTAATTAGTGAAGCTTTCTGAAGTTAAATCAAAAATTATTCATCCCCCTGGCAGATATAGCTTTAAAGTCATCTTTTTTGATTTCCTGACATGTTTCCTCTAAATATTAACACTACAGAGAGGCCCAGCCAGAGACTTGACCTGAATGTGATGGAGAATCTGTGATACGGTGTACATTTTAGGACATCAGGTTCAGGAAAATATCCTCAGATCTCAGATCAAATGCCCTCAGAAGTCAGACCATAGAAAAAAAGTCATCAGTATTCTGACTAAACAGCATCATAATAAAAAGTCTCAGAAAAGGCTGTGTCAGACTAAAAGGTCTCAAAAAGAACATTTCAGAGAGAAGTATCCTGCAGGTTGCGCCATTGTCAGGTCCAATTGAATTGTTTTTCCAAATATGTCAGCAAGGTGCGACAGTGGCAGACTGTAAGGTCACGGATGTCACCAAATTGCTACAGCAGTTCAGGTGCCGAACAAAACCACGGTAAGTTAAAGTTATTCTCCCTTTTCTTGGTACTTTTGTTGCAGTTGTGTTATACAAAGTTGCATTGTGGCTGCGAAATAGACACTATGGTTAACCATGGAAGGAAAGCTAATTTTCTTCCATAATCTATACTAGTGTGACACGATTTTGCTGTGGCTAATTCGTTCTAGCTGGCGTCAGTGGTGCTGATTCTTGATGTAAATTAAAACTGAAAAGTAATTGCCATGTATACGTTTCAGGAAATGGACAAGGTAAAAGCTTATGAAGAGCTTAAAAAGGACCTGGAAAATTGTAACAAGCAATATTTTTTATTGTTTTTGCTAACATTTGTAATTTTGTGTTTTTAATCAGCTACAGAACGGTGACAGAATCGTGTTTTAATGATTTAAAATCGTCTGGCATCCTGATGTACTTGTCTTTATAATTAATATACATCGTAAAAGATGTGTGTTTGTTATTTTCTGGGATTGTTTTAGAGTGCCTCATAAGTTTTTTTTTGTTTGTTTTGTTATGTTTTTGGGTTTTTTTTCAAAGTATGGATTTTTCACCAAATGAAAACATGTTGCACGTTATTAATCCGTATGGATTTTGCGGGTTCCTTTTATTGCAGACAACTGTTAACAGACATACAGTGCAACAGTGAATACTTTCTTCAGTAACCGTTACAGTACTGTATTGCCGTTGGCTTGCTGAGGTAGGACTCAATGTGTTTGATATGCCCTCTGGTAGCGAACTGTTGCCACTACACGCTTCTGCCAACCCTTTGTCTCAATAGGAGAAATGGAGTTTAATGAACAATTTACATAACAAAAGGGAATATTCTCGTATTGAAATAAAATAAGTCAAAAGGTAGGGGTTGTAATTATGTTTAAAGTCTATTCTGTCACACATACTTTACTATATACAAGCATTAGACTCATACAATCTGGTGGCTTAAGACAATATTTTACTCATTACCATTTTTAAGTTTTATTCTAAGGTGAGCTTACTCAAAAAGGCTTTGACAACAACATAAAAAAGCTACTAACAGCAGAAAAATCAGGTAGGCTTGGATGTTTTCTTTGCAGAAGTTTACGATGGCACTAAAATTTGTTTCATATCACTGCCTTATTTATATTGCAGATGATTGTGCCTACAAAAGTTCCATTCAATTTCTCAGTAAGGAATCCAAAATTGTATTGCTTCAAGACCATTTGTAATTTAAAAATTTCTGTGGCTCACTTTCCATACATTTAAGCTTTATGCATTACAGGTGCAGCAGAGGCTTTTTGTAAAGCCAAAAAAATACTTCAACCTCAAATAAAGAAAAAGCAGTTTCCACTGAATTGGAAATGTTTGCGCCATGGCAAAACCTTATTGAAGGTTTGTTAAAAAGTGAAGCTAATTGTATGATTATCAGCAGTATAAATTTTTAAAATGTATTTTCTTTAAAATATTCTCTTTACCTATTATTCCTGGTGCTAGATAAGACTAGCTCCCATGGAATGGAAGCCAAAAACTCTTAAGAAGTCTGGGCAGTACCAGTAAGTGATACTGGATGAAATTCTACCTCGAATCATTCTGCAAGGCCATGTATAAAAACCTATAAGGAGTTGGTTGACGTGGGCAAAGAGTGTTTCTGGCCAGATCAAACTGAGACGAATGAGTTGATCCTTTGCCATTCTGATGGGACCAAGTGGAGTAAGGAGGACTTCCATAAAGAATACAAAACTGTTTCCGACCTTACACATCCATGGAAAAGAACACTATACATTGAGCAAAGACAACTGGGTAATTAGTAATGAAGTGATTAATATTGCTGTTAACTATTGTTTGGCTTGTACACTTTAACTGATTTTGTATTTAAAAAACTTTCTTTTGCAGAGGTCATGTGTTTGAATGATCAAAGTTCCAGCTCAGGTGTGTGTCTGCCAGGACCAAATAGAATATTTTTAATGTGCTGGGTGACTGAATGTCCAACCCAGCCAATGTGCTGTTTCTATATATAATTCAGTTTTAGAATATTGGGTGTAATGTCTTATTTTACAAATGAGGAGTCTGAAAGAGAAGTGAGTGGTGTTGAAAGTTGCAGCTTAAGTGGGTGACTGGAAATCTAACATATTGGAAAAATTGGGCTTTTTTTATTGTCAATAAATGAAACCTTTACACACTTGTTTACTGTGCTTGTGTTGTTGCACCCTTAAAGTATGTAATATGCATTTTATTTTGCAGATGAAATTCCTGAAACTCTCATATTCCAAAGTGTTCCAGAACAGGTAAAACCATCGCTTTACGTTGAACTGACAAATTCATGTCTTAGGAATATCATAAATGTAAACTATTCCATAGTGTATCCTGTAGTAAGGATATTTTGGCTGAACATGTTCATAGGATTTCCATCCAGTGACATCCAGCTCAGCTGAGTATGAAACAGGGAGAGTAGGAAACAAAAGCTAGTACGAGCCAAAGATGGAGGAAAATGCATCTGTAGGTCCAGGTGAAGTTGTGAGCCACAACATGTTACCACATGCAGCTACAAAGGCAAAAGAAGATTTGGAATAAGCTGAAGAACTATCTGAAGGAACTGGAAACAGTGGCCATTTGATCTCCAAATTCACCATCATGTAAGGAATGTTTCCTCTTTTGGTTTATCACTGAAAATAATGTTCCAAAATGGCAAATTGGTAAAACCGTTGTCATTCTTGGGTTTTGGTTATTCCAGTTACTGGAGTTAACTATGGATATAACTAATGATTTAATAGAAGAATGATTAGGAGCAGCTGATAATGGATGTTACTGTGTTTTGTTTTGTTTTTTTTTATTTTTTTTTTTTATCCCAAACTGTATCTTCCACGTGTTCTATATGTAGACAAGGCTTTAATTACATACAGTGAGGAGAATCTAGTGGGAGAAGGAACATTTGGCAAGGTGTATAGAGGTGCTTTTCATAGTACTCCAGCAGCTGTTAAAAGGATAGTGTGTGGCCAAGCAATGAGGTAAATGTTTCATTGTGAGAACTAGAACACTTTTTTGTATTTGTGAAATGTCTAAAGACATCCATCCAGAATATGTTTCCTAAAGCTGAAACATAATGTGACACTTTGGTTTGTTTTTTTGTTTTTTTTCCTATTTTATTAGGAGACTGTCTCATCCCAACATCGCCAGTCACATAGCAGTAGCCTGCACGGAGTCCTGCTTCTTGTTGCCAGGTGAATATATTCATGAAGAAACCCTGGAGCAAGTGGTTCACACAGACAGCTGCTTGGTTAAGGTACCAATATTCCTAATTTATTTTGTTCAGAAATTGATGTAGGCATTAATATTACCATCATTACCTTCATATTCCAACAAATATTTCTCATTGGAGGTCTTTGTTTAAATATAGACTAGAAATCATGTTTGCATACACAATCCAAAAAGATAAAAAATTTTTTCCTTATCCTGTTTTAAGTTATTTGCAATTACTAAAAAATTTCATTTGCTAAATGCCATAATACGCAAAAATATTGTTTTTAAAGAATATCAACTATCTTTAGATGCAGGAGCTTCCATTTGCTTCCCTACTGTTTTTTAGATTTGCTGTTTGAGCTGGATGACCTCAGCCAAACAGTTAGTGTTTCCTTCCATAAACTACTTTCAATAAATCCCAGGAATTTTGGCACATTCCTCCTGACAGAACTGGCATAACAGAGCCAGGTTTTTGGCATTTAGTAACAAGATTTTTTTTAATCCTAATTGAAAAAGTAAAGGTTTGATTTTATTGTTAAATGCAGAGAACAAAACGTTTAGGTGTATTTTTATACAGCGTATTTAATTATCTGGTTTGAAATGTAGGTGCAATTTTGAGTGACTTGGCTGTTCATGAAATAATTTATTGTAATTTCAAATTGTGAATTAACAATTCACAAATTTCCAGTGCTGGGATTTTCAGACTTTGCTTCAGCTGTGTTATATTAATATTGTGAATTGTCTTGCAAGCTTGAAGAGAATGATGTCAGTTTCATATTACTGAACTTATCCGTGGCTGTAGAATAAATCAATGCCCAGGGAATCATTCACCATAAAACCAGCAAAGAATATAAAACCAGCAAATGTCATGCTAAACTATAATAGTTTTTTTTCTTTGTTCTGAAAGTTTCAGGTCAATCAGGTCACACACCGACAGACTGACCAACAGTTTCTTCCTATGGGCCATCAGAACTGCTAACACTCATGGACACACACACACACACACACACATACAGACTCTAATAACACCCCACAATAACCATCAAAACAATGCCTTACATGAGTGCTTTAATGGACTTGCCCCTAAAACATTGGTTGCTGCACATCCACATAATTCCTAAACATGCTGTAATACAGTTTATCAGTACAGTTTACCTCAGACTTGTGGTTTGTATACTTACTAGTCTGTACCACTTTCTTTATTAAGAAATAAAGTGGACTGGGGTTAAACATACATAGAAATATAAAGCCGATCATATATTGAAGATAACCACTCTAAGAAAAATACTGCAGGGCAATATGTGCTGAAATCTTTGATAGTTTGATCAACTATAAGATGCACCGTTTGGACAAACACTCTTGATAAAATCTGTCAGATTTTAAACAACCAGGAAAGCTTAAAATTTTCATCTTATAGGTTCACCATCCATTTAAGAAGGCAGTCCTGACAGACTGGGACATGGCAAACATTAGAGCCACAGTGATGCTTCGACAAGGCAGTAAATTCACTGCCGAGGCTGTTGGTCCAATTGGTGGCACATATCTCTACATGGCCCCTGAATGCATAGTGATGTTTGAAGAGGCCTTGTTCCATACAGATATCTGCTCCGAGAGAGCACATGTCTGTATGGAACTCCTGACGGGGTCCGCTCCATGGCTGGTGAAAAAACAAGGAGATCTGGCAGCACTGATGGTAGGCAAAGTCCCACCACCTGCCCTTTCGCATCTCAGTGAGAAGCGGCGTTTTCTTGGTGGTTTGGTGAGCTATGACCCATATATAACCCTAACCCATACTCAAGACCTCCTGCATCTGATGTTGTCATGTTCTTTAAGTCAGGTCTCGATATTGCAAGCCAATATGGCTACAAGTGATAATTTCTCCACAGTCTGGTGTTCAAAGTAAGCCTTACTCTGTTATTAAGTTCTGCATTAGGTTAACAGATGTGGTAAATAAATTACTTAATCATTTTGAAAAGGGGTTCCTTCTCAAAAGGGAAAGACCAGAGTAATCATGCCTATGACAGGAGTGCCAGAAATGATGAGACAATGGCACTCATATTCTCCAATAAAGAACCAGGAGAAGTTGAAAGATGTGTGGAATTAAAACATAAAATTGATGCAGGTTATCAAACCAACATTTCATGGGTTAGTATGGAGAACTAAAAGAATTATGTATACAAAAAAGACAAATTGGCTAAAGTCTGCAGACACAAAATTAACCTAGATTGAAGCTCTAACTAGTTTTATTTAACTCTCCAAATGCAACAATAAATGTCAGTCCATATGAGATACTAACAACTTCACTTACTGGTATGATATAAAGATCTGACTATGTGAAACCTCTGACTAATACAATGATGAGTGTTTTCCAACAGGTGACGCTCATCCAGGAGGAAGACAGTGGGACGCTGTGTTCTAGAAAACGCAGCTCATTTATTTTTCTCCTATAGGTGGAAGCCACAGAAATAACATCACACTGTGTGGAAGTTTTACTGACTAATCACAGGCTGGATCTATGAACCATTATGTGCACAGACCAAACGACCAACGCAAAGACCAAGGTTCTGACTGACTTCTGAACCTCACTGACCTGACAATGACAAAATGACACGTCTCCAGACTGGACAGAGCCCAACAGACAACGCCTTCAAGGTGGACCCCACTAGGGAAAGTACATTTTGGGGAAAAGACCACCTTATTGATCGTTGGTGGACACAAAAAGAATGAAAGCATTCAAAACAGACTTAGTGAAAACAAACAAGGTTATGAGAAACCATATCTATTATAAAAATGTAAAAAGAAAATTATATTCAATTCATTTAGAATATAATTCATTCATAATATATTTCATTTTTGCAAATGCAATTGCTCTGACAGGAAAGATGAAAATCTCTTTAAAATACTTTAAATCAAGTATGAAACTAATATTTCTGGGTGAAGTTAATGAAATAGATGTTCTTCAGATTGTTTTCTTCAGAGCATTTTCAAAACAGAGGATCAACTAACGTAAATATTCTGGAGGAAAATTGATTAAAGGATTAAAGGTTATTGTTTTCATTTTGGTCCAAAAGGCCAATGGCCTATAGCTGCCTCGCTTCTGTCAGACTGCCCCAAACAGCTGCAGCCACAATCCAAAAGCTTGCCATAATCAGTGTGTGAATGTGTGTGAATGGGAATGATTTATTTCACTATAGACTGTCTTCAAGGGCCTAAAATGTGCTGTATAAAGGTCTGATGTTCAAGCTAAACTTATATCTCAATAAGTTTTCTAGAATTTTTCCAAAATTATATAAATCATTTCAGTTCTACCTGAATTGAAAATACTGATAAACATAAGAAAACTCATAGACCTGTCTTCCATTTTCACAATTTTAAAATTTCAAGTAATCTTTTACCAAACAAAACTCTTTTAGAAAAAGACTAAAATAAACCTACTGGGGGAGTAACAATATGGTTTTAAAGAAATTCAATCCACTACACATGCAGTATTGCAGATATTAGAAGGGGTTAACTCTGCATTCAGTCAACAACTTTGACAGAGGGATATATTGCAAAAAGATCTCTAAAATAATAAATAACTCAATCATATCTTTGAGACAAATTCTATTTTAAGCAAAGTTATCTGCCAGTACAGTAAGAAAAATTTAATTAAGATTTCCTGAAAATAAGAAAAACAACACTTATAGTTTTGGAATGTTAAGCAATAAATGCTTGAGGTCAGTTTTCATAATAATACTTTTGAACTAAATTATGACACACCTTTTTCTTATTTTGGAGAATTTGTTCTTTTAATGGGGATGGAAAAACAAGCCAGATGCACTTCAAGCATGCAACAAATCATAGAAGTGAATAATCCTTAAATCAGGAAGACTGTCTTCAATTAATTTGAACATCCACTACATAGAGGAGGAATGACACTTTTGAAATGGGTCTTTATTATTGCAAAACAAGCTTTACGCTCAATAAAATAAGGCCACAACCACAAAATCTTACATTAACAAAACTCAGTGTTTATGGCCTGTCAGATCTTTTCGTATTAATGCTGACTTGACTAGAAAGAATGAAGAAGAAAGCAGACATGGGCTCAACTCATTCCATCGTCCATATTAACTGATCTCAAAAGGGATACATGCAGCACCATTGGCAGAAAAACCCTGCAAACAAATAAAGCAAAAATAGGTTTTAATTGATTCTTGAAGAAACATTAATATGTGGCAGAACTAATATACATTAAACCACTATTTTTCATTTACACGACATAAAAATGTAGCTCCTATAACGGGGAAGCAGGCAGCTTCTACTACCGGCTCATCAAAACAGAGTTGAAACTAAGTTGACAAACACGCGGAAGTAGAAAAAACTCCCTGCCTTAAAAAGGATCGAGCATCATTTGGAGTGTCATTAAGGCAGCATTCATGAGCGCGACTGTTTACTGAGAAAATTTAGCGCAAATAACTGGTTTAATGAGGAGAAATTAAGTTTTTCATACCTAGCATGCTGCATCAGCTAATGTGGAAGTAAAGCTGGATGCACAGCTCGCCTTGTCGTGCCCTGCAGCCTGAACCACATACCAACAAACAGGACTACCACCGTAAAAAACACAAAGCTAGAATTTGAGGTCATTCTGCCACTATAGACACAATATTATCAGACCACCTTTATAAAATACTTTCTAACAAGACGGACGCTAAGCTCGAGGACAGATCACTTCCAAACTATTCCTTTGCAGTGAGAAAAAACTGACAAATCATCCAGATTATATGATTTGAGGGGTTAAACAAGGAGAAAGTCTTAAGCATGTTAGAATTTCTGATGTGCTGTTCATCTGACACAGAAGTAAGATTAATTGATGACACTCACTGTTCAGGTTCTGAAAAATCCAGACGTCCTCAAGCAGAAATACAGGAAGGTGATGGGAAACAGGTGGTCGTCTTGTAACTCCCAGAGGTTGATCAAAATAAAGGAGCATTTTTACTGAACAAAACTACTTGGTAAACACCTTAATCACGGTATATCGAAAAATAAAATTTTGAGTTATTTAAGGGTTGCTAAATTAATAAACAAATAGTACAGGTCAATCAATACATTTGCATTTAGAAAGGTAATCAGAAAATCACAAGATGTTCTAACACAAAATCTTGATCAGAAGAACCTTTAAAATATTTAAGCGACTCAGTCTAATAAATTACTTCTAACATTTGGAGTTCACAGTTAATGATGAAATTGTTTTTCCACAAGAATCCAACTTCTGATGGTTTTTAATTGTCTGCAATAATAAACAAAATATTTGGCCTCCAAAGCACCATCTTCAGCTGACTGAAATCAGCATTACTAAGAGGTAGGGACTCAACTAAAACAAGCGAGATATTTTTAAGGACAACTGTGCTTTATTATCAGATCTAGTGAATGACTCGACGCAACTGGCTAGGTTTCCTTAGATGGAAACCTTTTTAACTATTTTGAATAACTGATTAAGCTTTCTGTACTGTTTGATAATTGGGATAAATTGGAATGTATGAATGAATATTGAATTGAAAATAAATTTTGTATAGTGCCTTTAAACATCTGCTTTGAATTTAAATAAACTAAACTGAATTGAATTGAATCTAACTCAAATAATTTAATCATTTCGGTAAAAACAGGTCAAGATGAAAATAAGTCAAATAATCTTAGCGGTTTAGTTCTAATAAGTAAATGACCAAAAAATGGTCTATCAAGATTACAATTTTTAATTCAAGTTAGGTTAACTGTTGAGGAGATTCTTTTTTGCAGTGTGCCTTTCAGTAAAATAAAATGGAAACACTTTCGAAAGTGATAGAAAATCACTAAAAGCATGATTGGATGGTAACAAAGTGGCTCTTAACATAGTGAAACTAAATTCATGGGTTTGTTTGTTTTTGTTTTCATTTTGAAAAAAGGAAAGCAAAAACAGAGGGGGAAGTTTGTATGGAGATAAAACTTAAAAATTGACATTTGATATTTTATACAAAACCCTAGAAGAAGAACAATCCCAAGTCAAATTTTAAATCAAACAAAAATTAAGGGATTGAAAGATTTAAGTGTAAATCAACTTAAAGCAATTTAATTATAACATTTTAATCAATTACAGATAAATAAGTAATTTAAATTTCATTTAAATTAATATTAATATCATTAACTAACAATTTATAACATTTAAATCAATTTAAAACTAAAGAATAATTAGTAACTATAAGTGATCAAATCAACTTTGACCACACAGAGTAAATCCAAAATGGCCATCGACTCATCCATCCCATGGCCTCTTAGCCTGCTTCAGAATAATTGCCATAATAACTGGCCTGGAAAATCAGGCCAGAGAAAACACAAGGATACAAAAATTAAGAAACCAAATCAATACCCATATATGTAGAGCCAAAAGATCCACATATTACGCACAAACAAAATCTAAAGACAAATGCTTCAGAGATTATGGTGGAATTGAACTTGATTATACCAAAGGTCTTTTTTTTCCTTCTAATTTCTGATGTTTTAACGTGTCGTTTTCAAATGAACTTTAATGCAATAAAAATACATCATCTTTGCTGAGGCATTATAAAGCCCTGCATAAAGGGGGACTGACGAGGCTGACCAAGTTCAGCTAAGTCATTAACGGTGAACGGCCCTGCCCCCCTTACACCCTCCCAAGCAGTGGCGATGATTATAGATTCAGATTTTTACGGCTTTGGTTCGTTGTTTTTCTGAACCGAAGTCTGATCGAACCACAGCATTCATGCCTGTTCTATGTGCTCTCATGTCGAGGTGCGAGGCCGGGGGCGCCCACCTGGCCCACCCTCCTTCACTCCGACCTGGCGCCCTGCTGTCTGATCTGAAGCTAACCTTTGACACCTTTCACTCAATTTGGACGATTTGGAAGAGGTTCTTGGAGAGCAGGTTTACCTGCATTCATGTAATCCCTGTATGAGGGCTCATTTGCGGAGAAACCCCAAAGATGATTTAACATATAGTGGCGATTTTAGAGGTGCGCGTTGAGCAAGCAGTGAGAATTATATATCTTTGAAAACAACGAATAATGTGAGACGTGTGCCATTAGATCTCTCACACGCCATGTATTGTTCTGGCATCACATGACTCTGTCTGCGCTGCAGCTTCATAAAGTGAACGTAAATGAACCACACGAGCAGTCAGTCACCTGCAGGTGTTTTTAATCTAGAGTATTCCTTGCAAATCCTGCATTAGCTAGGATAAACAACAACCAGTCACAACCAGCAAATCAAAAATACTGCACCAAGCAGCAGTTATTATTAAACTTAATACAAGAAATACTTGAATTTTGTATCCCAAGTATATTTAGCTAAACATATGGATACTTATCATTGTCAGTTTCTTAGGTAATAGTTTTTAAAATTTATTTTACTTTTAAATGTGACCAGGGCTGATTTGAGATTTTTTGGGGTCTTAAGCAGAATATAATTTAGGGCTATACATAGCTTGTTTTAAGACAAAACCAGTAGCTGATTAATTAATTAGGATTTAACTGAAGAGCAAAAAATTTATATAATTGATATTATTTTTTGTGTTTCCTTTTTGAAGACTATATATAATTGTGTTTAAGTATTGTCAACAGTATCTTCCAATAACATGCACTTCACAATACTGAGCCATTATAGTGTGGGAACAGAAAATCCACTGTATCTATAATAGTATTATTTGTTGCATCAAAACTTTTTTGGACCCCTTATAAAAACTCAGGACCTCCCTTTGCCCCCCCCCCACTCATAATTCTCTGGAGCCGCCACTGGTCATTTAGGATGCAAAAATAAGACGGCATATAAACATACGGTAACACTCTGAGACTAGAGAATCCTTTAGGAATTTTGGGAAAGACAGAAAATGTATTATCCAAACTTCTATAAAACTGGTACACCCGCTTACAGATGCGCTGATGAAGCGCGCTTCACCTCCGCTCTGCAAAAGGGCATTTTCTATAGAAGATGAAATCATCTCAAAACAGAGGAACCGCCACAAGTGGAGCACAATTAAAGTTTTTGTTTTTGAGCAGAGAAATAAATAATAATAAAATTTTGTTCTCACATAAACATGATTACAAAGCATCCCAAGCCCATTCACATCTCAACCCTGTCCCCCAGTTGTTTCTGGTTTTCCTTTTGATCCAACCATTGTATCATAAAAACAGATCAAAACAATATTCTGACCATATTCTGAATTTGTGTGTTGGCGTAACAAACATCATTCATTACTTTATTCAGTTTAAAGCTTCACATATCACATCATCGCTTTGCCTGTTTTACATATATTGTCCACTTGATGTCGCAGTAGAGCAAATGAAGCACCACGGCGCACCGGCTCGAGTCGAGCAATTGGATGGAAAGCTTCAGTGTATCATAAAGCTTCATCTCGCCATCACTAATTTTGACATTTGGAAGCAAATCTTTTTATACAGTAATGCCGTTTTAACAGTTTGGTGGAGAAAATCACAACTAACAGGGAGTCTTTCTTCATACAGTTGTGGGTTCTCTCTGGGTACTCCAGGTTCCAAACATGGATGTTAGTTTAACTGGTCTGTATGGCTGAGTGTGAGTGTCAGACTGGCAACCTATCCAAGGTGAACCTCTCCTCTGGTAATAAGCACAAGTCCCTAACACCTCCTCCCTCCCACACAATGAATAACCTTATTTTTAATCGAATCTTTATTTTTGTTTTCTGTGTGTGTATGTATGTATGTATGTATGTAAGGAGACTGTAAAAGTTGCTGTTATAACAGTGTGCCCAGCATTAAACCTATTGACCCTGCATTGTGTACAAAACATGAAAGACGTCATGTGCGCCAACTGAGCCTCACTAAACAACGTCACAGCCCCCCAGGTTTCCCTCCCCTGTTTCTTCCGCAGAGCCGCATTCCTCCTGCCACGGCGGGCTGAACCATCATACTCTCTGGGAGGAAACTCAGCCACGCTTCGCCGCGACTGGAAGCTCCAGGTTCCCGCGCTGGTTGTTCAGACGCCATGTCTCTGTGCTCTCCTGATAACTGCTTCAGATATTGAGTGTGAGAACTGAGGCAGGGGGAGCTTGTTGAAAGCAGCCGCCTCCCCCCGGCTCCAGGGTAAAGTGGTCCTCCCCCTCCTTCTGCCATGTTGGATCCATCCTCAGCTCCCCAGGCTGCTGGACTTTCCGAATGAAAGTTGGGTGTTTAGCCAACTCCGGACCTTTCCACGGCGCACAGCTTTAGGTTTTCACCTGACGGATAACATACGGACTTTTCCCGAGGAGATATCATCTTGGAGCAGAGCCCAGGCCTTCCGGTTCGGTCCTCCTGCCCGAACTGGGACAGAGCGGAGATGGTTGCAGGCCACAGCAGCCAGAGCCCGCATGGAATATCAGTCCTGAGCAGAGAAGTTTGAGGTCAGTTCCCGCACAAGAGCACCGCGACCCGGGAATCTAAGGGAATTCGGAGCCATGAACAGCCACCCTCCGGCCCGCAGGGCTGTGAACGTGGGCTCGCTGCTCCTCACCCCGCAGGAGAACGACTGTCTGTTTGGCTACCTGGGCCGGAAATGCGGGGTGAGTTGTGCTGTTTGTTTACCGGCCTGCAGGCTGGAGCAGGAGCCCCAAGCTCTGCTATTAACCATTAATAATAATGTATGTGACGTTTAAATACAGCACCTTTAACCATTCATCAGGGCTGAGCTGCATCACTAGTTTATATTCGAGCTGCCTGGACTACAGTAAATGTTAGCTAGGTACTGAAGAAGCTCCAGGCTGTTTAGACCTGAGCTAAATATGGCGCTGCATGTTGTTTACTGCAGCTTTTTTTTTTTTTTTTTTTGGGGGGGGGGGGGGTCCAGTCCTCAGAGTTGCAACTTTAAGGAGCGTCCCTGCTCCAACCCACTCCTCATCAGCACCTCCTTCAGCTCTGCAGTGGCCTGGCAGCGAGCCAGACATTTGACTCAGATGTGTAGGGAGGGAGAGGGATCATGGTGTTCTTCAGGTCTGGACTGGGAAGGTGAAGAAGCAACTGGTTCCTTCCTAAAACAGCAGAGCAACACCAGAGACCAGGTTTTCAGTCTAACCTCCTCCTTGTTAAGATGGAAATAATAAACCAATTTTTCCCAGCAGCTGGACTGTTTGTTAATCATCTATTATAAACCCAAAGCAGAAAAACATTAACATCAGCTTATTTATCTCTAGTCATTGTAGCATTGCCCAACATGAACACAGACTCTTCTTTTCCTAATATCACGCACTGTGCCTTTAATTAGACAAAATGCCTGTGGTTTACATATCTTTGAAAGCAAATATTTGCACATTAATGCACATTTCTCTCCGATTGTGGTAGCTCCCATATTTTTTTATTTTTAGGCTGCCAACAAATCTAGAATTTAATAACAGATTTCTGTTCAGAGCCAGTTAGATCTGCACTATATCAGTTTGCATTCATGGTTGCACTTTGCAGCATCTGAATCTCAAAGGACCGATTGGATCCAGTAGTGGGTGGGCTTTAATATTCCGGATGCATCAGAACTGGGAGGGCCTGCCGGTGATGAACTCTGTCTGCTGTGCTGACTCTCTGCCCCCATCATCCATGAAGCTAATGGAGCTTGTAGGAACCGAGGTGCTGATGTTTAGGGACAGGGAAGGGGCCATTTTCAACATTTGGGTTAACTGCTGGAAATAACATGATTACAATATTTAATAATAATATTGCTCATTGATCTTTTGGTTGGTGTGTTTTAATCATAAAGCCACCCTCTGATTTAGTGATATTGAAGTGTTGATGTTCAGACTTCCTGTCATGTGGATCAAATTCAGGTGTATCTTTTCATGCATCACAAACAACCAGGACCCCGTTTCAGAAAGCAGGATAAGTGAAAATCCTGAGTAAGTTCAGGGCTAACTATGTGCATATCCTGGGTTTTCGGGTTCAGAAAGCCAGACAGCCGTTATTCTGAGTCAACTTACCACCGCAGCTTCGTGAACCAACCCTGCTCGGTAGCAGGATTGTTTGAGCTAATCCTGAGTTTGTTCTGCTGAGACCTGCCACAAGGAAGGTATCAGAAATGATGTGTCCTTTTCTGGGAGAGCCTGTAAATGTTGGAGAGTAAGTACTCTGCAGAAATCTCCATCAGAAGAGGGCGATCAGACCGCAATTAGATGTCTTATCATTTCCGGATTAATATATTTTCAAACGTTGCCATTTTTCGCCACAGTCGGTAATTTATTTTAATAAAATTTCAGCCTGCACATATGACCCAGTGAGGACATTCTTTGTGCTGAACTTCGTTTTATTCTCAGCGGGATGCTGTCAGGAATGTTACTATTACACCTTAACTGTAAATATACAGTAGAGGAGCCTGTTAGGTGGGTGTGAATCTATCAGTCACTGAAACATGATGAGGTCCTCGCTGGCAGAGTGGTGTGTGTCTCCACCAATCAGGTGGCACGCTGGGGTTCAATCCCCAGCCGGTGTTCTTGAGAAAAACTTATCCTATTTGTCTTTTATGTTATAATTAATCACAAATAGCTTAGTTTTACTTACATTTTATTTACAACAGGAGCCCCACTCCCCTTCATGACTTGGACATTTATAAGTCGCACTCAATCTGAATTTGAGTCTTTTCATTTCATGTTCCTTATTGCCTGCAAGTGAAAATACAGTAATTATTAATATTCAAATAAAGTCACCCACACCTTCTTTTTTGGAAACTAAACAAGTGTAGAATTGTGAATAAAACAATAAAACATTATTCTGTCAAATCGCACTCATGCATTGACTTTGTCTCTGTCACGCTAACTCTCACTATTTTATTGCAACAACAGTATTGCTTTTCTTTTTTGGTAAATACGTTTCAATATTTTCCCTGTTCTGTCATTAACATTTCCAATTCCATCGGCAAGAAGTGTGCACTTCGAGGTTTCTTATATCCTCCCGTTGCCTTGGTGAGTCGTGTTATCTGCCTTCCATTAATGGGGGGTTCTGATATTCTCAGGCTCAACTCAGAGCCAACTTGACGCAGAATTGAGTTACCTTGTTGATATCTCCTGTTCTGAAATCGGAAACTCTGAGTATCACAGAGCCGGGTAGGTTTATTCAGAGCCTTCTACTCAACACTTGTTAACCATGCTTTCTGAAACGAGGCCCAGGAGGTCACATGTTTTCCAGCTTGAAATGCTCCACTCTTATTGGACCACATGTTGATGAGCAGCAGATGTTTGTGGTCTGCAGTTTCCCTTTGTGTCATCAGGTCATGGTGTGTTTCCTCCTCCACCGTGTGGATCTATTGTTCCTGAGCTTTCACAGCCATCCATGGTCACAAGTTATCCTCAGCCAGCCATTCCAGTTGTGTGAATTGTGCATTTAGGAAAGTGTGAGGCCCCCGACCTAACCCAGTACAAGTTCTGTATTTGAAGAGTAAATCAGCAGAGAAAAGAGTTCTTTTCTAGACAGAGAATCAACAAGGTTGTTGTTAGCAGCCGAGCTGTTCTAGGGGACCCAAGTAAAAATAACAGAATGCCCAGAACCAGATTCCTAGCTTCGGTTTTTTACTTTCTATTGAGAATTAGCAAAGCTAGCAGATATAGAAAGCTAGTTTGAAAACTTCTCTGTTATTGTTTTGATGCTGAGGCAACGACCGGTGCTGGAAGTATCTGGAAATGTTGATAGTCAGCGTGTTGCTGTTAATGTGCGAGTTACAAAAGAAAGGCAACTTTAATAAAGTGGTCCAAAGCATTCACTAAGTTTGTTTTTCAGATCAAAAAACTAGTTTTACATGGTGATTTACAGATAGATTAACAGCATCATGCTGTGAGCCTATGAAGCTGGTTGGAGGCTACAGAAGACCAGAAGCTGGGGTGGAGGTTCACCTCCCACCAGGACCACCAGCCAGAGATATGATGGATCAAAGCAGAGCTATGCGTTAGAATGGCCTAGTCAAAGTCCAGAACTAAATCCATTTAAGAATCTGTGTGAAGACTGAAAATATATGATCAGAGATGCTTTCCATCCAATCTGACTGAGCTGTAGCTGGTTTGCAAAGCTGATTGGACCATTCCAGAGGCAATATTTCTAGAAGAAGAGACTGTTGAGATCTGAAGTTCACCACACTGTGACTCAGGGATCCTTTCTACTCTTCACTGTTATGCCCTACTTGTTGCTGCTCTGTCGTATAATCCCAGTAAAATACACTGAAGTTAGTGGTTGTTATAAGACAAAATGTGGAAAAGTTTAAAGGGAGTGAATACTTGTGTAGAGCACTTTATATAGATCTGTTGAGCATAGTGAAGTACACAGCATTCATAGCATCCAGTGAGCGGAGACAGGGCCAGAGATGCAGTTCTGTAGCAGTTTTACTACGGTGGCCCAGAGGAGACAAACCAAACTTCAGAGGGCAATGTTCCCTTTTCTGTCAGAAATATCTGTTCTGATGATCTATTGTAGATGTAGGGATGGGCATTTATCGTATCGTTTATCATTTATTGTGATAAATTTCTCAACATGACAAGAACTCTAATTTGTCAGTGTCATGATATATTCCAATTAATAATGTTTAAAAACCAAAAACTGTCTGTATTATCGGTTTCACTGTTTTTTCCACTGTTTGTTCAATGAGAATATCAATAAATATCAATACATTTGAAAATATGCAGCTACTGTGAGCAGTTTAGTGATCCAAATCCCACGTCTCTCTGTGACTGGTGTCCTACAGCAGCGTAGGTTGTTCATGAGCAGTCTGTGTGTCTGTGGGGCTCTGACTGCTTCCTCATGCAGTCGCAGCCATACAGTCACCAAAGACAGAAGTAATAAATAGTTCTTATCATTATCGAAGAGACGTGCTTCCTGGAGCTGCTCTGATCTGAGGAGGAAGTAGTCCTTGGCATTTCCTCTTTCCTCTTGCGGTTGCCACGGTAACTATGTGCCGCCAAGCAAGGACTCCTGACAGAGGAGTTAACCCAACGGAGCCTCTGCAGAAACCTCAAAACCAGGAGTTGGAGACAAGCCCCAGTGGTGAGGACAGCTGATTGGCTCGTCCTCCTGTCAGTGGCTTCTTTTCAGCTTGTTTAGCATTTCATTATCCTGCTTTACAGTCAGGAGACAAATCTTCTTGGTTCTGCTCAAATATTTGCTGTGATTTTCAAAGATCCCATCACTGCCAGCTGGACTTGCTCCAGTTTTCTTGTCTTGAGCTTTGTATTAGTTTGGAATTAAGCAGCTTCCAGGTCCCTGAGTTCCTTTAATAAAGCAACGCCAGCATGTGATCAACATCATGTGTACCTGTGTGTGTGTGCAGACCCTGTGTTCGGCGGTGGTGCAGGTATACAGGGCTGAGCGGAGCTGCAACTGGGTGAAAAGGTGCTGTGGAGTGGCCTGCTTGGTCAAAGACAATCCTCAGAGGTCTTACTTCATCAGGGTGTTTGACATCAAGGTAAGACTTGCTTCACTTTCTCCACAGGAAGTCCCACACCAGCTGTTTTCCTGCAGTTGCTTAGTTTACATTTACTGATGGTGAACAACACAAGTGGCAGATATAATGTAGAAATATTTTAGGGCTGAAAAGATTAATTGGATTAATTGTGATAAATTGATTATTGAAATAATCGTCATCTAATCTAGTAATCGATTAATCATTAACTGGAGTATACAGACTCTAAAAGGCCATTTGCTGAGGGAACAACACAGTCAGAGCAGTAGTGAAGCCAAAACGGTACAAAACTTAAATACATGTTGCATTTAAGATGAAAAACCCACCATCTGTAAATCCTCCTCTAGTGGCAGTTTTAGCTTCACCTGGTTCAGATTCTGTAAAAAAAAAAAAAAAAAAAAAAATCTCCCATTAAGCACCCTTTGCATCCAATTATTAATATTAATCAACTACCAGATCAGCTCTACACTGTATTGATGTTCAGTCCAGCAGAAAGAGCTGAGCTTTTCACATGTTGATGTTAGAAGGATTTTTTTTCAGCTGCAGATGCATCCTTTGCTGCAGATGAGCAATGCTGTTGATGCATTTTAGGCAAGAAAATATTTATTTTGTTATTTGAAAAAGGAATTGAATTATTGGTTTACATCTTTTAATGTATTTCTAATATTGTATAAAACGGCTTTAATTAACTTATGATTATTAAAATCTAATTTAAAGAATCATAATAATAATTCTGTAGCATAATCATAATTGATTATTCTATCAAATAATTGATAGAATGATCTATTACTAAAATAATCATTAGTTGCAGCCCTAAATTATTATTCATAACAAACAGAAATGTTTTGTAAGGAGATTTGATGTTTCCTACTGGGGCTGCACCACAAGTATATCATCATCATAATATCAGTGTGTACAATATTCACATCACTAAAGACTGTTTGGAGTCCAACAATTGTTGCCTAATATAGTCCCAGGATTATGAACTCATATTTCTCATGCTAATGTAATATTCAGCCAGGTGGACAGAGTCTGAGGGCAGCAGATGATCCCATATCGCCCAACATGCTAAAGGCTAAAGGTCACAGAGTGATGGAAGCAACAGATGAGGACAGGAAGGAAGAAAAAAGGCAGATATCGATCTGATATTGTCATCATAATATTTACCAGTATTATTGCCAGTGTTATCATTTTTATCCGATATCATGCAGCCTTACTCTCTACATGTGGAAACATTCTGCTGAGAAACTCGCCCTGGTCGAGGAAAATCTGAAAACTCCAAAGTGTGACTTTTTTTCTTTGCAGTAAACACACCATATGTTAGCAGGGCTGGAACTATTGAATATTAATGGAGAAATAATAGAAATGTGTCAGTTCGGGTTCACAGCTCATCATTTTCAGCTTGTCTTCCTCCGATCAGGATCCTCCATCTACCTGGCTCGATAGCTTGAATATGTTTGCAGATGAAGCTGTTTCAGGGGGACCACACTGAATGTGACACCAGCTCCAGTGACAGCTTAATGCTTCACACCCTGACCTATCTGTTTAAGAGTCTTATTTTGAAGGAAGAAAGGAAGAAGGTCTGGAGTTGAGCTGTTGTTAAGATGGCTGACCACATTCGCTTACATTGAGCACAAAGACACCTCAGCTACTGCTAATAACATTCAGTTCATCTGTGGAAAACAGAGACCGTAACAGATGTTTCTGAGCGCTAACTGTTAGCAGCCAGTGATGCTAAACCTGGCGTCTGCTGTGGAGCTTCTCACTGCTAAGCTAAAGGGCTAATTCCCAGTTTCTGACCGAGTCTGGACTATAGCTGAGACGTTCCAGCGCCAGGTCTGCAACCGACCAATCAAAGCTGAGATGAAGACGTTCTATGAAACACTGTTGGAACTCCTGGAAAACAACAACATGGGGATTCTTTGTTTTCCCCATTATAATGACCTAGGATCATGGATCATCTCATCTTGTGTTCTGGGTAGATCATTCTATCCTTCTTTAGCCATGCTCACCCTTTAACATAGGATGTTAAAAGGCTGCCTAAAATCTCCCTTCTCCAATAATTGTGTTTTTTGTTTTAGAAAAATAGTAAACCTATATTTAAAGTGACTCCTCCCTCTCACTAATGCTGGGGTGTCACACCTGTTCCTAATATCTTTCATAACTGATCTCTACAGGACAGACAGAAAAACCAATCAGAGTCAGGTATTTGTTGTTCTTTGAGGGAAATGTGAATGAGCTTCACTGCTCAAAAAATAAAGAGAACACCTAAACAAAACAATGCAACTCCAAATCAGTCACACCTTTGTGGAGTCAATGTCACCAGTTAGGTAGTAACACTTATTGTGAATCAGTTTCACCTGCTGCTGTGCAAATGGAACATACAACAGGTGGAAATGAGAGGCAATTAGCAAGACAACCCCTATAAAAGAGTGATTCTGCAGGTGGTGACCACAGATCATTTCTCATTTCTCTGTTCTCGTCCTTTCTGGCTGAACTTTTAGTCACTTTTCATTTTGTCAGTGCTGTCATGCATAGAGGCATCATGAAGCGTTTTTTACAGCCCACTGAAGTTGCTCAAGTAGTGCAGCTAATCCAAGACGGAACATCAATGCGAACGGTGGCAATAAGATTTGCTGTCTCTCTCAGCTCAGTGTCCAGAGCATGGAATAGGTACCAGGAGATTGGCCAGTACACCAGGAGACATGGAGGGGGCCGTAGGAGGGCTACAACCCAGCAGCAGGACCGCTACCTCGTCCTTTGTGCAAGGAGGAACAGGAGGTCCACTGCCAGGGCCCTACAGAATGACCTCCAGCAGGCTACTAATGTGCATGTTTCTACTCAAACTGTCAGAAACAGACTCCATGAGGGTGGTGTGAGGACCTGACGTCCACATATAGGGCCTGTGCTTAAAGCCCAACACTGTACAGGACGATTGGCATTTTCTAGGGAACACCAATATTGGCAGATTTGGCCAGAGGTGCTCTGACTGCCATAAGGTACCGGGATGAGATCCTCAGACCCATTGTGAGACCATATGCAGGTGCAGTGGGCCATGTGCTCTTAATGGATGAAAGCAGGTTCACACTGAGCACGTGTGACAGACGTAACAGAGTCTGGAGACACCGTGGAGAACGTTATGCTGCCTGCAACATCCTCCAGCATGACCGGTTTGGTGGTGGCTCAGTCATGGTGTGGGGAGGCATTTCTTTAGATGGCCGCACAGCCCTCCGTGTGCTAGCCAGAGGTGCTCTGACTGTCATAAGGTACCGGGATGAGACCCTCAGACCCATTGTGAGACCATATGCTGGCGCAGTGGGCCCTGGGTTCCTTCTTATGCAAGACAATGCTGGGCCTCATGTGGCTGAAGTGTGTCAGCAGTTGCATGCTGCATGATGAAGGCATTGATGTTAGGGACTGGCCTGCCCGTTCCCCAGACCTGAAGCCAATTGAGCACATCTGAGACATCATGTTTGGGTCAATCCACCAACACCATGTTGCACCACAGACTGTTCAGGAGCTAATCCAAGTCTGGAAGAGATCCCTCAGGAGAACATCCGCCGTCTCATCAGGAGTATGCCCAGGTGTTGCCGGGAGGTTATACAGGCACGTGGAGGCCACACACACTGCTGAGCCTCATTTAGACTTGTCTTGAGGAATATTCACTGTCGTTAAATGAGCCTGTCGTGTTATTTTCCACTTTCATATTGGGTATGAATCTAAATCCAGATCTCCATGGTGTAATAATTTGGATTTACACTGATAATTTTTGTGTTATTCTCAATTTATTACACTGTGTTAATAATAAAGTTTTTCAATGAGAATATTTAATTAATTGACACCTAGGATGTGTCATTTTTGTTCCCTTTAATTTTGTGAGCAGTGTATAATTACAGGTTTATTGACACCTCTCCAGGTGGCTCTAGGGGAAATATGGGTGGGTTCTGGTCCAGGATGTCCCAGTTGACTCCTGTCCTGTTTACTTGGTGTTCCTGCAGGAAGGGAAAACCATGTTTGAGCAGGAACTCTACCACAACTTCTCCATCAGCTGCCCCAGACCATACTTCATCACCTTCGCTGGAGACGTAAGTGTCAGGCTGCTGTGAACCCAAGCTGAGCTCCAGGATGTTAGTGTGGTCTTGGCAGCAATTCAGTGTAGCTTCTCCTCCTCCAGAGCTGCCAGGTGGGGTTGAACTTCGCCAGCGAAGAAGAAGCCAAGCGCTTCAGGGTGGCGCTTAGCGACCTGCTCAACCGGAGGCAACGGAAAACAGGTGAGTCTCACTGTTTGAGTTGGTCTCGTTCAACCGCCGTGACCATTCTGCTTCTAACTTTAAACATCTGCCCCCCGCCCATCCCCAACCCCGTCCATCTCATAGTCTGCACCAGCAGAAACCTCCTGGTTGCTGGTATAGTTCAATAAAGCCGCAGCTGTGGAGCAGTATGTTCAGTCAGAGTGAGGTAGCAGATTCCTGATGCATCTCTGTCCGTCTATCCTGTTAGAGAGACACGAAGTAGCTCTTGGCTTTATTATTCACACCCTTTGACCTTTTTCACATGTTGTCACATCACAACCACAAATCTCCATATGTTATTGGGAGCTGATGAGCTGGAGCCACACAAAGCAGCGTCCCATTAGGAACTGGAAGAGTTTTCACAATATTTTCAAATTAAAATTTGGAAAGTGTGGTGCATATTTATTACTCCCCCTTTACTCTGGTAGCCCTAAATAAAATCCAGTGTTAGTATCTAACTCAGTCTAACTGCAGCCCTTCTGGTCTCAAAGGTTCTTTAGAGAACATCCAGCAGCAGGTCAGGGAGAAGCTGCTGGGTCAGTTTTAAAGCAGGGTCAGCTTCTATAACAACATCCCAGAGTTCTGCTCAGTCCATCATCTGGACATGGAGTCAGGATGGGTCAGCTGCAGACCTACCAGGACATGAACGTCCACCTGGACTGACAGCAATTGATCAGAGCAGCAGGAGCTCCAGAGAACCACAGCTCAGGTGGAGCACAGATCTGACCTTCATGGGAGAGTGGTGAGAAGAAAGCCCTGTGAGTGGATGGTGGTTCAAGAAAGTTATGACTCATCAGGTCTGAATGTGTTTACATGCCACACTTTTCAGATTTTATTATAAAAACACCTTAAATCTGCTGATCTGTTTCCTTTGATTCCCTTCTTTTTGTTGGTCTTTCACATAAAACCCAGTAAAATCTGTAAAGTTGCTGTTTTAATGTGAGGACACGATAGAAACTTTGTTGTGTAGGAATATTACTGCAGCCACTGCAGAAGGATCCGCCATAAAGATGTGAGCTAAGGCTGGGTTTGGGACGGGCTGCCTCTCTGCTGGGGGTTCTGTTGTTCTGGATCTGTGTTCTCTAAGGTTCCTCTCAGCATGTGATCGCTATAGCAACGTTAGAAGTATGAATCATTAGTGATAAAGTAACATATGGCAGATCCCACTGGGCTCTAAAACCTTCCAGTTTTGAGACCAGTAGGAGAAGGAAGCCGTTGTGTTGAAGGCTGACGCTGCAGCACATTGACGTGCTTCTCTGCTGCTGCTCTGCTGTCTCTAACATCTCCTCTGACTCTCAGAAAGCTGTCATTCTTCCTATTAATAATCCTTCACACTCACTCCCACCGCCTTGCTCCAACTGCTGACTGTTGAGTAACCATGACTGTGTTCGTTTGTCTCTTGCAGAGAAAAGAGGTGACCTGAGGAATGGTACGTTCAACTCCTCTCAGCATATTGTACTATTTCATTTGTCTTTCTCTAGTATGAAGCATTGAAGGAGTTATCATGATGCTGCTGCAGCTCTATTGTTAGTTGATTTGTATGTACAGTCATGGCTGATGGTTCCTGCAGCCGTCGACAGGTCTTGCAGCCACTGGCGGTTCTTGCAGCTGTTGACCGTTGCTGCAGCCGTAGATGGGTCCAGCAGCTGTTTACGGTTCCTGATGGTTCTTGCAGCCGTTGACGGTTCCTGACCGTTCCTGCAGCCGTCAACGGTTCTTGACCGTTCCTGCAGCTGTTGCCGTTTCCTGCAGCCATTAACGGTTCCTGCAGTTGTTTATGGTTCCTGACCGTTCCTGCAGCCATTGATGTTCCTGCAGTAGTTGACGATTCCTCATGGTTCCTGCAGCTGTTGCTGGTTCCTGCAGCTGTCGACGGTTCTTGACCGTTCCTGCAGCCGTCAACGGTACGTGCAGCTGTTGACGGTTCCTGCAGCTGTTGACGTTCTCGCAGCTGTTGACGGTTCCTGCAGCTGTCGATAGTTACTGCTGCACCAGCTGTAAAGGTTGACCTCAGCGGAGTGACATCTGTAGCATAAGTTCAGCTGTGTTTGAGAATGATGCTGTGCAGACATCATGGTTCTGCATTAACCTGCTCTGATGTGCAGGAAGTTGCAGGTAAGAGTGCCGCTGCTGGTTCAGGCCGTCCCAGAATATCCAGCTATCTCTTGGAGCATCCTTTCCAGATGAGTGTATCTCAGATCTGTGTTGCCTGCAGGGCAGAACTTGTTCAATATGAGCATGAGTGTGACAGCACAGAAACAGGTTCAGTCCAAGAGAAGCAGCAAGGACAAAGTGACAGTCTGCAGGACGAGCCAGGATGGACAGCAGAGGACTGCTGCAGACGTCGCTTCTGTGGTTGATGCGGCTGGGGTTGTCTGGAACATAATCTGTCTGGGGAAGATAGGATGAGAGCTTCAGTCAGCGCTCAGCCACCTGTCAAGGGTCCTGATAGAATCAGGCTGAGGGACAGATTATTGTCCAGTGGACTGGGCCTGAGGACACTGGGATGAATAAAAGGTCGGATCCAAACATATTCACTTCTAAAACAGTAAATTATTGGAGCAGTATGTTACCCCCACTGACCCCCCCTGGTCAGTTTTACCTCCACTGACCAGGGGGGGGGGGTCAGTGTTTCCTGTTCTCCCACCTCTGATCAGCTCTGACACAAACAGGTCACTGCTAGAGGTGATCTGACCACAAGATGACATCATCTCTGAAAAATAATGAGTCAGCACTATAAATATGGATTCTTCCAATAAATGAATTGCATTTGTTTAATAAAACCTATTTTATTTTTAGTTGTTCATTAAAATCCAAACAAAAATAGTCTTTCTCAACACAGATTCAACTCTGTTTAATAACTCTGCATCAATAACTGGGTTTTATGAGCTCTTCCTGTAAACTTTGTCCCGTTCCTTCCATGTTTAATCAGGAAGGAGATTATTAGGAACAGATTTTTCTGTCTGAGTTTTATTTGCTGTCATGATGTCAATTGTTGGCTAGAAGGGCTGCAGCTGACGTTCAGTCTGTTTTCATAAGCAGCCCAGAACTTTAGCCTTCATCCTGAACTTTGATCACAGCAGCACCCCATGCCGTGTAATGCCATGTTACTGATTATTGGATGAAGACTGACAATAACCAAGGAGAGAAAATGGAGAAAGAGTCCAGAAAGCCTGCATGGCAACAACATTATCACTTTAGTCAGTTTGTCTAAGATCAGGGTTCTTGGTAGCAACGTAACGGGGGCCGAAGATTTTTGAACAGTACCGTATTAACATAATGTAACATATTAGAGGGAGCAAATATTAATTCATAGATGGATATGTAAATCCCTGAATCAGGAGTGTGTAGTTGATGGAAGAGAGGCGAGCAGCTAGCAGACAGGACTCAGATGCAGCCTGTCCCCTGTTACTGACACCCAGTGGACTCAGGCCCACTGAAGGTTTATCTGGTCTGCAGGAACCCAACGGGACCATATGTCCAGCACATGGTCTCTGCTCCTGCTGCTCACTTTAAACCTCTGTGTGGTTCACATTAGGCCTAATCTGTAGTCCCACACAGTCACTGGAACCTATGGCTGGTTTACACATTGTGCCATCATTCATCAAGTCAAAGAAAACACGAGTCATCCTTAGAGTGGAGGGAATTGTGATTGATAATCCGCTATATTAATATTTACTTGTGTTTTAGCAGCTGTAGAAGAAAGTTTAGACACCTGGACCTGTGTTCTCCAAGCTTCTCAGAGTCCTCTGAGAGAACTCCTGCCTGACCCTAAACATTCCTGTGAAGGAGTCCCAGCTTCAGAGTGATTCAGTTTGCTGCTGAGAGTGACTCTGAGCAAGGAGATGACCCAAATCCTACCTTAGGGTGCATCACTCCCACCAGTCCTGTCTAGGCCACTTTAATTAAACTTTAGTTTGTTTGCCTAGAAAGTCCAGTTCATTTGGGGAATTGTGAATGCATAATTGAACTCTGATGTGGACCAAATAAAGTGAACTCTTGTCCACCTACAAACCAAGGTTTTGGTTCAGTTGACGTAAACTCTGGTGCGGTTCAAATGCATATGTGAACCCCAAGCAGACCGGAGAATGCTCCAAAAGCAGGAAGTAGACCACAGTGCAGGGCATTCTGGGTAAATACAACCAAAACAAATGCTCAAGTCTAGCACTAGCAGGAGAAATGGCTCGTGGTCATTTGCCAAAGATAAAGGAGAAAAGAGAACCACAGCAGCTGGAAATGGAACAAATGTTGCAACTTTGGTCTCCAATCGAACCGAGTCGACTGGAGGAGTTGTGGTTGACCCCGTTGCTAGGTGTGGTTGACCCCGTTGCTAGGTGTGGTTGACCCCCGTTGCTAGGTGTGGTTGACCCCGTTGCTAGGTGTGGTTGACCCCGTTGCTAGGTGTGGTTGACCCCGTTGCTAGGTGTGGTTGACCCCGTTGCTAGGTGTGGTTGACCCCCGTTGCTAGGTGTGGTTGACCCCGTTGCTAGGTGTGGTTGACCCCGTTGCTATGTGTGATGCTGTCTTCTTGGGACTGTGATTTGTTGATAGAGAGAACAAAATAAGACATAAAAAACAAATCCACCCCCAGTAATCAGTTGATAGAAAAGAACTGATCATTTAATCTAGACTGGACTCATGATGATGAAACTATGCAAAACTAATTTCCACACAGCATTACCATGTTTGATCGCGCCTTATTACATCTTTATTATGATTTATCACGGATTCTCGCCATGCTGCTCATTTTACTACATCATCTATTTGATATTAATATTAAGCTGTGATTGGCTGCTCGTATAAACTTGCTTTTATCTGGAGAAACGAGCAACATTGAAAGACGTGAAAACCAACAAGGACGAGGAGCAGAATGGACAGAGCTCTGCTGTTGGCAGAGCTCTGTCCATTTTACAGAGACCATCTCTCCTTTCTGGCAGTCCTCTGTCCTCCATCTTCCCTGATTCAGACTCTCAGTAAAGGTCCTCCTCACTACTCCTAACATTTTGTCACATTAGGAGCTCTCTTAAGGCCTAAGGTGCTTTGTTAATAACTTTTATCTCATGGAGGTAAAATTCTGAGAAAAATATTCCTAAAATAATGTCACTAGGAGCTACTTTGAAAGGCTCCCACATACTCGGGCATACTGTGAAAATTCTGTAAACCACGCAGAATCTGCACATACTGTCTGCGGACGGTTGAGGTTTCATGCTCCTTCATTTCCCACAATCCGAATGGATACTATCAAGTTTGATGAGCTAGTCGGGCACCTAGCTCCGTTTAATCTCCACCAGTGCAGCCACAGCACACCTGTTTGTCCAGCACAGAGTAGCAGTTTGTCCTTGCAGGGTTACAACCTTGGACAGGGTACCAGTCCATCACAGGGCAACACTGAAATATAAACAACCATGTGCATCTAAGGAGAATTTAGAGACCTAACTGTCATGTTTTTGGAGTGTGGGAGGAAACTGGAGTACCCAGAGAGAACTCACACATGCACAGGTAGAACATGCAAAGAGATTTGAACCCAGGACTTTCTTGGTGCAAGGCAGCAGTGCTACCAACTGCGCCACTGTGCAGCCCGCCTCATGTCTCCTCCCTCTTTAATCTACCGATTCAGCTGTTCTCATAGATTTTACTCAGTTTGACATTACTTTTGGAGACGTGTGTATATGCAGATATATGCTTTTTCCTGTTCTAACTCACACCAAACATCGACTCAAAGCACAAAACATGACAAAAGGGTCTGTATTATATATCCATGTTTGTTGCATCCAGTTAAAGTTAAACCCAGGTAATGTCTAGTCTCCTGCATTTATAATACAATCCGGTGATATATTCCATGGATCATAAAACAAAAAAATGTTGTATGTAAGGAAGGGCAGACAGATGTCTGAACTGTAAAAGACTGCAGTCTGATTACATGAGGTAATACTTGCTGTAATTCATCTGCAGCGCGGTCATAAATTGGGGCTATAGTCTAATGTCAGATCACTTTTAACTATGAAAGATCCAACATGGATGGAGAGCCTTCCAGTCAGTAGGGGTGGTGCTCAGAGTACGCCCCTAGTGTCTGTTTTCAGTGGAGTTGATGGGGAAACTGAGTTCCGTCGTAATGTAAACGATGCAGGTTTGTTATGAATTTTCCCAGTTTTGTCAAAAGAACACAACTCATTAGGACACAATAATCTTTCAGCAGTTTTTGGTCACAGACCAACATGAACCCTGGATCAGTGGGTAAACAAGCTGCAGACCTGATGATGGCAGGTTGAAGGAAAGCCTCTTGGTCTCCTAGCAGAACCCTAGCATTTGTGGGGGTGGGGGGAGACCAGGGATTTGGACTGGGATTAGTAGTGGATTAGTGGTTATGTCAGATGTTGCTGTGGTTTATTCTGATTATAAGGAACTGAAGAAGTGAAGCTCCCAGTAACTGGAGGGTTGGAAGGAATGGTCAGCATGGATCCGATCTGCTTGCATTATCAGAACAGAACCTGGCCCGAAAGGTACTAAGGGTCTGCTGGTGAACTGCTCAGTCTCTTGTCGAACTGACTGAAAGGACCCCAATACTGAGCTTTGTTAGGCTGTGGCTCAGCCCATCCACCCTCACCCCCAGTCTCTACAGTGCCAGTTCACAACAGATGTCTTGAGAACTGGAATGTATGAGAGACTGAACTCTCATACATTCCAGTTGATCCTAGTTATAAAAACTGTGCATTAAGTTAAGTTTATTCTTCAACTTATCTGAAATCGTTTTCTGTCTCAGGAAACCCAGTTGAGCATCAAGTCACTGGCTCCATCACCAGCTTAGTTGTCTTTTTAGTTAAACATCAGAGTCGTTAAATATGATTATTTGATGACTCTGACCTCAGATCAACATGCTGTAGCCCTTTTTATTTTACTCACAGCTACATTTCCTTACAGTAGACTGTACAACTAATGAGTTAAAGCTACTTTAACTCAGTCAAATAGACACAAAGCATCCATCTGGCAACTAGTAATTAATAAATGGTGTGTATGGGATGTGATGTGAAAGAACCAGAAGTATAACTCTGTTAAAGTGACACCCCCCCCCCCCCAAAACATGCAGATCATATTGAAGGAAATGGTTCTTCAGCTAACTTCTATGAGGGTGGCTGTCTGACCCCCCCATGAATATTTCTTTTAACTATGTCAGATCCAGCTCTGCCCATGGCCACCGTGGACATCAAGAACCCAGAGATCAACAACATCCGAGTTCAGAACTCCCACAGCCACCATCAGCCTTACCACTTGAACAACATGCTGAGCCACAGCGGCCTGGTCCGGAGGGACAAGAAGACTAAGAGTAAGAAGAAGAAGCTGACCAAGGCTGACATCGGCACGCCCAGCAACTTCCAGTGAGTTCAACCCTCACACTCTGACAGAGCTCTGTGGTGCTGCTCAGACTGCCTCGTTTCCACCTGTCCTTCTTACATATTATACAGATATTATGATATCATCTATAAAATAATACTAAATAACTTGAAATAACTGTTAATTTGTTCCATGTGCTGATGAGACCTGCTCTATAACGAACCCTTTGAGTTCAACTTGACCCAAGGTGCTAATGGTTGGATAACATTCAGTAAAAATATTAATATGTGATAATTTTAATGTAATCTTAAACAGAATGGCAATAATTATTCATACCACTTTGTATAATTAGTAATACAGAAAAAAACTCCCTACGTTTTGGAGTATTTAAAGCGATCATAGTGGTTATTGTACTGTTCTGCTCCTTCTAGACTACATAGAGTTATAGTAGCTGGTGCGTTAGCCGGGCTATCTGCTCAGCTCGCCAGGCTGCTGTCAGCTGCTCAACAGACAACCTGCTCATAGTGTGCAAGCTCCTGCTCAGAACAACCAATCAGAGCCAGGAGGAAGGTACATGCAGCTCACACCCTCCCCCCTGCTCTCTGCTGCGCGACAGTTCTTCCCGCACAACAGAGCCTGCCGCTAATGCTAAGGCTAGTTAGCATGGCCACCAATAACGGCGAATGAACAGTTCTCCTGGAACATTGGCTTGTTTCTCTGCCATTATCACAGCTGCAGCAAACCGGCAATCTTGAGCTTTTACTCACTGCGCACCTCAAAGCTCTGATTGGTTGTTACACTGGGAGCAGTGTATTTCTGTAGATGGCAGTAGGACCACAGGGAGGAGGTGGAGGAGCTTGATTTTTTTCACAGATTATCTGTCTCATGTTATACTGTCATGACATAGTGACAGTTAACAATTATGTAAAAACACATTCTTATGAAAGGTACATACTGCAGCTTTAAGACGCTCTACATGAGGTTCAGGTCTCAGAGCTCAGCCAACCCCACCTTGTGGTTCCACAATCCCAGCTGCATGATTTGAAAGCACACGTAGTCTGTGGTCTCAGAAGATCCTCTTGTATGATGTGAAAGTCATCTGTAATGGGGTTGTGGCTTATTGTGGAAGTGCTGGTGGAAGAAGTCCATATGTGACTTCTTCCTGTCGGCTAGAGAAGAGTTAAGTAGCCCTCTTTGAGCCAGAGTAAGAAGCAGCAGGTGGAGGAGGGTGCTCCATGTTACTAGATGCTTCAGACACTTCAGATAGAACCGCCCCCACCCATTCAGAGTAGGTGCTGTGAGTTTCCAGCGTTTTGTGATGTTTTATTGGAAACCGAGTCACATCGCTGCAGAAGTGACAGAAATAGAAATATAATAATCTTCCTGAGGTCACAGAACCATAGCAACACAAGCTGTTTCCATCTGCTGGATGCTATTGCACGACTTCTTGCTATGATCCTAAAGGAGTGATCTGTTATGTGAGTGCTCCATCTTTCCTTGGAGGACCTGAGCTCTGGAGCACGCTAGATAACCCTCTGTGATTGTGCTGATGGGACAGAACAAGCTGCGGGTTGGAGCCGGTTCTGTTCGCCTCCTCTGCAGCAGTTAACACACGAGGCACAGTCTGCCAGCTGTCAGATTGGGATCTCTTTGTTGTCTATGCTAAGCAGCTGATGTGAATTTGCATTTGAACACGTCTACGATCTCACCACACATCTCTTCCATCTTCCTCAGGCACATCGGTCATGTGGGCTGGGATCCAAACACAGGTTTTGATGTGAGTACCACATTTTCCACAACAGAACAATAGTACCTGTCTGACTGCATGATGCCATCACACAGTAGCTTCTTGTCCCGTGCATCTTCTTCTGCACACTGTGGATATTCCAGATAGCTGCAGGCCTGGTGACTTCACTGTTCCTGGCCTTCAGCTCCTCCTCTGCCTGACAGAAACCACCCAAATATCACTGAGCTGGTTTTTCTAGAGGGAGATGAATCAGAATCTGTATCATCAGAATCATGTTGGGATGTTTTATCCTGAATGTCTCCAGATCCATCAGTCTGTGCTCGTCTTCCAGGCAGATTTCTGTTTAATAAGTTTGATTGAATAGCCCAGTTCAGACTTGGCGCTGGCATTCCTTATGGGCTGTAGTGATGTCATCACAGGAGTGTGTGAATGCACGAAAGTATTAAAAAACACCCAGATGGACCTGTTTTGTTTAGCAGCTTGCAGGTTCCAAACTTGCCAGGCCTCTGGGTCTTTTTCCATCATGGTTCCATATGAGACAGATCAGATGGGTTCATCTGACTAGCCTGGGGTTTCCTGTCCTCTAACGTCCATGTCCAGGGAGGTGGACTACAGTCCCATGGACTGGATGCTGAATCCTGGCAGCTGCTTACTTGCAAAGTCACACACACACACACACACACACACACTTATAGATATAAATACACGCCCCACTCTCACTGCCTCCCATCGTTATGTATGATGTTGTCTTTTGTCTGTATGTTGCTTTTTGTGCTGAGGTTTTTTGCAATCTGAAACTGTGTCCTACCAAGGATAAAGTGTGAAATATGATTTTTTTTTCTTCATTTACCTAATGTGGTCTTTTCATCTAATGAAAGGGCGGCGCCTCTCAGTGATGACTGCAAGCCTTAGACACCTGTTCACCCATGTCTTATGCTGTCTGCTATGTTTTTCTTGGATGGGCTGTACTGAAGTGTAAATTTCCACCCTGAGTGACTAATAAAGGATTTCTGATGATGTTGTCGCAGCAACAGATGGCTCTTAGCTTTGCTTCCTCTGCGCCAGGTTCAGACCCAGCAGCCTGTTTGTTCCTCTAAATGGGCTGAAGGACTGGTCAGAACCCTTCCAGCACCACTGATACTAAGGTCAAACTAAGGCCCACCGATAAATTGTCCCCGATTTCCTGTTAACAATAGTCACCCCTCTGTTGCCAACTTAGTGACTTTTCAGATAAAAAAAAAAATCAGTATTGACCAAAATTAAAATCAGCAGGACAGACCTTTTAAAGATCAGTGTTCGGCCAGAAAGCTGCCATCGGTGCAGCCCTACTAGACACCATAACGACTAAACAGGTGGAACCATTTCAGATTATCACTGTCAAGGAAACCAGTCAGTTTTGTTAGTGTCATCTGTCCCAGAATGAAGGCCTCCGGAGCTGAAGGCTCTGGTTTTATGAGCTCCCAGGGTTGAGAAATGATGAAGCCTAGTGAAACATGGTTTCATAGTCAGTGAATCAGTCAGCATGAGTTGCCACACATAGATTCTACGGTTAACAGGAGGTTCTGTTGTGTTTGAGCAGCTGAACAACCTGGACCCTGAGCTGAAGAACCTGTTTGACATGTGTGGGATTTCCGAGGCCCAGCTGAAGGACCGAGAGACGTCCAAGGTCATCTATGATTTCATCGAGAAGAAGGGCGGCGTGGAGGCGGTGAAGAATGAGCTGAGGAGGCAGGGTGAGAGGAGCACACACTCCTTCCCCTCATGCTCCTGCTCCGACACGTCGTCCAATTCATGGCAGCAGTGCCTGTTTATTGACAGAGACACGTAGGGTCACAGGTCACCGCAGGTCCAGCAGGTCACCACAGGTCACCACAGGTCCAGCAGGTCCAGCAGGTCACCACAGGTCACCACAGGTCCAGCAGGTCCAGCAGGTCACCACAGGTCACCACAGGTCCAGCAGGTCACCACAGGTCACCACAGGTCCAGCAGGTCCAGGTCACCACAGGTCACTAAAGATCCAGCAGGTCCAGCAGGTCACCACAGGTCCAGCAGGTCCAGCAGGTCACCACAGGTCACCACAGGTCCAGCAGGTCACCACAGGTCACCACAGGTCCAGCAGGTCCAGCAGGTCACCACAGGTCACCACAGGTCCAGCAGGTCATCACAGGTCCAGCAGGTCACCACAGGTCACCACAGGTCACCACAGGTCCAGCAGGTCATCACAGGTCCAGCAGGTCATCACAGGTCCAGCAGGTCACCACAGGTCACCACAGGTCCAGCAGGTCCAGGTCATCACAGGTCCAGCAGGTCATCACAGGTCCAGCAGGTCACCACAGGTCACCACAGGTCCAGCAGGTCCAGGTCACCACAGGTCCAGCAGGTCACCACAGGTCACCACAGGTCCAGCAGGTCATCACAGGTCCAGCAGGTCATCACAGGTCACCACAGGTCACCACAGGTCCAGCAGGTCCAGGTCACCACAGGTCACTAAAGATCCAGCAGGTCACCACAGGTCCAGGTCACCACAGGTCATCACAGGTCCAGCAGGTCACCACAGGTCATCATAGGTCATCACAGGTCCAGGTCACCACAGGTCATCACAGGTCCAGCAGGTCCAGGTCACCACAGGTCATCATAGGTCATCACAGGTCCAGGTCACCACAGGTCACCACAGGTCCAGGTCACCACAGGTCATCATAGGTCACCAAAGGTCCAGGTCACCACAGGTCACCACAGGTCCAGGTCATCACAGGTCCAGCAGGTCATCACAGGTCCAGCAGGTCCAGGTCACCACAGGTCACTAAAGATCCAGCAGGTCCAGCAGGTCACCACAGGTCCAGGTCACCACAGGTCATCACAGGTCCAGCAGGTCACCACAGGTCCAGGTCTAGTGTAATCACAGGTCACCACAGGTCCAGGTCACCACAGGTCCAGGTCATCACAGGTCCAGCAGGTCACCACAGGTCCAGGTCTAGTGTAATCACAGGTCACCACAGGTCCAGGTCATCACAGGTCCAGCAGGTCACCACAGGTCCAGCAGGTCACCACAGGTCCAGGTCATCACAGGTCACCACAGGTCCAGCAGGTCATCACAGGTCCAGCAGGTCACCACAGGTCCAGCAGGTCATCACAGGTCCAGCAGGTCACCACAGGTCCAGGTCATCACAGGTCACCACAGGTCCAGCAGGTCACCACAGGTCCAGCAGGTCATCACAGGTCCAGCAGGTCACCACAGGTCCAGGTCATCACAGGTCACCACAGGTCCAGCAGGTCATCACAGGTCCAGCAGGTCACCACAGGTCCAGCAGGTCATCACAGGTCCAGCAGGTCACCACAGGTCCAGGTCATCACAGGTCACCACAGGTCCAGCAGGTCACCACAGGTCCAGCAGGTCACCACAGGTCATCATAGGTCCAGCAGGTCACCACAGGTCATCACAGGTCCAGCAGGTCACCACAGGTCATCATAGGTCACCACAGGTCATCATAGGTCACCACAGGTCCAGGTCATCACAGGTCCAGCAGGTCACCACAGGTCCAGCAGGTCACCACAGGTCACCACAGGTCCAGCAGGTCATCACAGGTCCAGCAGGTCACCACAGGTCCAGGTCTAGTGTAATCACAGGTCACCACAGGTCCAGGTCACCACAGGTCCAGGTCATCACAGGTCCAGCAGGTCACCACAGGTCCAGGTCTAGTGTAATCACAGGTCACCACAGGTCCAGGTCATCACAGGTCCAGCAGGTCACCACAGGTCCAGCAGGTCATCACAGGTCCAGCAGGTCACCACAGGTCCAGGTCATCACAGGTCACCACAGGTCCAGCAGGTCATCACAGGTCCAGCAGGTCACCACAGGTCCAGCAGGTCATCACAGGTCCAGCAGGTCACCACAGGTCCAGGTCACCACAGGTCCAGCAGGTCACCACAGGTCCAGCAGGTCACCACAGGTCATCATAGGTCCAGCAGGTCACCACAGGTCATCATAGGTCCAGCAGGTCACCACAGGTCATCATAGGTCACCACAGGTCCAGGTCATCACAGGTCATCACAGGTCCAGCAGGTCATCACAGGTCCAGCAGGTCACCACAGGTCCAGGTCATCACAGGTCACCACAGGTCCAGCAGGTCATCACAGGTCCAGCAGGTCACCACAGGTCCAGCAGGTCACCACAGGTCCTGATCTAGTGTAATCACAGGTCACCACAGGTCCAGCAGGTCACCACAGGTCCAGGTCATCACAGGTCACCACAGGTCCAGCAGGTCACCACAGGTCCAGCAGGTCATCACAGGTCCAGCAGGTCACCACAGGTCACCACAGGTCCAGCAGGTCACCACAGGTCCAGGTCATCACAGGTCCAGCAGGTCACCACAGGTCCAGGTCATCACATGTCCAGGTCTAGTGTAATCACAGGTCACCACAGGTCCAGCAGGTCACC
The DNA here is from genome assembly GCA_014839685.1 of Anableps anableps. Classification (NCBI taxonomy): domain Eukaryota; kingdom Metazoa; phylum Chordata; class Actinopteri; order Cyprinodontiformes; family Anablepidae; genus Anableps; species Anableps anableps. The sequence continues at coordinate 449,475 of CM026073.1, forward strand.
ACAGGTCCAGGTCATCACAGGTCACCACAGGTCCAGCAGGTCACCACAGGTCCAGCAGGTCATCACAGGTCCAGCAGGTCATCACAGGTCACCACAGGTCCAGCAGGTCACCACAGGTCCAGCAGGTCACCACAGGTCCAGGTCATCACAGGTCACCACAGGTCCAGCAGGTCACCACAGGTCCAGCAGGTCATCACAGGTCCAGCAGGTCACCACAGGTCCAGGTCATCACAGGTCACCACAGGTCCAGCAGGTCACCACAGGTCCAGGTCATCACATGTCCAGGTCTAGTGTAATCACAGGTCACCACAGGTCCAGCAGGTCACCACAGGTCCAGCAGGTCACCACAGGTCCAGCAGGTCATCACAGGTCCAGCAGGTCACCACATGTCCAGGTCTAGTGTAATCACAGGTCACCACAGGTCCAGGTCACCACAGGTCCAGCAGGTCACCACAGGTCCAGCAGGTCATCACAGGTCCAGCAGGTCACCACATGTCCAGGTCTAGTGTAATCACAGGTCACCACAGGTCCAGGTCACCACAGGTCCAGGTCATCACAGGTCCAGCAGGTCATCACAGGTCCAGGTCACCACAGGTCCAGCAGGTCACCACAGGTCCAGCAGGTCATCACAGGTCCAGGTCATCACAGGTCCAGCAGGTCACCACAGGTCCAGCAGGTCATCACAGGTCCAGGTCATCACAGGTCCAGCAGGTCATCACAGGTCCAGCAGGTCACCACAGGTCCAGGTCACCACAGGTCCAGCAGGTCACCACAGGTCCAGCAGGTCACCACAGGTCATCATAGGTCCAGCAGGTCACCACAGGTCATCATAGGTCCAGCAGGTCACCACAGGTCATCATAGGTCACCACAGGTCCAGGTCATCACAGGTCATCACAGGTCCAGCAGGTCATCACAGGTCCAGCAGGTCACCACAGGTCCAGGTCATCACAGGTCACCACAGGTCCAGCAGGTCATCACAGGTCCAGCAGGTCACCACAGGTCCAGCAGGTCACCACAGGTCCTGATCTAGTGTAATCACAGGTCACCACAGGTCCAGCAGGTCACCACAGGTCCAGGTCATCACAGGTCACCACAGGTCCAGCAGGTCACCACAGGTCCAGCAGGTCATCACAGGTCCAGCAGGTCACCACAGGTCACCACAGGTCCAGCAGGTCACCACAGGTCCAGGTCATCACAGGTCCAGCAGGTCACCACAGGTCCAGGTCATCACATGTCCAGGTCTAGTGTAATCACAGGTCACCACAGGTCCAGCAGGTCACCACAGGTCCAGGTCATCACAGGTCACCACAGGTCCAGCAGGTCACCACAGGTCCAGCAGGTCATCACAGGTCCAGCAGGTCATCACAGGTCACCACAGGTCCAGCAGGTCACCACAGGTCCAGCAGGTCACCACAGGTCCAGGTCATCACAGGTCACCACAGGTCCAGCAGGTCACCACAGGTCCAGCAGGTCATCACAGGTCCAGCAGGTCACCACAGGTCCAGGTCATCACAGGTCACCACAGGTCCAGCAGGTCACCACAGGTCCAGGTCATCACATGTCCAGGTCTAGTGTAATCACAGGTCACCACAGGTCCAGCAGGTCACCACAGGTCCAGCAGGTCACCACAGGTCCAGCAGGTCACCACATGTCCAGGTCTAGTGTAATCACAGGTCACCACAGGTCCAGGTCACCACAGGTCCAGGTCATCACAGGTCCAGCAGGTCATCACAGGTCCAGGTCACCACAGGTCCAGCAGGTCACCACAGGTCCAGCAGGTCATCACAGGTCCAGGTCATCACAGGTCCAGCAGGTCACCACAGGTCCAGCAGGTCACCACAGGTCCAGGTCACCACAGGTCCAGATCTAGTGTAATCACAGGTCACCACAGGTCCAGCAGGTCATCACAGGTCCAGCAGGTCACCACAGGTCCAGGTCATCACAGGTCCAGGTCTAGTGTAATCACAGGTCACCACAGCTGCCCCCCCACCCTCCTCTCCACACACACAGACACACTAATAGGTTCTGTTGAGCAGGTCAGACCCCAGAATGACGTCTGTGTTTCTGTTCTGATATCCATCGTTTTTCCTCATTCTGCAGCTCCACCTCCCCCCCCTTCTCGGAGTGGCCCTCCTCCTCCTCCCCCCCCACCTCCACACAACACAGCCCCACCTCCACCCTCCAGAGGGAGCAGAGGAGCCCCCCCTCCACCTCCTCCATTCAGAGCTCCCGTTTCAGTGCCCCCTCCGCCTCCTCCCTCCAGACCAGGAGCTCTTGGTGTCCCGCCTCCTCCTCCTCCCTCTAGGGTGGGCCATCAGCCTCCTCCCCCTCTTCATCATCATCACCAGCTTCCTCCTCCCTCTGAATCATCCTCCACCGCCCCTCAAGCTCCTCCCCCTCCCCCTCCCATTCTTTCCCAGCCATCTCCTGGCAGCTCTGCACCAGCCCCACCCCCTCCGCCTCCTCCACCCCCCCCTCCTGGTCCTCCTCCTCCCCCAGAGCTGGACGGCAGCAGCAGTCAGGACTCTCCGAGCCCAGGCGGGAAGTCTGAGCTCCTGGAGCAGATCAGGGGGGGGGCCCAGCTGAAGAAGGTGGAGCAGAACCACCGAGCTCCTGCCTCCAGCTCAGGACGAGACGCTCTGCTGGACCAGATCCGACAGGGGATCCAGCTGAAGACAGTAAGCCCCGCTCAGCTTTCCTCCCGCAGGACCAGCGGTGCTGTTCAGGGCCGAGGTGGACCTGTAGCAGAACCCGTCCTGCTACAGGTTCTGGTAACGACACACAGACTAAAGATCCGTGGCCAGATTCCGCTAAACTGACCAGGTTTTAACTGCTTCCTGTTGCAGTGATTATCAGTGTCATGCTGGGGGGGGTTAGGAGCTCAGGTAACATCAGAGAGCTGTCACCGTGAGGCGCTTTAATGAGTTTAAACTAGGGCTGGGCGATATGGTCTTCAAGTGTTATCACGATATTTGTTGGTACTATTGTGATAAACATTACTTCTGTCTTTGGTGACTGTATGGCTGCGACTGCATGAGGAAGCAGTCAGAGCCCCACAGACACACAGACTGCTCATGAACAACCTACGCTGCTGTAGGACACCAGTCACAGAGAGACGTGGGATTTGGATCACTAAACTGCTCACAGTAGCTGTATTGTATCGTATCTTTACATTTATTGATATTTATTGACGCTCTTATTGAACAAACAGTGGAGAAAGTAGTCACGATAACAATCCTGACAATATGAACAGTATTGGGGAATTTTAAACATTATTAATTGGAATTTATTGTGACAATGATAAATCAAAATTGTTATGATAAATTTATCACAATAAATGATAAACAATATGATAAATGCCCAACCCTAGTTTAAACACAGAAAAACTGATCTGAAGTTGAGATTTGAAGCTGTTTATATGTCAGTGATTAGCAAAGTGAGCAGGACTAACTTGTCCAGTTCAGCAAAATGTCCTGTTTTCAGGTGACAACGGATGTTCTGTCACAGGACATCCGTTGTCACCTGAAAACAGCACAAAGTGTGAAGTTGGGCTAAAACAGTTAATCGTGATGAATCGATTATTGGCATATACATTAACTAATTTAGTAATCGATTAATCATTACCTGGAGTATACAGACTCAAAAAAAGGCCATTTGCTGAAAGAACAACACAGTCAGAGCAGTAAGGAAGCCAAAACTGTACAAACAATATATACATTTTACATTTAAGATTTAAAAAACCCCTTCATCTTCTGTAAATCTGTTCAACCCAGAACTCCTCTAGTGGCAGTTTTAGCTTCACCTGGTCCAGATTCTGTAAAAAAAAAAAAAATCATATTAATCACCTTTTGCATCCAATTATTAATATTAAGTAATTACCAGATCAACCCTACACTGTATTGATGCTCAGTCCAGCAGAAAGAGCTGAGCTTTTCACATGTTGATGTTAGAAGGATTTATTCAGCTGCAGATGCATCCTTTGCTGCAGATGATCAATCGTTCACTAGAATGCTGTTGTTGCATTTTAGGCAAGAAAATGTTTTTCTTATCTCAAAAAGGAGTTGAAGTATTTGTTTATTTGCATCTTTTACTGTTTTTCTAATATTGTAATTTAAAAAAGGCTTAAATGAAAAAGCTGCAGAATGTGCAAATTTTAAAATATAATTAATTGATTAATGGTCAGAATAATCGATGACTATGCTAATGGTTAGCTGCAGATCTGATAGGAAGTGGGAACGAATGGATTCCTGCCGGACTTGAATGGTCAGTCAGCTGGAGCAGCAGGAAGGATCTGCCATCTTCCCTCTACAGGAAGTCCAGTTTCTTTGTTGCTAAACAAAGCTCTGTGATTGGTCAGTCTGTGCTCCTCTCACCGTTGAACTCACCAACTCTGAGAGAAAAGCTGAACTTGACTTTCTTCCCTCAGTAACTACTTCCTCCTCAGAGCGTTGTTAGCTTAGTGTTGTGTTTACTGACCTGAAAATTGGTTGGATCTTTGAGTTTCTGACCTGTTGACCTCCAGTCAAGGCTGCTTAGTTGGGAATTGGCTGATTCCCTGGTGATCTCTTGTTCCAGCATGATGGGAGAAATTATAGTTTATTTTAATGCTCAAGTAAAAACTAAACTTTTATCTGTAAAACTAGGACTGTTGTTCTGTTAAAGAATGTAAAAACAACAAGGCATGCTGTGTGATGTGGATGTTTTTGTGCCTTTAGGTATCAGATCATCCAGAATCCGGTCCCCCGACTCCGGCTCCAGCTGCAGGGATTGTTGGAGCCCTCATGGAGGTTATGCAGAAGAGGAGCAAAGCTATCCATTCCTCTGGTGAGTCTCTGCATCATGGAGCACTCTCTGACCACAACACCCAGGATTTTAACTGAACTGACACCTTCACCTGGAACAGTAGGCTCGAAATGCTCCTAGATGTTGTGGTTCTGATGGGGGAACAGATATGGTCCTCCGATGACCTAATTGATGTTGTTTCCTTTGAGATCTAGTGGACAGTTTGGTAAAAGGTTAAAGTGAACCATGAAGGTCCAAATGAGCCAAGAAGTTCCTGAGGGGCAGATAAAGCTGACTCAACTGAACATGTTCAGTCAGAAACACCAGCCCCCCAGGGTCAATCCACCCAGAGTCAGTCCCCCAGGCTCAACCTCCCCAGGGTCCTCCCACCCAGGGTCAACCCTCCCAAAGTCAGTCTCCTAGGGTCGACCCACCAGGCTCACCCCCTCGGGTTGGCCCCCTAGGGTCAGCCCCCGCAGGGTCGTCAAGTCAAGTTTATTTGTATACTACATTTCAGCAGCAAGGAAGTTCAAAATGCTTTACATCGTAAAAACATCAATCAAAAATTCATCAAAATCATCAAGCAAATAAAATAGGAAAATATTGATCAATGTTCTACTTACTACTAATCAAAGGCAACTCTAAACCGGTGGGTTTTCAGCTTTGATTAAAAGGAACTAGTGTGTTGGCTTCTAGCTTCTCTAGATCTTGTTGGGACATTAGTCCTTTAATCCTGGAAATGTTCTTCAGGTGATAGAAGGCTGACTTTGTAACTGTGTTAATGTGTCTCTGGAAGTTCAGGTCTGAGTCCATCACTACACACAGATTTCAGGCCTGATCACTAGTTTGTAGTTGTAATAACTGAAGATGCGTACTGACTTTTAATCGTTCCTCTTTAGGTCCAAAGTTAATAACTTCAGTTTAGTTTCTATTCAGCTGGAGAAAGTTATGCCCCATCCATGCATTGATTTGTTCTAGGCATCAGTTCAGTGCTTGGATGGGTTCATAGTCACCTGGTGACATCGTAATGTAGAGCTCTGTATCACCTGCATAGTTATGGTAACTAATCTTATTAGTTGTTATGATCTGAGCTAGTGGGAGCAAATAGATATTAAATAGGAGGGGTCCCAGGATTGAACCTTGTGGTACTCCACATGTGGCTTTTCTCCGCTCCGATGAGTGTCTGTTGACACAAAGAAGTCCCCGTTCTTTAAGTAGGATTCAAACCAAATGAGTACTGCACCAGAGAGTCCAACCCAGCTCTCCAGTCGCTTCAATAATATATCCTGGTCAACAGTGTCAAATCCTGCATTGAGGCCCACACTCTGTATATGCGGATGTCATTGAGCACTTTGACAAGGGCAGTCTCAGTGCTGTGGTGAGCACGGAAACTAGGCTGAAAGACCTCAAAGTGGTTTGTCATTGTTAAGAAGCTGTTTAACTGTTGAAACAGTTTTTTCAATAATTTTGCAGATGAATGAATGGAAGGTTAGAAATTGGCCTGTAATTCTGCAATAGTGATTTACTGTTCTTTTTTAACAGTGGTTTGATAACTGCTGTTTTTAGAGCCTGGGGGAAACACCTGATGAGAGAGATGAGTTTACTATTTGAATCAGATCAGATGCAATGACAGGCAGAACTTTCTTAAGGAAGGTTGTAGATGGGATATCAAGACAGCAGGAGGAGCGTAATTGTTTTGAAATTTCTTCAAAGTTTTCATGGTTGAGTTGGAGAAATTCCAGCCATTTTGTCTGTGTTTGTTATGTTTGGGCATAACATCGTCATTGGATTTGGTGTAGATGTGCAGATTAACCTCTGATTTTTTAAATTTTCTCTGTAAAAAAGCTGGCAAATTCATTGCAGGCCCTGGTGGAGTGGAGTTCAGGTGTTACAGTAATAGGAGGGTTCGTCAACCTGTCAACTGTGGCAAACAAGGCATGAGCACTGTTGATGTTTTTGTTTATGATTTCTGCAAAAAATGTTTCCGTTGCAAATGGGTGGCCGACCCTGGTCGGCTCCCCCAGGGTCGACCCCCTCCCAGATTTGGCCCCTTAGGTTCGGCCAACCAGGGCCAACCCACTAAGGTCAGCCCCAAAGGGTCGGCCTCCCAGTGCTCACCCATTCTTCCCGACCCTCCAGTAGAGCTCAGCTGCTGACTGGCTGTTTAAACCTCCGTGTTTCTTTTCTCAGATGACGATGAGGATGAAGATGAGGATGATGACTTTGAGGATGATGAAGAGTGGGATGACTAGTGAAGATGTTCATCCTCAGCCCTTCCACCACCCATTCCACCCCTCCCTTCCAGCCTACCACTGACACTAAAACTCTTCCAGAACCTGACTACACTATGTAATGTAAATGTTTGAGTTTCCTGTATATTTCTTATTTTTGCTTTTTAAAATGATTATTCCATTTAATCTGTGCAATACCTCAGTGATCAGTGAAGCTGTTCCATTCATCACAGCTCCTCCTGCGTCAGTAGAAAGCACTTACATGCATCGCTATCCGAGTGCAGAGCCTCAGCTCTAGTCCCACAAGGAAACCCAGCGGGGGGGGGGGGGGGGGGGGGGGGGTCATTCTGTTACATTTCATTGCCTGTTTGAGAAACTTTAAATGGACAATTTTCCAAACAAACAGGTGGGAAAACTTTTGAGTGTTTTTGTTTGAAATGCATAATTAACTCTATTTTCGTATCATATTTGTTCTCCTTTTCTTTCCTGTTTGTCATTTCCTACTGAAGGTGTAGTTTCTCATCTTATTATCTTATTATGTTGGAATTAAAATCCATGACCAAACTGTGGCTGATTGGTCGCCTCGTGTGGATCTTTAACTTCTTAATTTTTCACATGATTAAAAGGTTTTCTTGTTGTTTTTTTTTTTGTTTTGTTTTGGGTTTTTTTTTTTGCACAGTTTCTAAAATAGTTTTTTTGGTTTCTAGTTTTGTGTATTTGTCTGTTATAGTAGCATAAATATAGTAGGGTAGACAGTAGGACACACTGACATTAATGTGACAAGACCATGTTTGAGTTACAGACACATTTCTGTTTCGCTGATATTGCGGGATGTTTGTTTAGCTTTTTCTTCTACTGCAACATTCCATTATCCTGTGTAGGAAGTTGCATTATCATCAGTCTCACATTTCATTTAGAGGAAACAAGTAAAAAAATAACTTTTGTCATTTCTTTTAAGAAACTATGCTTTTATGCAATGCAACTGTAAATGCCCTCCTGTTGCAAATACTAGACAAAGCAAATAATAATGAACCAAATGTGGCATTTTCAAGCAGCTTGTGGCTTTGGCGATGCCTGTGATCTGTCGTCTGCAAACCATGTGAAGAAATAACCGACGCTTGTTTCCCTGTCTGTCCTTTAAGTTCCTCCTGTTCTCCAGGGACCTAATGCTGCATCAAGAAGCCAAGTTACTGACATAATGCCTGTGAAAAAGGTCAGGAGGGGACAGGATAGGACGGGCGGGGTCAGTGAAAATAATAAATTGTATACCTGAATAAATGTTATTATTTACAGAGATGAGTTTGTCTGTTGGTTTTTCTGTTACTGAACTTCCCTAAAAATCGACTTCAGAGGTTTTGGTTTCATTTCTTGGTACAGATTCCCATTAGTCCAGGGAATGATGGTCCTGAAATGCTCCTGGGGAAGACCACCAGACCTCTCCCCTTGTTTGCCACAGACAGTTTACCTTTCAGACTGAAGCTTTATTCAGTTCTGAACGTTAGTTGGAACAGTTTCGGAAGCTATGTTCAGTCCAATCACACGAGCAGGGCTGTTGAGGTCACATGACCAACTGATCTGACTCGCCGTTTGGATCAGTGCTTGTATGTTTCCTGTTTACTTCATTTTAAGGTATTTAAATATAAATGGAAATGAACAATATATATTCCTTCATGCATTACATTCATACATCAATACATTATTTTAACTTCATACTTGTCTTGCCTACTGTGTTCCTATGTCTACCAGACACCAAAGTAAATCCTGTATGTGAAAACACATACACCAGTGAATTTCTTCCTGATTTATTTTAATTTGTCAAACAGACAAAATGTTGAGAAGCTCCACTCTTATTGCTGCTTCTGCAGAAATGAAAGGAAAAGCAGCCATGAGCTGTTACTCCCAAACTTTTTTGAATCTTATTCTAGAAACACAGGACATTTGTGAACATAACTCTAGATGGATGCTGCGGCTCCAAACCCCTGGTACCTTCACCCCTGAGGTACCATGTGTTTGGAGAACTCTGAAAGGAGCTACAGTGAAACTCCAAATTCTTATCATCCCTGTTATGACAGGTTGCTGTAATGTAAAATGATACCATAGCAAATCATTTCAAAACCTTATGTTTTATTTATATGGTACAGTTCAGCTGTGAACACATTTGTGTCATAACTTGGTTGGACAGGTGTCCACACCCTTAGGCTAATATTTTTGTTAAAGCATCTTTTTGTAAAAGTCTCTGCCCTGTCCTTCCTTCTCTTGCAAAGGTTCTCAGATTGTGGGGACGTCTGTTTTATTTAGGCTACCCAACAGATTTAGTTCTGGGCTTTGGTTTCCTTTGCTGATTCAGATGTAGACTTGAACTTACTGTGATGCTGAATAATCAAATCCCTCTTCCTCCTCAACTTTGTGGCACACATCGGAATGCTTGGGTTTAGATGTTTGGAACTGTCCATTACTCTGTCTGTCTGACAAACACCCTAGTTCCATCTGAAGAAAACCTCAGAGACTGATCCTGCTGGGCCTGGAGTTACTCTCTGGAGCAGGCTCAGTTCTTACAAACCTGCTCCTTAGACCAGACTAGACATATGAAGAACACAGAATATCATCTCATGTAGAACATAAGCAGCATGTTTTTTATACATACACACAATAAATGTATTGGTACCAAAAGATTTGGTTGAGTACACATGTTCAAAACAAATGCAGCCATGTTTTAAATATGCAGGAGGCTTGATTGGAATGCAGGATTGGTAATTTTCCTCTGATCAGATTTTGACCCAGTGTTATTCAAATATTCCGGAGCAACATCAACCATGTTCATGTGGTTCTACTGGGATATTTTCTAGAACTCATTGATCAAATCCTATTATTACCAGAAAATGTAAATATTTGTTCACTTTGAAGCCTAAAAGATATCAGTGCATTTTATGTTGTTTCCCCTGATTGAAACTTTGCTAAATGTGTTGAACTGTGACTTTAAACCAAGCTAGGTACTTTTTGTGTCGCCCAAGTGTTCCCCCCTTCATTGTTTATTTTATGTCTCAAGTAAATGTTTCAGATCATCAGACTAATATCTATTTGTCAGTGATAAGACAAGTTAACACTAAATAAAGGTGTTTATTATGAAGACCCACATGCTCCTGTGTGATGAAGTGATTGTGCTCTAGACCCAATAACTGCTTCAGCCACAGTTTGTGTTGATAGATAGATAGATAGATAGATAGATAGATAGATAGATAGATAGATAAACTTTGTCCCAGCTGTGACAGAAATTTGTGTTTAACAGATTCAAGATAAGAGAAAACAAATGGAAAAAAAACACAATAAGTAGTAATATAACCCACATTCATACAAAACAACCAAATTAAAACAGTTCTAAAAAAGGTAATGTCACTAGCCTTGACGATACGTCTTTGCCAAATATTTTCATTTCCTTGATGATCTGAAAGTTATAAAATCATCCAGAAAAAACAAAAAAACACAAAGCCAGACTTCAGACTTATATATATATATATATATATAATTAAATTAAATTTTAAAAATACTTTAATAATCCCAAAGGGAAATTAAATGTTGCTGTAACTCATTTCATAAAAGAGTTATAGATGGTGCTGACTGTAGGCAGGAAAGCTCTCCTGAAGTGGTCTGTATTACAACTCATTTGAAGAAGCCTCTGACTGAAGACACTAATTTCTATGACTGTCATGAAGAGGATGTTCAGAGCTGTCCGTCTTTGTACCATCATCTCCAGAAGTTCCACAGTCGTCCCCAGAACAGAACCAACCTTCTTTATCAGGTTGTTGAGCCTTTTTAGCGTGGGGGGGGGGGGTTTGAGCACCTGTCCCTTTCATCCTTGATGCCCAAAGTGTCCTTTTTTGAGTTGCTTTTTCCTTAATTTTTATTTTTTATGTGTGTGTCTGGTGGCCTGCCTGTGACCCTCAACAGTAATATTTAACTAACAACAATAATAGCAAAATAAAGCTAAATAAACGGATCTGGCTGCCTTCAGTCAAATAACGACCATGAGCCTATTCTAATCCTTGACCTGCCTCTGCCTCCATGTCCTCAGTTGTTCCAGACCCATGGTAGTGGGGAGGGCAGCAGAACTGGGCGCTCCAACTATCAAATTATTGGCAAGAAAATTTTTTTCAACATAAACCTGTTTGTGAAGAAAAACGTAGGTCTGATGTTGAAATTACAAAAAACGTTTTTATTTTCTTTCCTAATTGTCCTCGCAGTAGTGAGGAAACCCCCCATTGCCCTCTCTCCCCCTCCCCAAACACAGAAATGGTTCGGCCGCAGAGAAAACTTCTGCCTTTGAATTGATCAGTTTACCAGTGTTGGACTAACTGGCCGGTGCGCTACAGGCAGGGAGAAGAAAATATGCCGCCCCAGTCGCTCCCTCTGCTCTGCGTCAGGCAGGCTGATATCAAGAAACGGCAATGCGACTGTCACTGCGACGCAGCTCAAAGCGCCGGTAGCTTCTGCTTACGGTTCGCTCTCCACTTTCACCAGACGTTACTACCAGGTGTGTCCTCACCGCTGCAGACAGGATCTGGGCTGGAGGTGAGCAGCTGTAAATAGAATGAAGTCACTGCTGAAGAAGCTCATCTGCTGAGGGAAGGTTCGCTTACAGCATTTCGAGCTCACATCTAAAATGTCACTTAATCAGTAGTGAAAATACTGTACCAACAATTTGGATCGCAGCAGAAAGCCAAACGTGCGATAATTGAAAAAACACAAGATGTCCCAAAACTGATATACATGTGAAACTTTATCTCAGCTTTCACATGTGATATACATGTGAAAGCTGAGATTCATTTGTCAAACAAATTAATCTGTATTTACTCTGGTAAATAAATATAGGAATATTTTTTTGAATTAAAGTTACTTGAAATTTTATTAATATTTTTGCGTCATGATTGAAGACAGACAAGGCAGTTTATTTGTATTGGACATTTTAATGTATTTTGGTGCTGAGCTGTTCAGTGATTTCTTAACTAGCAGAAGTATTTTACAGTCCATTCTCTGAGCTCCAGGGACCCAGTGTGAGGACTCTAGAACTGGGGTGATGTGCTCCATCTTCCTGGTTTTAGAGAGAACAGAGCAGCAGCGTTCTGGGTCAGCTGCAGCTGGCTGGTTGACTTTTTGGGCAAACCTGTGAAGACACTGTTGCAGTAATTAATATGACTAAAGATAAACGCATGGAGGAGTTTCTCTAGATCTTGTTGAGAAGGACATGATGTCATGAATATAATTTATCTCTCAACCTTACAAATGTAATTCTCTCAGAGGTGCTAACACAAAAACTGCCCCTCTGAGCTATTTTGATCTGTAAAGCAGTCTGCTGATGAGCTGCTGTGGATTTTAACCAGTTGGATATTATTAGGGTTTATGCTGTAAGACAATAGCAATTTAGATTACTTAATAGCATACTTCATAATCAGTGACTATCTCTCCTATGGTCTTTTTAACAACTACAGTCTCAGATCAACACAGCCCTCCATCACTATCAGCAGCAGCAACCCCTCAACAGCAACATTGTACCCATCAGGGAAAACAGAATACATTAGCTTTGCATTGTCCCCACGTGGTGACAGTGAAATAGTATGATCCGATTCCATATTAGGTTCTTGATTAAAATTTGTTGTTGTTATGTTGTTGTACAGTATTTTAAGATGTTGTTCTATGTACCCCTTTTTAACTTTGAGCACCTGAGCACCTGCCCCTCCAAAGGTCTCTGCACAGCCCTGCTTTTTAGGTCCCTGGCTCTGATGCTGCTGCCCCAACAGATGATGGCAGAGGAGATGACGCTCTCAACAACAGACTTAAAGAAGATCTGCAACATCTTGCTGCAAACCTTGAAGGATCTTAGCTTCCTCAAGAAACACAGTCTGCTCTGTCCCTTCTTCTAGACGGTTTTACTGTTGAATCTCCAGCCAAGTCTGGTGTCGAGATGAACACCGAGGTATTTATGTTCCTCAACCACCTCCACTTCTTCTCCCATGATGGAAACAGGGTTTGATCTGACCCTGTTTCTCCTGAAGTCTATAATAATCTCCTTTGTTTTGTTCACATTCAAGATAAAATGACTGTTTCCACACCATTCCACAAAGCGGTCCACCAGCTCTCTGTACTCAGCTATTGTCCACCTCTGATACATCTGATAACTGCAGATCTGAGTATTTCTGTAGACGACAGGAGTATGACTTGTGCTGGAAATCAGAAGTGTACAGAGTGAAAAGGAATGGTGAGAGTACAGTCCCCTGTGGTGCTCCTGTGCTGCTGACCACCTGGTTAGACACACAGTCCTTCAGTCTCACAAACTGTGGTGTGTTTGTCAGGTAGTCATTGATTGTTAAGGCCTCCACCTGAGTTTCTGGAGTTTCAGGTGAAGTAGGTCAGGCTGAATTGTGTTAAATGCACTGGGGAAATCAAAGAAGGTGATCCTCACAGTGCTGCCTGCTTTGTTTGTCCAGATGACAGTAGGTTTGTTGAAGCAGGTGTATAATGGCATCATTAACCCCATCTCCTATATATATATATATATATATATATATATATATATATATATATATATATATATATATATATATATGTGTGTGTGTGTGTGAGTGTGTGTGTGTGTATAGACCATACTAGACATATGACATATAAATATACATATATTTATGTCATATGTCTAGTATGGTCTATATATATATATATATATATATATATATATATATATATATATATATATAAGTGTGTGTGTGTGGGGGGGGGGTTCGCAAAAACAGCTTCGACGTATTGCTCACGTGACTCTGATGCAGAGAAAAGCAGGTTGTTATGGCAACATGTAAACGTTTTACAAGGCTGGCTTTCGAAAGCTCAGGTTTGTTGGCCTTTGCAAACAGAAAACTTTAGAAAGTAACAAAAATATAGCGACGGCTTTTTGGCGGAAATGTAGATATTGACGTGTTTTGGGGTTGTTTTTATCTGGGTGCCGCTTGTCTTGTTGATTTTTTACGGTCGGACGTTCTTGTAGCACATTTGTTGATTTAAGTTCTGCGCAGTAGTACTGTAAACCACAATGACCAAGCCAAGAGAAACCACAGAGGACAAAGAGGGAGAAAGAGAGGACGAGGAGGCTAAAGAGAGCCCGCCGACAGTCGGAAGTACTGCAATGGAGCCGCCAGGTGGCGGCAGAGAGGAGGAGAGCGAAGACAGGTCCCGTTCAGGTAAGCCCTATGTGAACGTTCTGTTCAGCTGAGCCCAGTGAGTCCCTGCAGAAAACATTTGTCAGTGTTCACGCTCTAAAACTGGGCCAAAAGTAAACTGAGAGCTGCTCTGTCCTGTTTACTGTCATAGTTCCTTTACCTGAAGAAGCATAGAAATATTATTACAGGCTGCTGTCTGCTGCCTGGATGACTGTTTACAAGGCATTCAGTAAATTACATTATTGAAAAGTCCATTTATTTCAGGAACTTTATCACGAAGTGAAACACTCTATATAGATTTTTACACACAGATGGGTGTTTGACAGCACTTTTTCTGTTTATTATGATTTCCGCTTACAGTTAATGAAAACATAACATTTAAAATTAAAATATTACATCAGACCAATAAAAAAAACATTTTATGATACAGAAATGTGGGCTTAATGAAAAGTATGTTTAAAACCTGCTTAAAGGTCATTATTTTCAAAAGGTACTTTTAATCTGGTAAACGAGACTCATCAGAAAGCACATTCTAATATATTGACTCTGATTGTATGGTCATATGGATGTCATGTTTTGTTTGGCATGGGAAACTGGTGACACCTGAAGACATGTTGACGCGTTGAAGAAACATTCTATGTTGCTGTGCAACTTGATCACTACAGTCATGGCGAGGAATGGGAGATTTGTTGGAAGACGCGATTAGTAAATGGGATTTATTAAAGTTTTTATTTATTAAAGTAAACAGAAGCACAAATGTCATCTGAAAATTTTAACGTGATGTTTTTTATTAGGAAACCGAAATGATGACGCACAATACCGCCTTTTTTTTCTTTGCAGATGTACAGCACGATGTAAAAGACGCTAGAAGTCAAGCTGAAGGTGATCTCCGTGATGATCTGCAACACCTGCAGAATCCTAAGAAAACAGGAAATGTTCAAAACTCAATAGAAATCTTCTTATTTCATCTCAAACTGTTCTAATCAACTTGTATCTGAATTAGACTTTTCAAATTATTCTTAAATTTACATCTGGACTTTTTCTCTCATGTAAAAGTTGAATCATAAATGTTGTTATTTTAGAATGCAAAGGCGAGGCTTTCCTTGAAATTCTTGCCTTTTCTGTATTACTTAGCTGTGGCGGATCAGGCCCAGTATGATGTGCCTGATGATGCTGAGGAGCATGATGAGAAAACAAATGTTAAAAACTCAACAGCTACAGGTGAGTATGACTGTAACCAGACACTTCAGTACAGCCACCAGTAGATTCTGTTCTTTCCAGCTTGATCAGTGAGTTATAGTGAGTTTGGAGAACAGGTCAAACACTGAGGACTGTGAGCCTCAAGCTGTTGCATTTCTGATTGGTCACTTTGATATAATGTGAATTACAAGGATCTAGGATCTCCTAGCTGGTCACTCCAGGGTAATTGGTAAATATCATCATCATTTTAAGTGATCATTCGTTATTGTTACCTGTGAGATTGTCATTGTAAAAGTGACCAAAGGTTTCGCCGTTAAATGGTAAATGGTGTGTACTTGTATAGTGCTTTATCAAGTCCACAGGAACCCAAAATGCTTCACTCTACGTTCAGTCATACACACATTCACACGCTGAAACAAAATGAGTTTTTACCCTCCCTCTACAATTTTGTACGTTTCTATATTATATTGATAAACAATCCGAATAAATCATCCAAGGCTTTTATTTGCAGATACAGTTCTGTTCAAAATAATAACTGGGTTTAAAAAAAGCTTTTTTTTTTTTTTTTTTTTTTTTTTTTTTTTTTTTTTTTTTTTTTTTTTTTAATAGCTTTTATTTCTGCAATGATTTGAAAAATTGTGAACTCAATTCTAAAGCAAAACATGAAAAACATATGATCGAAATGATTATTAAATTACAAAAACTGAACATTAGACTGTTAGAAAATAGAAATGTCAGCAATTTTATTTCCAAACTCCTACATTTACTGTATGAAGTGAGAAATGCTTGAAGATTTCTGTTTTCTGTGAATCACTGAACTGTGATCAGGTGTTCCAGCCTTTATTTCCTCTGCATTCCTTGGTTTTCCCTTAGTTCCCTAAGCTGCATGGTCATCTGATAATCTGTTGGTTCCTAGAACCAAAAAGTACAATCCTGGTTCCATGAGTCCATAAACTGTTCTTCCATTTCTCTTTAGGCCAGTCACTTTGTTATTTGATAAAGCGTAACCTCTTCAGCACATGTTGGTTTCTAACAATGGGTCTTTGTTAGGGCTTCTTGCAGATAGCTTGACTTCACGTGTTTTCATTCTTTGATCATCCTGGAAGATAATCAGTCACTGATTCTATTCTATGATCCATTAGAACTGTAGTTTTATGTTCCTTATACATCTTTTTGGTTTCCATATCTGAGTATTTGAGATCTTTTTAGCAGAGCTACATATTGGGTTCTTTAGCCAATAAGAGAAAAAAATGGGGGTTCATTTCTCAAGTCATATCCTCTTGGCAATCAACATTTTAATCACAGTACACTGTTGTTCTGAACAATGCCTGAAATTACCCATTCTACTCAGACGTAGAGTTAAGGCCACATTATAGTTAGAGCTGTTGCACAATTACCTGAGTATCAGAAGAAACTTCAGAGATAACCCTTGAGAGTTTAAAAGCTGCATGTTCTGATGAAGACATGATGCAACGATGGGAGATGGTGCAGAAATGTTGATTAACTGTATCCAGGTAACTATAATTGTTATCACCAGAAGGCAGAATGCCAGACTTAATCAATATTATGCTGACTCCATCAGAATGTTTTGTTTGGTTTTAGTTATGTTGAATCAAAAGTTGTATAACAGAGTCTTACTGCCACCCAGTGGACATAGTTCCACACGTTTTAATTAGATCAGTTGCTCAGAACTGCTCAAGCTGAGCACGTGGTGTCATTTAAACACGTTTGTTCCTTGGAGATTGTCTGTGAGTTCATCTTATTAATTATTATTTTAATATTATGTATTATTTTGTGAGTTAAACTAACTATATGTGCTTCAGCTAGTTTTACAAGCTAAGCTACATCGTTAACTAATTATTGTATTAAGGAGCATTTATGGTAGTGTTAACTGAAGTCTGGTTGCTTTTTGTCTTTAATGTATTATTGATACATACCTTTTTCTCATTTTGTTACAGTTTTACAAAACTAAATGGAAATGAGTTGTGAATAAAGCCACAAAATCATCAAATACTGGATTATTTTCAAGTCAAATGTTAGCAAGCTGTCTAGCTTTGTAGACCAACACATTGTGAGAGCAGCATAAATATATCATCTCAAGCAAGACCGGGGGAGCGGCGTTTGACGTTCGACCCCAGGTGCCCGGTTCAATGCGTCAACTATAAATTAGTGCTGTGACGTTCACAAATGATCCGATTCTTTTGAACGGCTCTTCACCATGAACGATAGGACCGCAGTCTCAGTTAGTGAGAGCCGTTCTTTGTTTTTTACAACTTTGTTTGCTTACAATGCCCTGCACACACTAAAGTAGCTACAATTATTCTATTTAATTTGAAATATGTATTTAATCAGCGAAGAAATAAAAATACACGAAAGGGCTGGACTTGGGAGCACACAGGGTGCATTCTCATTGCTCACTGTTTGTTTTCATCTCGTGTCCTGGCGGCACCGTGCGCGACCTGTCTGCTACACTGACGCAGGCTTCATGCAGCGGGAGAGAGGACGAGGAGGTTTACGGTGTGCTCCCTTTTGCTTGGTTTCTTCTTGCTTGATGTTCCTTGCTTAATGTGTATAGTTGAGTGTTGTTTACAGTTAGACCATTGCCTTAATTGTTATATTTAATGGTACAGAAGAGGATTTTTGTTTCTGCCAAAATACTCAAGTCCACTTTTTGCCTCTTCTGTTCGTTAGATTTTCCTTTTATTTAATCTCTATATTACAAATACACGTAATATACTCAACACTTATAAGAAACTGTATGGGTCTTTGAGATTTAGATTTTGTAATTTCATATTTTATGAAATATACATATTTTTATCTACAAGAATGTACTGTAGTTTTTTTGTTTGTTTGTTTGTTTGTTTGTTTGTTTTACTTAATATTGATGATTCAACTTGTTTTAGTAACTTCATCCACAAAAACAGTTAATATAAAACAATGTTAGGGATAAAATGGCTTGTCCTTAGGAAAGTTTATATTTTAAAAAATGGATAATTTGAATGGCTCGTTTAAATGGCTCTTTGAAGTGAACGGATCCCGCTGATCCCGTTCCCTTCAAAGAGCCTTAAGTCCCATCACTACTGTAAATCTAGCTTTAGGCAGTGTAGGCAAATGCTAAGGGCCCCAGAAGTCTGGGGGCGCCATGAAAAGGGGCAAGAAAAAAATACTTTCACTGTGAAAAAACCCCAACTAAACTAATAGGTAGTATAATTTCCTTATATGAAAATTTATGCACTAGTTTATCTGCATGACAAAAAATATTAAATTCTACATCTAAAAATAATGATACTTTGCTTAGCCCCTACCCAACCTCCCCTTTACTAGTTCGTTTGGTCCAGCTCTCCATGTTCGCCCCTCACCCTCCTATCACTCACTGCCCCTGCTGCTCACTGACAGTAATGCAAGTAACTTCAGAAAGCATCGTGTCAAAACATTCCAAGCTGTCTGGTGCCCAAGGAAGAAAAAAAGAAAAGAGGAAAAACGTCACAGAAACGGAGGTACAGTAAAACTAATGTGATGAAATTACCCTGTTGTCTTAGATATTTAGCACAGTATAGTGCAGCATTTAGGCGATCTAGCCAAACATGGAACGAATCAATATATAGTCTAGCCAGTTTTTCTTGATTGCTTTCATTTAGCTGTCACCTTAAACTCCACATTTTCATGCCGGAGAGGCCTAAATAGCAGCACTTATGGTCAAAGTGACACGTTGTGTTTGCATTAGGCTGTAACTGTGCAAAAATATTTAAAATATGAAATAAAAGCAAATATTGCCTTCAAACAACACAACTTGCAAATAATGGACAACAAATACAGCACTTAGCGCACCCTTGCTTGTTGTCGTTATTTTTCTAGGATATATCAGATTTTCCTTCTTCCATAAAAATGGGCCAGAATCACAAATGCTTTGTTGCTAATTTTATTGATGTCATGACATTTTTTAAACTGTGGCTGAAAACTGAAATACTTTAAATATTACAGAAAATATTGTAAATGTAAACTAAAAATATCAGAGAATAAGAAATAAAGAAAATACTGTTAAAATGTTTTCTGTTTGCTTAACATGGTTAAAACAATGGAGTTTGGACTGCTTGAATGACATCTGGGTTAACTGTTTTGCAAACGGGTGAGGAAGAGGTGTCAAACCAACAATAAATGGTTCATACATTTGCAAGAGGTGTCTTCTGAACTAGTGATGATGAAAACTGAGAGGATCTCAGTTTCTTTAAGCAAGTCAAAGCAATCAAGAAAACTGTAAACTAGCAAAAATAAGTCAACTGTGCTAGCTCATTACAAAACATTACACATTATTGTCAACTTAGCACAATATTGCATTCTCATATACTATTGAAGTGCATTGCTTCATTGAATTCTGCATTTCATTATGATAATTTCAGTCTGATTTTTCAAATGTATCTCAGAAAATTCATTGTGTATTTTACATATACAGTATAGTGAACATGTCACACTTTTTATGATTTTACTTTTAATTCTGGAATCACACTCTCTTTCTCTTCAGATGCATTATTGAGATATGTAAATCTCACTCCTGGGACTGCTGCAACATCACCTCCTCCTTCCAGGATCTCATCCATGCATCAGAAATAAAGAGTTCACCAATAGACCCTGCTGACTGGCTATATCCTCTAAGTGATCAGGTCAGACGTTTTTGAATATTTTTGTTTAGATGACTTTCTAAATAAATAAAAAAATGAAAGTGTTGAGTGTATGCGTATGTAATTCCTTACATAACGTGTTTTTTAAAGCCCCTCCATACTTGACATGTTAGGAAGCAATCCAACAGCAACTTTTAGTGTTTGTTTTTTCTGCACCAGTTTGACCCATTGAGAAAAATACAAAATCCAGGCAAACTGAAAAACTGAAATAGTAAAACTCTTAAAAATGTGTCATATTAAAAATCCTTTAAAACCTCGTGACTGTCATGAGGACATCGGTGTCCTCATAGAGCCATTTACTTGCATGTAAGTGTTTTTGGGGTGATAGTTATAGAGAATGACCTATTTCAGGAATAAAGCCAATATAGTGACAGACTGTTTCTGTACGTTGGCAGTGAAAGTATTGCTGATGCCAGAGGGTCATGTGATGACCATGGCTTTCGCCATCGGGGTCAGTATTGAAGAGATAAAGCATCACCTTGCTTCAGAGCTGAAAGTCCCCCTGGCGGTGCTGCAGCTGTCCATGAATGGTGAGTCCTTTTCCTTAGCCTTTAGCCTCACTTCCATCATACTGGTGTTTCCCAGTCTTAGTCCAGTTTGTCACATACAAGACTGCATCTAACCTGATTTAACTACCAGCATGTACGGTAAAGATGGATTGATCAGAGTAAAAGTTTTCTATTCATTATATCAACTGAAAAAGTGAAAGACTAAATATATATTTGGGGTGGAAGATGATTTTATATTACGCATATTATTGATAAGAATGAGCTTTTCCATCAGAAACAGTTTGAGTTTCAGTCAACAGGACAAGGAGCCTGTTATCCTGATGAAAACATGAGAAGATCCATAGTGTAGTCAGTGGAGTGTTCTTAGCCCCTAAAAAAAGGCTTTTATTGCTGTTTAAAAATAGAGAGCAATGTGTTAGAATTCAGATTACAAAATCAACTTTTTAACATTTTAGGACCACTGCTTTTAGTAAGTCACCTGAAAGTTGTGCATACAACTGTCCAATCCCAGTTGATTGCAGACTATGTTGTCATATATGTAACTTCAGCATTTCCACAACAGGGTGTTGGACAGGCTGGTGGTGGGAAGAACCATTTTCTGGCTGTGAACTTTACTAAAACTGTCTCACTGTGTTTTACTGTCAGTGAACTAGAAAACTAGAAATCCAAATATCTGTGTGGTGTTTTTGACTCTCAGCTAAAACTGTGAAAACTTCTCTTAACTGTTTTCCTCTGATAAAATCTTGTTTGCTTTTACATGTAAAATTCTGTCTCTATGCTTTGATTCTGCCTCACATTTTTATTGCACAGCTCCCCTGACCTAAACTAACCAGTAAGTTTGAAACCTGGGACGTCCTACAAATAAGCTCTGACAGTTTTAGATCCAAAGCCAACAAGAAGGCAACATCATGAATCCTGAACAAGTTTAACCTTTAAAGCTTTGATGGGTTTATTTTATGTGTCGTTTAATAAAACAGCAGCCAAAACAACAAACAACACTGCGGGTGCAAACAAGAAGAGCTTCAGTCAGATGCAAATCATCATCTAGACAGGCCTCTTTCACATCTACAGGAGCTCAGATTTGGAGTAGTTGGCCATGAGTGAAAAACAGTTAACAGACTCATTAGCTCTCATTAGAGCTTTAACATCCCAGGTGAAGAATGGCTGAAACAAAGACTCATCTGTGAATATTGAAGCTTGTAAAGCTGATACTGGCCAGCAAAACGGAATAAAAAAAGCTTCCGAGATGACATAATGCCAACTCATTACAGATTTCTGGGATGTTCTGCTTGGTTTTAATGTCTGTTTGAATCTCATAACATGTCCTCCAGAGTGTTTTGGTTCAGCTGCTGTTCAGTTCTGTTTTGCAGGTAGAGTTCTGGAGGAGCAGCAGAGCCTGATGGAGCTCGGAATCCGGCCTCACAGCTCCACCCAGATGGAGATGAGCTCTTCTGACCCAAGCTCCTACCCGCTCCGCCTTCTCCGCCCCCCAGAACACGACAGCATGCCAGATGTCATTACTGTACGGGTCCAAAAAGGTATGACCTCCTAACGTGCTGTGGCTGTAATGATCAATGAAAATAAGAATCAAAGCTAACACTGAATACTTTATTAAAACACTTTTGATTTATTTCCACCATTCAGTGTAGTTTGTAGAACAGAGTGGTGTCTGGAACTGCTTCTGATTACATTCACCTCAACAAAAACATCTGTGGAGTTTAGAGGATATAGAAAGCTAAAGGTAGGGCTAGGATTATTTTCCATCCAAAAATGAAAAGTAAGCAGAGGGCATAATGCTGCCACTACTATGTTTTACTGTAGGTATGATTGTTACTTTGGAACTGTTGCCCAGAAGTTTATGACTGAATCATCAGACCATAGTTAGGCTGGTGTTGGGAGATTTCTGCCAAAATCTGGATGTTTTCTTTGAAAGACAACTGTTCTGTCCTGTCCCCTACTGTGTCCTGTCCCCTCCTCTGTCCTGTCCCCTACTGTGTCCTGTCCCCTCCTCTGTCCTGTCCTCTACTTTGACCTGTCCCCCATTCTCTCCTGTGCCTCCTCTGTCCTGTCCCCACTCTGCTCCTTAGTCCTCTCACAGTTTGTAGTATCTTGATTTCCCGTTTCTCTGTTTGCATTTCTATTTGACTGTGTTCTCTAAGTGCTTATTTTCTGTCTTCCCTGATCTAGGCAGTACTGTCCCTCAGTATCTCAGCTCCCTGCTCTCCCCTACTGTCTCTGACTGGTTTCCATTTCCATGTGGTTCTTTCATCACTTTAGCAAAAGGTCAAGCTCTCAGTTATGTTGATTCATATCGCCATGTCTGACTGTCTTCGTAACGTGCTGTGAAATGTTTGTAGATTACGTTGGAACTTTTTATTTCCTTCTGCTGACCAATACCTTATAAATGCCTCTGATATCGTCACATAGATGATTAATCACCAGCTAAGCGAGGTTGGAACGGGTTTTATGGACAAGTTGAAAGGTTATAGGGTGGAAGTGTCTCAACTCCATTACAAGAACCCTGCAGATGAACCACTGTTATGGAAGACACACAACGTCCCAGCAATGGCCCAATAACAGAACTACTTCATCGCTACCATTTAGAAAGCTGAATGTTCCCAGCAGCACCAGCTTTCACACTCTGATTAATTCAGCTAATAACTGTTTGATCACTATGGGGCATTCGTGTTCTGTGTGTAGAACGTTCAACTTTTGATCCTGTTATTATGTTATCTGTTTCTCTTCCAGATGAAGGGGAGTTCAAGGAGGTGGTGGTGGAGATAGAGCGTTCCAAACAGAAGAAGCCCTTCCTGGGGGGCTACAAGCACCGGCTGACCAGGGCGGAGTTTCACCACGCCGCTGTCCAGACCCTGCCCCAAAAGAGACCTGACAGAGGTGTGCTAGTCTACAGTCGGAGCACACAGGTAACACTCACCTCTCCAAAACTGTAAAAAATGTCATATAATAAAAAAAATTATTTCAGATAGTTTATAATGACTATAATAATAAAAATGTCAAACCATAAAGAGATGTTTGACCCAGAGCTGCTTTAACTACAGCTCTGGAAATGTCTAGAGATTTATTTTTCAAGTTGAAACATGTTCTTCCGCTCTCTGGACTGGTCATCTCATATCAAGCTTTATTTCGGCCTCATTTATGTTATTGCAGCATCATATAGTGTAACATGTTTCCAACTTATTGTTAACAGTTAGAAAGTCTCTAAAAGAGAGTCATGCTTGCTGTTTGAGTCATGCTTGCTGTTAACATGGTCTAAGTTGACCTCTCCTACCTGAACACCTGCTGACTATAATCACCCTCAGAATGCTTGTTCAGTGAGCCATGTTGTTCAGAAACTCAACCACAGTTCATGTGATCTTCCTCAAGTCCTTCCGGTGGACACCAAATCAAATTACTGGACCCACCTCCTACAGTTAATACATAGGAGCTTTAGCATTGTACTAAGAAAACTTGATGAGAAGCTGAAATGGTCACTTCATTCCCATTTCCCTGAGATAAAGAAAGTGTGACTGTTATATTATCAAAGTCTGATTATTTTACTTATTATATGAAGAATTTTGTGTATGAAAGAGTTGATTAGTTCTCTAATTCTGTTGCAAAGTGTTTCCAGGTCATCCTAACTGAGTTTATTTAGCTATGCCATACACAGTTATGAGTTAAACTGACACAGTAACTGATTTGACTGTATCGTATGTATATAGTTGATGTGACATGATTCACTCAGAAAACTGACCTTTTGCTGAAGGCCTTTATGATAAGTTTACATTGAGCTGAAACCATCTTCTGTCCTGCTCATGATGTTCATCAAATTGACAAAATCATAGTGTTTATGACCTATAAGCCAGTATGATTAATTACTTCTAAATGCATATCAGTACATGTTAAAGTCGTTCATAAAGGGAACGATCTTATTAAACAAAGCAAAGTAACTCCAAATCAGTCACACCTTTGTGGAATCAGTGTCACCAGTTAGGTAGTAACACTTATTGTGAATCAGTTTCACCTGCTGCTGTGCAAATGGAACATACAACAGGTGGAAATGAGAGGCAATTAGCAAGACAACCCCTATAAAAGAGTGATTCTGCAGGTGGTGACCACAGATCATTTCTCATTTCTCTGTCTCGTCCTTTCTGGCTGAACTTTTAGTCACTTTTCATTTTGTCAGTGCTGTCATGCATAGAGGCATCATGAAGCATTTTTTACAGCCCACTGAAGTTGCTCAAGTAGTGCAGCTAATCCAAGACGGAATATCAATGCGAACGGTGGCAATAAGATTTGCTGTCTCTGCAAGACAATGCTGGGCCTCATGTAGCTGAAGTGTGTCAGCAGTTGCATGCTGCATGATGAAGGCATTGATGTTAGGGACTGGCCTGCCCGTTCCCCAGACCTGAATCCAATTGAGCACATCTGGGACATCATGTTTGGGTCAATCCACCAACGCCACGTGGCACCACAGGCTGTTCAGGAGCTAATCCAAGTCTGGGAAGAGATCCCTCAGGAGAACATCCGCCGTCTCATCAGAAGTATGCCCAGGTGTTGCCGGGAGGTTATACAGGCACGTGGAGGCCACACACACTGCTGAGCCTCATTTAGACTTGTCTTGAGGAACATTCACTGCCATTGAATCAGCCTGTCATGTTATTTTCCACTTTCATATTGAGTATGAATCTAAATCCAGATCTCCATGGTGTAATAATTTGGATTTACACTGATAATTTTTGTTATTCTCAATTTATTACACTGTGTTAATAATAAACTTTTTATATTAAAAAAAAATTTCCCTTCTCACCCTCCACGGGTGGTCTTTCTCAACCTCTGAGCTCGGGTCCTCTACCAGAGGCCTGGGAGCTTGAGGGTTCTGCGTAGTATCTTGGCTGTGCCGAGAACTGAGATGTCTGACGTTGTTCCTGGGATCTGTTTTAGCCACTGCTCCAGCTTGGGGGTGACTGCCCCGAGGGCCCCGATGACCACAGGCACCACTGTGGTCTTCACCTTCCAGGCCTTCTCCAGTTCCTCTCTGAGGCCCTGGTATTTCTCCAGTTTCTCGTGTTCCTTTTTCCTGATGTTGCAATCGCTTGGTATTGCTACATCCACCACAACGGCTTTCCTCTGTTGTTTATCCACCACCACGATGTCCGGTTGGTTCGCCATTACCATTTTGTCTGTCATGACAAAATGACATATATATATATATATATATATATATATATATATATATATATATATATATATATATATATATATATATATATATATCTCAGGATATGGACTGGAAGCCCCGAGATCAAAGTGGGGCACACCCCCAAAGGTGGTGGAGAATGACCGAGCTAAGATCCTGTGGGACTTCCAGATCCAGACAGACAAAATGGTAATGGCGAACCAACCGGACATCGTGGTGGTGGATAAACAACAGAGGAAAGCCGTTGTGGTGGATGTAGCAATACCAAGCGATTGCAACATCAGGAAAAAGGAACACGAGAAACTGGAGAAATACCAGGGCCTCAGAGAGGAACTGGAGAAGGCCTGGAAGGTGAAGACCACAGTGGTGCCTGTGGTCATCGGGGCCCTCGGGGCAGTCACCCCCAAGCTGGAGCAGTGGCTAAAACAGATCCCAGGAACAACGTCAGACATCTCAGTCCAGAAATGCGCAGTTCTCGGCACAGCCAAGATACTACGCAGAACCCTCAAGCTCCCAGGCCTCTGGTAGAGGACCCGAGCTCAGAGGTTGAGAAAGACCACCCGTGGAGGGTGAGAAGGGAATTTATTTATATATATATATATATATATATAAACTCCAAAATTTGTCATGCATAATCCATGGCAGCTTATTTTCTAAGTACAAGTCACACCATCCTGTGTACCTGATGGATACAGAAGACTTGAAAATAGTCAGTTGGAATGTTAAAGAGCTTAAAAAAAGAAAGTCTTGACATATCTTAAGTTGTCAAAACCTGATATTGCATTTCCTCAAGAGACACATCTGAAAGGGGAAACAGAAAAACTTATGTGCTCATGGGTGGGTAAGGTGTTCTCTCGCCCTGGATCTACTAAAAGTAGGGGAGTTCCTATTTTAATAAGCAAAATACATTTTCAGGAAACCAAAGTCCTGTCTGATTGAGATGGTCAATATATAATAGTGTGTGGGCAACTTTTTGACACTCAAGTGATTTAATGCAATAGCTATGCCCCTAATGGAGACAGACCTGAATTTTTTCATGGATTAGCACAAATTCTATTAGATCTTGGAGACACCCATATAATTTTGGGGGGTAATTTCATTCAGATCCTGGATCAGGATCTTGATAGATCTCAGCCTAGACATAGTACAGAAGGCAATAAGGCAATTTGCAAGTGAATTGGCCTTGTAGATATTTGGAGACTAATACATCCACAGGGAAGAGATTATTTTTTCTTTTCACCACCTCACAATGTTTATACCAGAACTGATTACTTCTCAATCTCCCAGTCACTAGAAGACAACACCCTCAGTTCAGAAATTGGCAATATAATTATTTCAAATCATGTGCCTGTTTATCTTCACCTTTCCAGACAATCAAAGGAACCTAAAAGCTGTAGATGGCGCCTAAATCCCTCTTTTTTGAAAGATAGTACATTTGTCAAAATGATTACAGACGAAATAATTTTTTTTCATAGAAACTAATAAAAAAGAAGATACTACACTTGCTATCTGGTGGGACGCTCTTAAAACTTATCTAAGAGGCAGGATCATTTCTTATGCGTCATTTAAGAAAAAAATCTGCTAATGAACATACAACTAAATTAGAGAGTGAGCTTAAAGAATTTGAGACCTGATATTTACGACAGAGCCACTTTAAATAAGATGATCAATATTAAATGTGACTTAAGCAAAGACCTGAATACGCCCTATTTTGAATCAAACGAAATAGGGAGATGGGAGAGAAAACTGGACATTTATTAGCATATAGACTGAAACAGCAAAACAGTTTAAGCTGCTATTCGAATGACAAATGGGTGCATCTACCTGCAGAATTTTACAGGAAATTTGAAAACATTGTGTGTCCCATATTTCATGATGTATTTAAGGAAGTATTTGTAAAAGGTTCTTCACCAATCTCAATGCATTCCGCAGTTATATCCCTTATTTATAAGAAAGGAAAAGAACCTTTTGATCCTGGGAGCTACTGTCCTATTTCGCTACTTATCATACTGATCAAAAAATTCAAGCAAAGGTACTCTCTAACAGACTTTCGAAGATTATAGGGAGCATAATGAAACAGATCAGACGGGTTTTATACCCAACCGCCATAGTTCTGAAAATATTAGAAGGCTAGTGAATACACACAACAGGCAGTTTATGATTCAGGATCTCCAACAGTAGCCATATCATTAGACGCAGCCAAACCCTTCAACTGTGTCGAATAGGAATATCTTTTCGAAACCTTAAGAAGATTTGGCTTTGGAGAAAATTTTATTAATTGGATAAGAACTTTATATGACTCTCAGAATGCATGCATTTTAACAAATGGTCTATTGTCTGATAGGATCCAATTACATAGATCAATAAGAGAGAGCTGGCCCTTAAGCTCTGGGCTGTGTATTATAGCCCTTGAACTCTAAGCACAGAAGTTAAGAGAACATCATCTTATACATGAGGTTACTGTTGGCAGCAAACAGCATAAACTTTTGCTTTATGTTGACGATATGTTATTGGTTTTGACTCAACCTAATATCTCCATACCCGTCCAGTTGCTTTGTATTGATGCTTTTACTTTTCTATTGTATTAACTGGGATAAATCAGAGGTATTACCTATATCATGATATTGCCCATCCACTCTTTTTAATCAGTGGAAGTTCAGATGGTCTCCCAAAGGCATAAAATTACTCCCAACTATAATGATATGGTTCAAGAAAAATTTAAACCCCTCTTTCAGAATATTAAAAACAGCTTTGCTAGGTGATCCAAGATCTTCCTTTCTTTGTGGGGCAAAATTAACTCATTTAAAATGATAGCTCCTACTATTTACTATATTTTAGCCCATACCCCATTAAATATCCCCAACTCTTACTTTAAAGAAATTGAGATTAATGCTAGAATTTCTTTGGGGAAACTCTCAACGTCGTCTTAGTATAAAAAAAACTGCAGGCTCCTACTGGGAAAGGGGCCTTTGGCCTCCCGAATTTCAGGTGGTACTACTGGGCCTTTAACAAAAAACATTAACAGGTGGCTTACTAGTGCACAGATGCAGGTTTACCCAGACTGGTTCCAACTGGAGATGGAGGCTTGTGGAGGTGCTTCCCCTTGGAACGGCTTATTTAGCTCTGATAAGTCGCTTCCAAATCATCCAGTTGTTTCCAACACTAGCTCATTATGGATGAAATTGCACAGAGCAGTGCCCTGGGATTTTTATAAATCTCCGTTCGCCCCCCTGTGGTACAACAGATTTATCTTGGTTGGAGGCAGGACCATATAGTGGAAGCAGTGGCACGATGCAGGAATTAAAAGCATTTCAGACTTATTTGACAAAACTACAAAATACTTCTTAAATTTTGATCAGCTTTCAGTTAAAGATAACCTCCAACATAACCAATTTTGGAGATATATGCAATTACATTATCTAAATGGTTTGGAAACCCCCTTATTTGCCCGACAGGTAGTCCTGTTGAAGAGCTTTTGGCAACTGGTTAATTTAAAAAAAGAGTTGCTCCAAACATTTGTCATATGCTCCAAGAGCGGATATGTGATCCTATGCAAAAAGTTAAGAGACAGTGGGTATAGGAGTTGGGTTTTTATATTTCCCTAGATGAGTGGAGACTTTTCTAATTCCTATAAATGTTTTCTTTAAATAGGAAGTAAATTTGTTTAGTTGAAAATGATCCACAGATGGCACAAGAAACTACAAAAATTATATAGGTGGAAACTTATACCTAATAATTGTTCGAGATGTGGAGGACCTGGAGCCTCAATCACTCCTAATTTGGTTATGAACAGTATTAAAATATCAGTGGAAAAAATTGAACAAATTTTATTTGAGGTAATGAAAAAACATTTTCCAATCACTGCAAAGCTGATCAAATTGGGGATCACAACAGATCTTGGGGACTCAGACCTCTCCTCCTCTGAAATGAGATGGCTTGTTCTGGCTATTATGACCACCAAGCGAGTGCTCTTGAGATACTGGAGCCCACCCTACGAGGAATGGGCTATAACATTTTCTCAACTGGCTGGCAACGAGAGAGTCTCATACTCTCTTATGGACAGACTAGATCAATATGAGCACATATGGGGCCCATATGTAGCTTGGCTGAAAAATACTTAAACAGTACTTTGGAAAAGTGTATCATGTACTGAATATATTTTTGCATACAGTATATCGTATTGTCTTGATGAAATGGAGGAGTAAATCTTTATTTATATAGGTTTATTCATTTATTTTCTGCTTATGTTTTATTTTCTTTGGATTTTATTTATTTATATTTGAGGTTATCTGTCTTTTTGAAATAAATAAATAAATAATTTTAAACCATGCAACTGTAGTGGCAACGCAGAGATGTGCAAGCTAAAGAAAACCATCTCTCAAAGCAGAGAAAGTGGGTTAGATCAGGGGCAAAGGAACACTGTTTTAAAGGAAATGCAACATTTCTAAGAAAGTTGGGACATATTTTAGGAAAACTTTAAAACTCCAGGATTAATTTTTTTCAAGTTACAGGATAACTGTAACTATATAATTTAATCAGTCTGCGAATTAACATTTTACATCCTAACATGTTTATGATTTCAGGATGCTCCAGCTTTTCTCTGTAATGTTATTCAGAGAACTTAGTGAATGTTCTTCATGGAAGAGACATCAAGTCTCTTTCAGTATCTCATAACTGCACCTGAATTTTGCTTATTACAGTTTTAACCTTGGGAGCTTTATGAAGCTGGGTTCTCATTAGAAGGTGAAAGCACTGTCGCAGGCTGATACAGACACATGACAGTCACATTAAAAAGCCTTTAATAAGTCAAAGGTAAAGATCACAGTGTGAGAATCATGGAGAATTCATTTTAGCAATACACAAACAAAACATGAACTTGACACACAAGTTCAAAGAATACTGTTACTACAAATATTAGCATGTTATTCCCACAGAAAGGGTTATTTCTAAGAGCTTCTTGTTATAGACCCCTTCAGCTCATGAAAAATCTCACACACATTCAGACACAGAGAGCACAGGGTCAGCAGCAGGTCGCGCCCCTTCTACTCCTGATGGGAGTCAACTTTGAATGCCGTAATATGCTTTTGTATTTTTATTTCAAGAATAGGCACTATGTATTAATATCCCCATCAAACTATTGTGCTTCTTCTTTGGCATAGGAAAATAATGTTCCAGTCTGGCCATTCTATGCATGTAACATTGTAGCATACACAACATGATCACCAGATAAGCCATCTCACTTTCCCTGTATACCAAGAACGGTGTGTCTCAAATGTCAGACCAATTACCTGATAACATCACCTGATATCATACATCACTATGGAAATGTTTTACCCACCTCAGCATGCTCAGCATCTTGAACTGATGGCACCTGGCCTACTTCCTGATTAATTTAGCCAATAACTCCCTGACCACTTATGGGCGCTCATAAAACCTTGAAATATCATATCCAGATGATTGGTTAAAACTTCAATATAAATGCAAAACTTTTTAACAGGATAGTGACATCATGAAAAAGTAACACATACAGCGATGGCAAAGTAAAACAATGGGAATTCCAGACCTTTGATCCCAATATACATGCAATCGAATCAAACAAATAAAAACAAACTTATAACATATTGAGTATTATGTACTTTATTTACACATACATGTCTCAGTTATAACTAGATTGAAGAGGTTTAGAGTTGTCTTAACTGGGTTCTTGTTTCATTAACAATAATATTCACTCTCAATATGCGAAATGCTCATCATAATTAATTATTAGTAGGCCAATTAAAAAAAAAAAGTAGGCTACTTGATGAATAAACAGCACTGTGTAAAATATGCAGCGCCCTCTCACTCACTCACTCCCTTTCTCGGCGCGCCACATAAACATCCTACTGTAGTATAATGATGATCATATGTTAAAAAAAATCAGAAAAAAACTTCCAGAAGAAAGTTAAAGGACACTTGCAATCCGATCACTGAATACTGATGTTGATGCCAGGGCTGAGCAGGAGCTCTGTAATACCAGGCCTTGTTGGATTGTGTTTTGTGTATAGCATTGGTTGGTGGCTTGTATAACTGTAACGTCATAGTTTAGGAATAAACCGGCAAACCCTGACTGGAGGCCCTGGAAGACTCGGACATAGAAAAACATGACAAAAAAACACTTCAACATTTTAGATGGTTTTTTTCAAAGTACTTTAGAGATTAAATTATGTTTTCAGATTTTACGGGGTTTGATAAGGTTTAATGAAAATATGATATTAACTATAATTTAAAATTATTTACCATTTTCTACAAGCTTTGCATAAAACTAACATGTACATGTGTTCTGGACATTATAATGACCACCCAGTGGACTCTCCTTCCCCTGTGTGTTCAGACTCTGCCTCCTCAATGGAAGACATAGTGAATAAATTGAGGAGATCCTCAAAGTGCTGCAGGAAACTGACGAAAATGGCAGACTTCCAAAAAATATGAATTCTGCCAACATTAGTCTCCTGTTAAAACCAGGCAAAGAGCCTGTATTCCCTACCAGTTATCGTCCCATATCCCTTATCAATGTTGATCTTAAAATAATTTGCAAAGCCCTCTCAGAAAGATTAGAGAAGGTAACTCCTCATAATACATCCGGACCAAACTGGTTTTATAAAAGTGAGGCATTCATCCACAAATTCACGCAGATTATTTAATTTAATAGATTATCCTTACATTAAAAACATTGAAACTACAGTACTGTCTCTAGATGCTGAAAAAGCTTTTGAAATTCTTTTGGAAATTCTTATTTGCAATCTTGCATAAATTTGGTTTTGGAAACCATTTTATAAACTGCTTAAAGATATTATACAGTTCCCCAACAGCATGTATCAGGACAAATAAGCAAATATGTTCTAGTTTATGTCTTCAGAGGGGCACCAGGCAGGGATGCCTACTTTCCCCCTCACTATTTGCTATTTTCATCAAACCTCCAGCTGCAGTGATCAGAGAAACTACAGATATTAAGGGTATAAAATGCAAGAACATAGAACATAAAATCAGTCTTTATGCTGATGATGTATTACTTTTTCTCCAGCATTCACAAACCTCCCTCTCTCAGGGTATTGGGTTGATAAACTCCTTCTCCTCCTTCTCAAGAGTTCTTCCAATTTATTGTTCTTTCAACAATTCCCTTACTACACAACAATGTATCAATGTTTCTCCTAGTCTGTCAGATTTAACAAAACTAAACCACATCCTGCTTTTAAAGAAAGTTGAGGATGATCTTGCAAGATGGAAATCTTTACCTATATAAAAATGATAGTTTTCCCAAGAATTAATTACTTATTCTCAATTATTCCAAATAAACCATTATTTGACTGGTTTAGATTCCTGGACTCCTTTATCCCTAAATTTCTTTGGAAAGATCCACATGTATTAGCTTAAAAACACTACAGAAGACCAAAGATAAAGGAGGACGAGAGCTGTCCAACTTTCATCATTACTTCTTAGCCAATAGGCTACAATACATCTCACATTGGTTAAAACATAACCCCCTTGATGAATCCTGGCTAGACGTAGAACAGACACTATGCAACAATATAATGATTTGGGACCTTCCATTCATTAGCTCAAACATAAAACGACAGGTATGCTTTACAAGCATCAATGTTAGCTCCTCTCTGACAACATGGTGGGAGTTTATTAAAATGATAGTCTTCACTAATCCCATGCAGATGTACACCCATCTGAAACAACCCTGACATCCTACAACAAAATAATGATAAACTTCCCAGGTTGGAGGTGTAAAGGAATCGAATACCTGGAACACATATATGAGGAAATAGACTTTATCCCATTTAACAGACTAATAGTACAATATGGGATTGACAAGACTAAATTTTTGGAATATCACCAAATTAAATCTATAATAAAAAAAAAATCAATTTAAGATCAACAAAACTAGGTTGTTTCATTGATGCCATCATCAAGGGTATTAGAATACCCTTGATGATGGCATCGGTGCACACACAGGAGAGCACCTGCCATGGGCATGGTGGTGCATCGTGGGGCCTGCGAGGCCCGATGCCATGTGGTGATCTCCGTTTATCTGTAGAGTGATGTGTGTGTGCCTGCATTGACTGGGTGCCTGCATTTGGGTTGGCCCGCAGATTTGGTTCTGGTGGGACTTGTTGGCTGCTTCGGTGTTGGCATGGGGTGTATGTCATTGTTGTACTTGCCTGGTTGTGGCTGCGGTCCGGTGTTGGCTGGAGGTTGGGGCTGTGGGGTGGGAGGCATGACAGATCGGGGGCTGTCTCTCTGGTGATTCTGGGTTGGTCCTGGGTTGTCTGGATGTACACCCTCCTTTGCATGGTGTGCTGTCGCTGTGGAGATTGTGCCGAGTGGGCTGGTTGGTTCCTTTGTTGGGGTGGGGGTGCACTCTTGGTCGCTGCGGTGTACTGTCTGTGGCTCTGTGGATGCTCCCGGCAGGTGGTGTTGTTGGGATTTGGTGGCTTCTTTGGCCGGAGGGTTGGGTGTTGAACTGGGGGTCGGGTTTGGGGGTCTGGATGGTTCTGGGGGGCTTGGGTTGCTGTCCCTGGTCCTGGTTGGTTCTTGGGGCTCTGTGCCCGTCCATGGCCTTAGTCTCCGATGGTACAGCTCCCACCTGCCTTTGGGTGGATGTATCGGACCACCAGGTTTAAACCTTTCCCCCAAACAAAGCAACAAAACACATTTATAAATCAATTAAAACATAGAAAGTATATAATAAATACAGAACCTGTTAATGAGGGGGTAATTCCCTCACACTTCCTTCCCCTTCAGGAGGCTTGCTGTGTTCACAGCAAGACAAGAAGTCTGATACCATGTTTTGTTTTCCTGGAATGTGGCATAACTTGAAGTGGTGAGGTTGAAGAGACAGGAACCGTCGTGTGATACGACTGTTTGTGTACTTCATGGCCTCCAACTATTTCAATGCTCAATGGTCAGTCTCGAGGGTGAACTCTCATCCCAGAAGATAATATCTGAAAGAGTCAATTGTCCATTTGATGGCCAGACACTAGTTCCACCACTGAATATCTGGTCTCTCGTGGAAACAACTTCCTACTAATGTAGGTAACTGGTTTCTTCTCCATTCCTTTTCCCTGTAAAAGCACTCCACCAATTCTCCTGGCAGATGCATCAGTCTGGACAGTGAAGGGTAAACTGAAGTTTGGGCTCTGAAGCACCAGCTCTTGACACAATGCCTCTTTCAAATCCTGAAAAGACCTCTCTTGTGTTTCTCCCCACACAATCTTTGTTTTTGATGTCCCGGTGAGGTCAGAAAGGGGAGCTGCTCTAGCAGAAAAGTTCCTGATAAACCGTCAATACCAACCAACCAGGCCCAAAAAGGACCTGACTTGTTTCCTGGTTGTTGGCCTCTTCCTGGTTGTTGGCTGCTTTGATTGCCTCTGCTTTGTTTTTCACTGGCTTGATGACACCTTCACCCAGGATATGGCCCAAATACTGGAGCTCCCTCTTTGCCAATGAACATTTTTTGGGATGGATGGTCAGGCCGGCCTGCTTTATGGTCTGCAGGACCTGTCTTAGATGAATGAGGTGTTCCTGCCACGAGTTGCTGTAAACAACATCATCAAGGTAAGCTGCAGTAAATGATTCCATATCTGAGCACCTTATTCATCAGTCTTTGAAATGTGGCTGGAACGCCATGGAGTCCAAAAGGCATCCTTGTAAACTGCCATAATCCCTGAGGGGTCCTGAAAGAAGTGAGAGGCTTAGCAGCATCAGTTCGGAGAACCTGCCAGTACCCCTTACAAAGATTCAAAGTACTTATATATTTAGCCTGGCCAACACATTCTGTGAGGTCATCCAACCTTGGTAACGGGTAAGCATCAAAGTCTGATTGAGCATTTACTTTTCTAAAATCAATGCAAAAATGGATGCTCCTGTCCTTCTTAATTACCAAAACCACAGGGTTGCTTCATTCACTGGTTTTATCACACCAAGCTTCAACATGAGCTCTATTTCCTCCTTGAGCACAGGAGACATCTTCTCTGGAATATGATACATTCACTGTCAAATGGGGGTACAGTTCTTTAGACGAATATCATGTTCCACCAAATCTGTTGCTCCTGGTTGCTCTTTGAAGAGGTTTGGAGGAATAATGGCCTCCAACTCTTGTTGCTTAGTGAGGAGGAGATAGGAGAGGTCAAGTGAGAGAGTCTTCAACTGATGGCAACTCACCTTCCTCATCATCTTCCTCTTCCACAGCGCGAACAAAGTACTGCTGACTAAGGAGTGAGTCCCGGGATTTCCACTTCTTATATTGCTTCAGCCTTGGAAGGAGGAACATCTTATCCTGCTCTCTCCCGTTCTAATTTGTTAGTTTTACCGGTCAAGTTATTAAAGCTATTTAATATATCCAGTTTTTATAGTTACTCTTACATTGTCTACCCTCATAACAGGATTACTTCAGATTTAAGGACTGTAGATTCTTAATTTTACTTAACTTTCTGCCCTATTTTTTTCTACCTCCAAGATGAGCATGAGCAAGATGCCTCCGGTTGACACAGGGGACATTAGTAGTATTATACAAAGACTTCAATCAATAGAACTAAGGGTTTCTCAACTGGAGGTAAACATCGAGATCAATGCAGGCTCTGGAAATGAAACGACTCTACCCATGCCTCAGAACAACAATTGTGCCAAGCAGGCACCCACCTGGAAATGTCTTGGAGCTAAGCTGAAAAAAAAAAAAATCTCATTTTGATCTGACGAGACGTTTAACATGACGGATCCCTCACCTAGATGATACAGCGTGGCCAGCATTGACCCAAAACATCCCCTCGTCAACACCAGCACCAAAGAAAAGACAACAATCAGCTGAATCTGACATGATTCCGCTTTCTTTTGACTCCAGTACCAAGGACTAATCAGCCAGCTCGAGCCATAACACATCCCGTTATGTCTCCAGCTGGAAACCCACTAAACCCCACTGGAATTCCACTGAAAAACAGGTTTGCTGCAGAGCAGAACAGCTAGAAATTAGCTAGCAGTTATTATAGCAAGAAACTAGTGATCATGCCCAAAATATGGGTGTAGTGATGGACTTAGACCTGAACCTACAGAGGCACATAAAGACAATTACAAAGTCGGCTTTCTATCACCTGATAGAACATTTCCAGGATTAGAGGACTAATGTCTCAACAAGATCTAGAGAAACTCATCCATGCGTTTATCTTTAGTTGCACTGATTACAGCAACAAAGTCTTAACAGGTCTGCCTAAAAACTCAGATAGCTGCAGCTGATCCCAAACGCTGCTGCTCGTGTTCTCACTAAAACCAGGAAGATAGAGCACATCACCCAGTTCTAAAGTCCTTCCACTGGCTCCCTGTAGCTCAGAGAATAGACTTTAAAATACTTATGTTAGTTTATAAATCACTGAACAGCTTTGCATCAAAATACATTAAAGACCTTCCAGACCACTCAAGTCTTCTGGTTCTGTTCTACTCTGCATCCCCAGAACCAGAACCAAACATGAGGAAACAGCTTTCAGTTTTTATTCACCACAAATCTGGAACAAATGTCCAGAAAACTGCAAAACAGCCAAAACACTCAGTTCCTTTAAATCAAAGCTAAAACCCATCTGTTTAGTTACCTGATCAGTAGTAAGTAGAACATTGAACTATATTTGCCAGATGATCCTAATGATTTTGATGCACTGATATTTGCGTGATAATTTAGATAATTTTCATGTGTATTTGCTTGATGATTTTTATGATTTGTTGTATACTTGATTGATGTTTTTTATGATGTGAAGCACTTTGAACTTTATTGCTGCTGAAATGTGCTATACAAATAAACTTGACTTGACATGCAGATTAATATGAAAGGTTTGCTTAGAGTCCCTTCTCTCAGGCATCTCAATCTCATAGGTGGTAGCACTGAGCTTCTTCATAACAGTATATGGCCCCTGCCATTTTGCAAGAGTTTATTGTCAGATGTTGAAAGTAGTAAAAGAACCTTCTGACCTGGCTTGAAGGATCTGCATCTGGCCACTTTGTCATACCAGGTCTTTTGCTGCTGCTGAACTTTCTCCACGTGTCTTCTCATGAGGTTGGTTGCCTTCTCCATCTTCTCTCTCATTTTTAAGATGTAGCTGATGACATTGGTTGACTGATTCTTCTTGCCAACCCAGGACTCTTGAAGAACATCTAGAGGGCCCTTCAGCTGCCTGCCATAAAGAAGTTCAAATGGTGAAAAGCCAGTGGATTCCTGTGGAACTTCACAGGAATCCAAACAAGCAAACAAAGCAAACAAAAGATAGGGTAATCACTTATCCCAGTCTTTGCCATTGACAGAGATAAACTTCTTCAACATACTCTTTAATGTCCTGTTGTACCTTTCCACCAGCCCATCAGTCTGTGGGTGGTAGGGGGTGGTCCGAATACCCTTTATGCCCAACAATCTGTAGACCAGCTTAAGATTGTTGGACAAAAAAATTAGTGCCCTGGTCAGTAAGTATTTCTGAGGGAATCCCCACCCTAGAGAACAACTGGAGTAATGCATAGGCTGTTTAGCTGTGA
Source organism: Anableps anableps (assembly GCA_014839685.1). Taxonomy (NCBI): domain Eukaryota; kingdom Metazoa; phylum Chordata; class Actinopteri; order Cyprinodontiformes; family Anablepidae; genus Anableps; species Anableps anableps. The sequence continues at coordinate 487,819 of CM026073.1, forward strand.
TGTCCCTAAGAGGAAAAGCCTCTGGATAGAGTGCTATAATCACATACAAGGATAAACTAGTTCCCAGCTCCACAGCATCAGCTATAGGTTCAGAATCATCATCCTCAGCTAATTGTTTAGCCTGTCTTTGTGATCTGGTTAAAACATACACTGGTTTACAAGACTGGATCAGTTCCGGTAAAACTGGAATATCCTGACCCAAAATAACTTCGTGAGCAAGACCTTCCACTACACCAACACTTAAAAGATAAGTTTGGTTTGCCAGCTCTAAGTAGACTGCAGCAGTGAGGTAAGTTTTATGATCACCATGAACACAGGAAATATCAAGCCTGGGCCTTCTAGATAGATTTTGTTTTTCAAAATAGATGGATGAACTAGGGTCTGTACACTTCCAGCAGCTGGTTTTCCATTTAACTCTAACCTCAATGACTTGTTTCTTTGGTCTTCTGCAAACACTGTCTTTGGTACAGTTCAAAAATATGCTGATTTGGCCTTTCTTAATGGGCACTCTGGTTTTATATGCTTCTCTTGACCACAAAAATAGCAAACAAGGTTTTACTTCAGACTTAGGCTTAATAAATGAAAAAGTTTTCCCCCTTTTCTTCTCTACACCTGGCATCTGACTTGGACCGCCACCCAAACCAGACTCTACAGACTTACCCTGCATGAAACAGGACTTTTGTTGAAAGCTGTATCCGAAGGCTTTTGGCACCCATCTTGCAGCCAGAAAATTTTCAACAAGCTATGCTGTCTCTTGTGCTGTTGTTGGATTCCTCTCTTTGACCCATACTCTGAGCTCCGGTGACAATGAACTGTACCATGATGAGATTTTCCCTGATTTCTTCCTTTCTTGTCTTTTGAGATTGCATCTACTTCAAATAAAGATCTTTAAGACAATTGTAGAACTCTCGAGGGGTTTTATTCACTCAGACCTCGGGCTCTCTAAGTCTTTGTTGGTACACCTCTTCATTAATCTCATGCTTTGTTAAGATGGCTACTTTTACTTTCATGTAGTCACAAGAATCCTTTACAGCCATGGCCACGTACGCTGCTCGAGCCCTGCTGTTGAGATGAGGTACCAGCCTTACTGCCCAGTCCCTCTCAGGCCACTGGTATGCTGTTGCTAACCTTTCAAAGGTTGTCAGGTATTGCTCAATATCTGCTCCTCAAACTTCGGAATATCTGATTGAGTCCAAGCTCTTTGTACTGGCACACCCCTGGATTGATGCTGAGAAGCCACGTCTACATCTGCTTGTGAAGAGGGGCCTGGTTGAGGAAAGGATTCATCTTTCTGCTGCATCTCAGAATTGTCTCTCGGGTTGTTAACTTGCACTTGCATCTGCCGCCATCTCCTTTCCTGCTTACACTCTTCTTTGTCCCATCTGTCAACAAAGTCACTCTGGAACTGAAGACACTTTTCCAGCATGGCAGCAATGGAGTTCATGTCCACTGATGTGATTTCCTCACTGGACTGCCTGACTACTGTCGGCCGATCTGTAGCCCCATTCTGCCCCACACCCTCCAATGGCACTGCTTCCACAACTTTGAGGACTTTTGGCTGCTGCTTTGGACCTATCATTAGTTCTTACGGTGCTTATCGGGACACCAGCGTCACATCCCACTTCTGACACCAAGTGTAAGGTTTGAGGGCTGGGGTTGCTGGTTTGAACCGGGCGGCTTGGCAGGCTCCTTGGTTTCCTGCTCTGCTCATTGCTTCGTTGGGAGGATGTCGACCCTGCTGGTTGGGGGTGCCGCGGAGTGTTGTAGAGTGTTCTGTGGAGGGGTTGCATCCTTTTTTGGCTCTGGGGCCGCTGAGGTTTTGGTTGGTTTGGTGGCGGCAAAGGGGCTTGGCTCGTGATGGTTGTTTCTGGGCTGAAGTTGCAGGGTGACGAGGGTTTGTTTATATAGTTGAGGGAGCATGGTGGAGGCTGTTGGCCCTGGGTGCGGGCCTCCTACCAGGGATGCTTGGCGGGGGAGTTGATCCTGTCCTGGTTGGGGGGGACTCGGTGTGGTTGCATGGCTTGGTGGTGTCTGCTTGTTTGCATTTGCATGCAGGGCTGTTTGCCTTGCTGTTGCAGCATGCTGTGTGATGTGGGGGAGGGATGTGGCGGGGGCGCCTGAGATGGGGGCGGTGTGCTGGGCTCACGCTGTGGGGGGTGTATTCTGATTTCTGATTGACTTTTCAGGGCTGTGGCCCTCCTGCATCACCACCATGGATGGGAGATTTGTGGCATCTGTTTGGGGGGCGCATGTTCAGTGTTGGTGCACTGGTTGAGGGTGGCCCTTTGGGGGGACCTCAGGACTTGTAGGGGGTTAGAGGATCCACGGGGTTGAGATTGGGGCTCACTGGGGGGTGGAGTGTTTCGCCCTGGGACTGCTCCAGTTGGCTGGCTTGTGGGGACTATATGGACTCTTCCTGGCTTATCTCTGGATGGGGTCGGGGCCGGCGTCTGGTCCTGGGTTGTTTGGGTGGTGCCCAGCTCTCATCCTGGCTGATCTTATCTGTGAGGTTGGGTTCTGGGCTGTTCCCTCTCCAGGATCATCTTGGGCACCCCATTAAAAATGTGGGGCCTATTTCCTCCTGTCACACTCCCCTCCGGTGGTTGGTGTATGAGTGTGTGTATATATATATATATATATATATATATATATATATATATATATATATATATATCTCCAAACAGCCAAATTCCAGGTCCATTCCGCCAAATCTGAGCGTCCAACTTTCTCCAAGATTTATCCCATTTCACCTCTGAGTCCGGGAACTGCAACCAGTCTGCGATGCTGTGTAAGGATCACATCCATTTTGCAATACTGCTCATGTAACATATCAGTCTGAGTGTTGATTGCTCTGCAGAGTCCATCACATATGCCAAGCAGCCTCACAATGGTCAGAACAGTTGCCAACGTTTTCTGAATTTCACGATATGCCAGGTAACTGCCAACTCCAAAAAGCAGAAATCCTGTTATCAAAAAGCAATTATGTACACATCTTTGACATCCTTGACTGACAATATCAACACAATCCTCCACTTCTCCCCGGAGTCCATTGTTTATCCAGAAAAAAATGTCCTGTCTGGACAAGAGGGTTCTCCTTTGCCCTATCTTCTCATCGAGAAAATTTGATCAATTGCGTTGAGACCAGCTGACCAAATCCATAATGCACAATTCAGAAGATATACAAAGACACGCTCCAACAAAAAAAGACAAGACACAGAGCTGAAGCAGGGCAGACAGGGGAGGGTGTGGGAGACAGAAAAAGCGTCCTCCTCCACTGAGAGCAGAAAGAAGAAAAAAAGAGCAGAAAGAAGAAAAAACAAAACACTTTTTCTCATTCTTTATTTGTACTTATTGATTTATTTTGTTAAATTAATAGAATAAAAAGAAATATCTATATATCTACATTTCCACACAGGCCGCTATAGGGTGTTTTGATTTTTTAATGACTCTATTTGTATAATCTACGCTGCTTAGAGCAGGGGCGTCCAAGGCCAGGTCTCTTCCCTGCAACCTTTAGATGTGGCTCTTTTTAAGCATGCCTGAATCAAATGGATGGCTCATTGCCAGCCTCTGTAGAGCGTCTGATGAGAGAATTCAGCCTTTGGATTCAGCTGTGTTGGAGCAGGGATGCTAGCTCTGAGGACTGGAGCCCACCCTGCTTTGGTTAGAGTAAAAGTTTTAGACTGAAATTCATTAGTGTTTTGTTTTCTCCCAAACAGACAGTTGAGCTGAAGTCTACGCCTCAGCAGTGTTCTGTCAACACATCCACTCAGATGACTGGCATTGGCTGCTACATGTCCTGTGTGAATGACAAGCTGATAACCCCTGGGAAATATATCACTGCTGATGAGTATCATGGCAGGAGGCTAAACGCTGTAAGTGAAACTGATCTCTGTGTTTGATGAACAATGTCTGCTTTTTTTTATCTCATGAAAAAATTTTACTATGATAACATAGCTGCACATTGAAGCCCATGGTAACTCTGGAGGGTTTGCGGAGATTCACAGCTCAAGTGGGAAAAACAACTCCTGTCAGCAGGACTGCTATTAGTCTGCAGGTCTACTAGAGTGGCACAAACCTATAAAAAGTCCAGCTATGTTGGGTACAGCAAACATGTACTTAGGAAACTGTTGACTTGCATGCAAAAAGTGAAAAACTGTCTGGTAGCTGTCAATAAAAGCCACTAGTGCAAAAAAAGTGAAAAAACACAATCCATGAAACTTGGTGGTGGCAGCAGCATGCTGTGGAGATGCTTTTCTTCAGGGTCAACATAGAAGCTGATCAAAGTTGATGTGAAGATAGATGGATTTAAATCCAGGAGCATCCTAGAAGTAAAGCAGTTAGAGGCAGCAGCAGACCTGAGACTGGAAGAGAGTCACATTCCAGCAGGAGAACCATCCTGAACCCCTAAACAGAGATACAATAGAGGGAGGGTTCAGATCAAAGCATGCTGTATGAGCAAGTTAGAGTGGCCCAGTCAAAGTCCCAAACTAAATCCAACTCTGAGAATCTGTGGCAAGACTTGGAAACTGATGTTCAAAGATGCTCTCCATCCAATCTGAGTGAGCTTGAGCTGTTTCTAAAAACAATGAGCAAAAATGTATTTTTTTTTTTTAGTCACCCATACCCCAAACAATCTGCAGGTAGACCTGCAGCAAAATGTGGTTCTGCTATGTTCAGAGTAAGGTCAAAGTGACGTCCACAGGGACATGGATAAGCAAGTTTGGTTTGGAAGAATTTGACTGGTGTGCACAGAACCTGATAGACCACCTCTGAGATGGATTAGAGCAGAGACTCCAGTGTCTGGGCTTGGAATCATCAGTCGCTTCTAGACACTTAATGGCTTTCTGTTAAAAAAACAAAAAATAAAAAAATTTAATGATGTCTAAAGGTGAGTGACCCAAAAACATTCAAAAATGTGTGAATGTATGTATGTTTTTTGTTACTCAGGTTATCTGTCTACAGTCATATGTTCGACGATGGCTAGCCCAGAAGACTGTGGACCAGCTGAGGAAGGAGCGAATCCGCCGCCTGACCTGGTTTCAGCTTCAAGATAGAAAGTGTAAAGAGGAAAAAGAGGAGCAGCTGAGAGACCGCCGCAAGCGCTGGATGAACCCCCAGAGCAGGGAGGACTTCAGTCTGCTCTACCATGCCCTGGAGAGTAGGCCTGAAAGCACTGAGTGGGGGTGGGGGTATAGGAAACTTGTCTTGATGTGTAAAATCTTTTTGTCCTGTCTGTCCTTTTCAGAGTGGAGGATTGAGGAGGAGCAGCTGTTAAACTCCAGCCTGCGAGGGGCTGAGAGGAAAGCCGCTCTGTGCTCGCTGCTGGAACAGGAGATGCAGTTCATTGCCGCCATCGGCTGCCATCACATCAACGTAGACGCTAACAACCATGAGAAAAGGATCAGGAACTTCCTGAATAAGGTCAGAGGTCACTTCTCTGCTCAAGGAGCACACTGAACACCGGTAGCTTTGAAACATCGTTCAGGTCAAGGTTGACATCTTTAGATCCTTTAGCTAAAGGGTAAATGTACCAAATTCATACAGCGCCTTACGCTACAGACACATTCTCCTATTCAAACTCACCTTCTTTCACTGATATGCAGATCGGTAGGCAACTTGGGGCCAGGTGCTTTGCCCAGGGGCGCATCAACATATGACAGGCTGGATTAATCCTATTGAATTTTAAATAATTCAGATCTATTTCAGTTTTCTTTTGCAACTTCAGTGGAAGCAGCTCATATGACCTTCTAGACAAATATGCTTCAGCTACATGGCTGACATGAAAATCCAAACACTTATAAGTCTGTTTTATATTTCATGTCAACAAATAGAGGCTGTTATGGTGACTACTTCCTCGTTCTTCCTCTGTCTGGATTGAGGTTGCGTTTTTCTCTGGTTGTAGTGAAATGCTTCTTGGCGGAGGTGGGGGGGTTGATATTAATATCTCAAAGGGAAACTGATTTGCAGCAGACCACACAGACACAAAAGCATCACAGTCAGTCTCTTAGTACAACACAATTAGAAATCCAGGAGAAATAACTGATCTGGAACACATTCTACTCCTCTCAGATGCTGCTCATACATACCATTGTAGAATATCACCATGTTATTTCTCTGTATTCAGACTGTCTTCAATGATGACTCTGGGTTTTTCCAGTCAGAGCGATGCCTCCGCACCATCACACTGCCTCCACCAAATTGATTGGGATTTTCAGATCTGACAACCTACATGCTCAGCTCTGATGCTCAAAACAAGTGAATTTTGTTATAAATCCGGCATCATTTAAGGGGGAATCACTGAGCTTTCAAGTGGAATAACAACTGTTGCCAAGCAGTATTATTACAGCAAAGCAATAATCCACCAAACACAAATGTTCTTAGTTTTTGTACAAAGTTTAAGTTTTAGTCAAAAAATGAGGAATGAGTGGACATGCAATAAAAAGTGGAACATTGGGGCAATGAAAAGCTCTGGAGCAAATTAAAGGTGTTTCTAGTTTTTCCATCAGCAGAAATACTAACAGCATAGTGTATCTGGTCCAGTCAGCTGCTTCTCATCAGTGGCAATCAGCCACTGGTCGTCTGTTTGAGATGGACTCTGTGAACGACATCAGAGCCAGGGAGCTGAAGGAGCTCTACAGTGAAATCAGCGAGTACCCTGTAGACCAGCAGCAGAGACTCCGCTTCCTAGAGAAGCTTAAAAGCACAGTTATGGTAATAAGCATCTGAAGATGTCTCCTCTGTCCTGGCTTCAATGATACGCTGGTCTAACGGTTGCTGACACGACCGTGTTTCTTTACTGGACAGGAGCATGAGTGTCAGCTGGTGTGGGACATCAGTGATCTGATTGACAGGGAGGTGGACTTGTTGAGTCGACAGGTTAAGGAGCAGAATCTGGAGGGGCTGAGGAAGAGGATCTGTACTCTGTTCCTTCAGTACATCAAAACACCGGCGTTTAACCCCAAAGTGACCAAACTGCTGAGGGTAAGCAATGTGTTTGAGATCCTAGATTCATGGAGCCTCTTTAATGTAAAGCCAGAGAGTTTACAGTGATCAGAGCTGTGTCCCTCATGGTAAAATTGTTTAGATGGAGGTATGGTCCTTTCTGAGATCTTGCAGCCTCAACCTCATTTTTTCACAGGAGTGGATATATATTGTTTTTTCATTGATAAATGAAATCCGCATTTGAAAAATGGAATTTGTATTTACTCAGTATGTTTGATGATCTGGAAGATGTGGCAGAAAGGAAAACTGAGTTAAGTCTGTAGAGGAAAATAGATTTCTTTAAACTTTGTGAAACTGGATGTTTATTGTCATTGCACTTTATGTACAACCCCTGGCAAAAATGATGGAATCAGCAGTCTTGGAGGATGTTCATTCATCCATCCATCATCCATCACGTTTATCCTTGCAGGGTCGCAAGGGGGGCTGAGGTACACCCTGGACAAGTCGCCAGTTGATATTTCTTCAGTTGTTTAATTTTGTTGAAAAAAAGCTGATCACAGACATGACACAAAACTACAGTCATTTTCAAGTGGCAACGTTGTGGCTTTAAGAAACACTAAAAGAAATCAAGAACAAACATTATGATAGTCAGGAACAGTCACTTGTTTAGCTCAAGCAGAGGGAAAAATGATGGAATGATGAGAAACCAAACAAACAAAAGAACACCTGAACTCACCACTAGTACTTTGTTGCATCACCTCTGGCTTTTATAACAGCTTGCAGTATCTGAGGCATAGACTTAATGAGTGAGAAACAGTAGTCTTCATCAATCTAGCTCCAACTTTCTCTGATTGCTGTTGCCAGATCAGCTTTGCAAGTTGGAGCCTTGTCATGGACCATTTTCTTCAACTTCCACCACAGCTTTTCAATTGGATTGAGATCTGGACCATTTGCAGGCCATGACATTGACCTCATGTATCTTTCTTCAAGGAATGTTTTCACAGTTTTTGTTCTATGGCAGGATGCATTATCATCTTGAAAAATGACTTCATCATCCCCAAACATCCTTTCAATTGATGGGATAAGAAAAGTGTCCAGAATGCCAATGTAAACTTGTGCATTTATTGAAGATGTAATGTCAGCCATCTCTCTAGTGCCCTTACCTGACACGCAGTCGCATATCATCAATGAATGTGGAAATTTAGATGTTTTCTTCAGGCAGTCATCTTCATAAATCTCACTGGAACGGCACCAAACAAAAGTTCCAGCATCATCACCTTGTCCAATGCAGATTTGCAATTCATCACTGAATTTGACTTTCATCCAGTCATCCACAGGCCACGATTGCTTTTCCTTAGCCCACTGTAACCTTGTTTTTTCTGTTTAGGTGTTAATGATGGCTTACACTTTTCTGTACGTAAATCCCATTTTCTTTAGGCAGTTTCTAAGAGTTTGGTCACAAACTTTAACTCCAGTTTCCTGCCATTTGTTCCTCATTTGCTTTCTTGTGCATTTTCTAGTTTTCAGGATATTGCTTTAAGTTTTCTGTCTTGATGTTTTGATGTCTTCCTTTGTCAACCAGTATGCTTGCCTTTAACAACCTTCCCATATTGTTTGTACTTGGTCCAGATTTTGGATACATCTGGCTGTAAACGACCAACATCTTTTGCAACACTGCATGATGATTTACCTTCTTTAAGAAGTTTGATAATCCTCTCCTTTGTTTCAGTTGACACCTCTCATGTTGGTGCCATGAGTCATGTCAGTCCACTTGGTGCAACAACTCTCCAAGGTGTGATCAGTCCTTTTTAACTGCAGACTAACGAGCAGATCTGGTCTGATGTAGGTGTTAGTTTTGGGAATGACAGTTTACAAGGTGATTCCATAATTTCTTCCTCAGAATTGAGTGATTCCATCATCTTGAGCTAAACAAGTGACTGTTCCTGACGACCACAATATTTTCTTGAATTCTTTATGTGTTTTTTAAAGCCACAACGTTGCCACTTGAAAATGACTGTAGTTTTGTGTCATGTCTGTGATCAGCTTTTTTTCAACAAAATTAAACAACCCGATGAACATCCTCCGAGACTGCTGATTCCATCATTTTTGCCAGAGGTTGTAGAAGAAATAAACCCATGCACCACTGGATGGTATCATTAAAAAGGGAAAACAGCAAAGTTAAAATATGCAGAATAAATCTATTCTCAACACAAGAGCTACATTAACGACCATTTGAAGTTGAACAATAAAGATCTCCTCAGACATGTTGGCTTTGGAGACGTGTATGAACAGGATCTGAGTGTAACCCAAGGTCTGTTGCAGGTTCACCAGAAGCCATCTATGCTGAAGCACAACATGTTCTTCTGCCTCAGCTGCCATCATTACCTTTGCTCTGCCGACTTTGGTTCAAGTTCCAGTGGCTGCCGGAGACGTCAGTGCCGAAACTGCACCATGCTAGACAACATAGCAAGATCTCGTGATGACGACTCCGTGTACGAAAGCATCCTGAGGAGGTTGAGAAGCGATGAGCACCGACTCAATGCAGAATCCACCATCCCTGTCCTGCTGCAGGTAAACGCTGCGTACTCTCATTAATGCTGAGCGCCGGCAAACTCAGTTACATTTCATCCAGGGTAGACATGCAGTTTGTCTTTTGTCAAACTATTTGCATGAAAATATGGATTGATCTTAGACACAGTATATATAGAAGACAAAGCAGATATTACTTTCTGATTGGTTTAATTGAAAAAGGAGTGCAGGTTTAAAAATAACAGACATTAATTCCTTTACTCATGTTTTTCTTTTCATTAATTCATTAATCTGAAAGGATTTTCTTACAGATAATCAAAACAACCATAAATGTTTTATTTGAACACTGACACCAAGATTCTGTATTGAAAATACAGGGAAAACACCCAAACAACCCTAAATCTAAATTACAGCTCGGACATAAGGCCAAACCTGGCAGCCCTGACCTCAGTACTGGGCTGTCAGGGTCAGTGATCACACCGTCCCATCACAGCTGCAGCTCCAAATGATTCATGTCACTAAAAAACCACAAAACAAAGTTTCATGTCAGAGCTTTGAGATGTCTCTCTCCTTACTGTCCACAAACTGACAGATTTCCTCCCACAACTCGAGCCATCAGAGCAGCACTTTACCTTGACTAAGCCATTCCTTTTATGCATTCCTCCTCTGTAAACAGGCTGATGTATTGCTTCTGTTCCAGTAAAGCTTTCTTGCACTTAAACATGTTGCTCTTGAAGAAAGGATCTGCTTTAACATGCATTAGGAATTGGCTGGTATTGACAGTATAATAGAGTTAAAACCCAACAGTATCACATACAGCTTTAAGTTTTAAAACAGAAATATGGAACAGGATCCTAACTAAATAAATTGTTGGACTTCTAAAATAATTCTTATAAATAAATATACATTATAAAAATCTATTTCTATATAAATACATTTTCTTCAGCATAATTTTGCTTAGATGAATTCAATTCAGTTTAAAAATACTTTTGTGATCTCAAATGGAAATTAAATGTTGTACATATTGCTGGGTGTAGACAGGAAGGATCTCCTGTAGCGGTCTGTATCACAGCAAATTTGAAGAAGACTCTGACTTGTCCTTAATATTCTTGATTTTATGTAGAATCCTTCTTTGTACCACCATTTCCAGTGGTTCCACAGTCGTCCCCAGAACAGATTCAGCCTTCTTTATCAAGTTGTTGAGCCTTTTTAGGTCCGTGGCTCTGATGTTGCTGCCCCAACAGATGACAGCAGAAGAGATGACACTCAACAACAGACTTATAGAAGACACGCAACACCTTGCTGCAAACCTTGAAGGACTTAAGCTTCCTCAAGAAATACTGTCTACTCTGTCCCTTCTTGTAGACGCTTCACTATTGATTCTCCAGTCCAGTCTGTTGTCTAGATGAACACTGAGCTATTTATATTCCTCAACCACCTCCAGTTCTTCTTCCATCACGGAAACATGATGATTGTTTCCACACCATGCCACAAAGCGGTCCACCAGCTCTCTGTACTCAGCTTCTTGTCCATCTCTGATACAGCCAACAACTGCAGAGTCATCTGAGTATTTCTCTAGACGACAGGAATCTGACTTGTGCCTGAAGTCTGAAGTGTCCAGAGTGAAAAGGAATGGTGAGAGTACAGTCCCCTGTGGTGCTCCTGTGCTGCTAACAACCTGGTTAGACACACAGTCCTTCAGTCTCACAAACTGTGGTCTGTTTGTCAGGCAGTCATTGATCCAGGCTGAATTGTGTTAAATGCACAGGAGAAATCAAATAACATGATCCTCACAGTGCTGCCTGCTTTGTTTGTCCAGATGACAGTAGGTTTGTTGAAGCAGGCGTATAATGGCATCGTTAACCCCATCCCATGGCAATAAGCAAACTGCAGGGTGTCCAGAAATGAATACATAAATAAATAAAAAAAAATATATATTATCCCGTTTGGTCCATGGTATTATAGTCCATTTCTCAACTTTTCCCCTTTTGTGATTTAGTTTGACACCCATGCAGTAACACTGGGAGTATAACAAGTTGATATTAGCTAGTAAGCTGTCTGCTCAGGTAGCCAGCTGTACTAGGTGTGTCACTCAGAACCTGCTAGTTGCAGTACTTTCAACACAGTCACCATAATAACACTGATGGCTGCTGCTCTTTTTTTCCCCACACAATGACTGTCCAGGATTCTTTGCAACTGGAAAAATTTTCGAACATTAAATTTAGTTTTTCTTGTAAATGAGGGAGAGGTGACTAGACCGGGGAGGGGCAGCCAGAGGAGATCCAGTCCAGTCTGACCCCTCCGCCTGGTTTTTCATTAAACTGGCCATAAACTGAATGGTATGATGGAACATTTTCGTGGTTCTGAAAGATTTATTGAGGTGTGAATAGTTGTCAAACCACCGTTCACTCCTTTCTGAAAGGCTTAAATAAAGATGGAGGGTTGAATCAGTGACTCATGTAACCATAACAGTTCTTTTACTGGGGCCAGTCTGACTGCAACTTTGTCGCCTGAAACACCCATCTAGGGTTTAAAACTGAAGAAGCTCTTCAAGAAAGAGAAGTCCAGTTGTCTTCTGTTTAGAGAAGTCTTCATGTCCAGGATGACTTCCACAGCAACAACATGGTGAACAGGAACACTTGTCTTTTCAGAACTGCTTTTAACTAAATCTGATCTAAACCTGTAGACCATGACAACAGAGTGGTGCCTGGAGATGGCAAAGCAAGCCTTAGCTAACATTACAGTATGCTAGCTGTTCCTCAGCATTGTGAGATTTGTAGTTTTCGTGCTGCATGTTATGTTCACGTTATGCCTCTGGGCTAAGGTAAAAGTATTCCCAGTGGCTGCCTACATGCTGACCTTTGCATATGTTCAGGTGGAAGACATTCGCTACCTGACAGAAAAGGTCTGGGCTTCCTGCTCAGCTCTCAATGGCAGCAGAGACCTCTACAACCTGGTGTTTGCTCGCTGGGACCACCAGAAGGACTGGAGCCCCTGGAACTGCATATTGTTGTCCAAAGAGGAGACTTCAGCTCACATACAAGTCGAAGACATCCATAAGGTTTGTTCATATGGCTAATTGTGACTGAGGATTCAGTAAAGTGGTACGATGGGACACAGTTCTTGCTAAACGTATTTTCTCAGGGCTGTAGATGTTCTCTTTATGACCACCTCCAGCTATTCCACTGACTCTTTGTAATCTTTGTTTCCAGGCATATGAAACCACGTTCATCCACTGGGTTGAACAGAGACACTCAATGGCACGACAACACTTCAGGAAGAACCCAGTTTTGACAAAGAACCTGAACTTCTAGCCAGCTGCTGCTCTGGCAACCAGTTTATCTTCTCGCCTGTTAACATGGAACCCTGACCACACAGCAACCCCAGAATATTAATAAACCATATGTGCTTTTATTATCACTGTTTCTTTCAGTGATTTTGTACATTATGAGTGAAAAAAAACAACACAGTTCATGATTTTATTGTCTCTTATTCTAACTGCTTAGAAGCATGAGGATTTGAGGCTGCTAACAGGAGCCGAAGCTAATATATAAGAGTTCAGGAGGTTTATTTTAGCTGCACTGAAGTGACAGCAGTAATTTACATGCAACAGTTCTGTCAGCATCAGCTGAGAGTTTAGGTACAGTCATATCTTTATACCATTCTACCACAGGCTTAAATCAAAGGCAACCAGACTTTGTTTCAGCCCGTTGCAGTAGACATGACACGACGGTCAAACTAGCCCTCTCTTGATTTTGACGTGCGCGACGGCACAAGGCTTCACGGTGCCCTCCTTTACGAGCACCTCTCAAAATAAAAGCGCACTTCCGGCTCATATTTGATTCACTCTTAAGTTGCTTACAAGCAGCTATGAAAGTTTAAGACTTCCTGTTTAATCATTTGCAATAGGAAATTATGTATATGAAAATAAATCAATATATTGTTTGTGTAAAAAAAATAAAAAGAAAATCTGTAAACCATACATATGCAACTTCAATCAAATTTAGTGATATTTGATGTGAGTTTTTGTAAAAAAAAACAAAACTTTCTGATTCCATAAAATGATTCCACTGCAGACTAAGACAAGACCTCCTCCACTTGACGCTGACCAAGCTTCAACCTCATCTGATATGGAATTTCAAAATTAAAGGCCATCAAAATAAGATAATTTAAAAATGGTTTTTCCTAAGTTGCTGTGCGTATTGCTGGAAAACTCCCTATTTCCAGTGACTTCTCTCACTTCAGGGTGACAGAAGGACACCTCTAGAGGACACCCAGCAAATGCTATCTAGGTCTGATGTGGAATCTCAAAATTAGAGCACTTTAAAATAAGGCAGTTGTAATTTTTTTTTTTTATCATTACTTTTTTTTCCCTGTTAACTTGGTGTTTTTATTTTGGGAGTAGATGCATTAATTTGATTGGGATTTCAGATTTTGGTTATCATGTAAGGGAGAGACACATACTCATTAGTTATTTTTCTTTTAATACATCCTTGAGGCAACAAAGCTGTAGTTGGCTTCCGATTGCAGCTTCTGATTTGGGAAATAGTCAAAGGGCTATTCCACCTAATCTTTCGCTATCTTGAGCTTTTTTAATCTGCTCTCATTTAAAAACTACAACACCTAGACGTGTAAAACCTGGACTCCATTGTTCTAAACTAATAGCAGAATATTCAAAACCAAGTTTGTGATTAGTGAAACATTTACTCGATTTGTGAAACTTCATGAAAGGGTCATATTAGTACTTTTTATGCATCTGGATCACACTAGAACAGCTCCAGCTCCAAAACTACAACACCTTGACTTTTCTAACCTGGACTTGATTATTCTACTATTATTCTATTATATTCTATTATTCTACTATTCTGGACTACTGTAATTCTTTACCATCAGGAAGTCCACATAATGTAGTTAAAAGCCTTCAGCTGATCAAAAATACTGCAGCAAGAGTTCTGATGAAAGTTTAAAAAGAGATCATATTTCTCCTATTTTAGCTTCCCTTCATTGGCTTCCTGTTAAATCCAGAATAGAATTTAAGATTCTCCTTCTCACATATAAAGCCCTTAATAATCAGCTCCACCATCCATCAGATTGTTCCATATGTCCCAAACTGAGCACTTTGCTCTCAGACTGCAGGTTACAGGTGGTTAGTAGAATTTCTGAAAGTAGAATGGGAGGCAGATCCTTTAGTTATCAGGCTCCTCTCCT